>FYEU01000301.1:1925082-2322767 GCA_900188575.1 Geosmithia putterillii | reverse complement strand
GGGGGGGGGGCATACCGTATTCTCGGTAGAAGTAGTCGAAATGGTCGCGCCAGATATCCTCAACGTCCCTAAAGGCATATTGTCAGCTGTATGTTAATTTAATGCGTCTTCCGGACAGGCAACTGACCTTGGGTTCACCCAACCATGCGAGTTGGCCGACTTCTTCATAAACATCATTGGCGGCAGGTCATCAATACTGCAAGCTCAGTTGTTAGTGGGACAACTTCACTATGTGATTTTCATAGATGGAGAGAAACTCACTACCAGGATCCCGGAATCTCCACTAGACCAGTCTCCTTCCCCTTGACCAAGGGCTTCATCCACTCCTCCGCCTTCTTAGAGTAGTCAATCTTGGTCCACGTGTCCCCCGTACGAAGCCAGTACGCCTGGCAGTCATGGTGGGACATGGAGTGGTCGTACTCGATTCCATAGCTGAGCATCAGCTCGGTCCCCTCCTCGCTGGTCTCCCACCACGGCGCGACGCTCCCACGGGGCGGCTTTCCACAGAATTCAGTGAGCATCTTCCATGTCTTGTCTAGCACGTCACGCTGCTGCTCGAGCGTCATGTCGACGGGGTTCTCGTGGCTGTAGCCGTGGAGGCCGATTTCGTGTCCGGCATCGCGCACCATGGCGCACTCTTCGGGGAATGTCTCGAGGGAGTGGCCGGGGATGAACCATGAGGCCTTGATGTTGTACTTATCGAAGAGCTTCAGAAGACGTGTGGTGCCAATGGACCCGGCCCAGAGACCTGTTTGTTTAAAAAATGTCAGTTGGGATTTGATCAACACATGATTGGTCGTCTTGACTAACCTCTGCTGATATCGCTTGTGCTGTCCTCTCCGCCATAAGATCCCAACCAGCCGGCGACGGCGTCAATGTCCACACCATAGCTATTCGCGTAAAGTTAGGATTACGATAGCTTCCATGTGGGGTAGTTGGGTGTGATCTCACCAGCAGAGAACCTTCTTCTTTCCCATTGTTCTTTCCTTGTTCTGAGATTCGAAAGTTCCGTTGTTGTTGTTCGCTGTGGTAGGCTGTTGTAATCCGGTGTCATATGCCTCCGCGACAAGACTTTAACTCAATGGATTCAATGGAGGATAGGAAGTTTGAGATGTTTACAAAAGATCAACTAAGATGCGAAATTCATCCATATCATTACATATGACTTCATAATTGTACCCCACTGATTGTGTCGTGAACCGGCGAACCCCTCCAATATCCACTTGAGACCTTGCGAGACGCGACCTGCGCGTACCTGACGCTTATCTCGCCCACCCCATTGCCCGTACCCCGCCCCCACCCCTGTCTACATATGCCCATTCCCGCCTCAATTGATGCTCCCATTTGCCGGAGATCGGAGAGGTGGACGCATGATCATGCCCGTTTGATTCAATGTTACCATTGCTTTATGGATGTACAGTGCGTCCAGAGCTGGGAGCTCGGCCATCTCGACAGCTTGGCCCCGCCATAAACGGATGAACCCCATCATGGACGTCTCCGTTATAGACTCGACGTGTGTCTGTGATAGCGAGACCTTGGCTCATATATTCCGGCTCCGGTGGACTTAAGCTGTCTTCGACACACAAAGTCGCATCAAGAAGCAATTTTGAGTGAAATCAGACTTCAACTATGTCTAAGGTAAGAAGAGGCCAATGTTTGTGCACTTGACACCAATCGCTCTTAAGGTACTGACATGTGAAACTCCTCTTCTAGTTCTCACTCACAGGCCGCGTTGCCATCGTCACCGGAGGCTCCCGGGGCTGCGGGTTCGCCTTCGCCCAGGGCCTCGCCGAGGCTGGTGCCGATGTCGCGATATTCGACATCCTCGAGACCCCCGCGGAGAGTGTACAGAGTCTAATCTCATACAACGGCATTCGCGCCAAGGCATACCAGGTGGACGTGACGTCCATGGCAAGTCTCAAGGAAGGCTTTGCCTCAGTACACAAGGACTTTGACGGAAAGCTCGATATCCTGGTAGCATGTGCCGGCGTCAACAAGAACGTGCATTTCCTGGACACTGAGGAGGAGGACTTCGAGAAGCTCTTCTCTGTGAACTGCAAGGGCGTCTACTTCTCCGCCAAGTTGGCTGCCCAGGCCATGATCTCCAACGGAACCAAGTGCGGAAGCATCGTCCTCGTCGCCAGCATAGCCTCACACATGGCCATTCGGTCCCAACGGTCCACGGCCTACTGCGGAACCAAGGGGGCTGTGCGTGCCATGGTGGCGCCCATCGCAGCCGAGCTCAACGAGCATGGGATTCGCGTTAACTCTGTCAGTCCCGGGTACGTGCGGACGGCCATGACGGAGCCGTTCCCGGATCTTCTTGAGAGCTGGAAGGACGAGATTATGAACCATCGTGTTGCGCAGCCGGACGACATCAAGGGCGCATGTGTCTTCCTGGCTAGCGATGCGAGCAAGTACTGTACTGGGACGGATATCCTTGTCGACGGCGGAGTGACGAAGTGGTAGACACAATACATACATTTTATTCAGGATTGATCAATTGTCTAATACCAATTGTTTACTTCATCTTCATACCTGTGCTGGCTCATGTTTAAATGTTTTCATGCAGTCATTCCTGAGGTTGACAGTTCTATAGCGCATATAGTCTCACTATTGCGCCCTTCATGGCGTACCGTCTCCAGACACGAAAGAGGCAGGTAATTCCGCGGCGCCAGAGTCTGATCATGGAGGGCCCACACTGACATCTTGGTCATGGAACCTTCTTCCCTGATGGCACCAAATCCCCCTCGGAGGTCCACGAGATGCCACAAGGCATTAGTATGGGCCATGGCGGCATCGAATTCGTGGTTGATAGCCTGCGGAAAATTGTTAGACTGGATATAGATCAATGCATGAATTCAACTCACAGAATCGAGGCCAATGGCCATGGCCTTGAGAATCGTCTCGTCAGTCACCCTGGTCCTGCTGTCCGCAATGGCCTCTCTCAGATTTCTTAGAGCCAGGACACTGAACTGCGTAGCCATGACGGCGCAGACACTGCGCATCTGAGGTGTACCGGCACAGTGCGAGAGGTCGCGACAGGCCCCCAACAGGATACAGACAAGAAAGCCGGCGTCAGCTGCGGCCATTCGCATCCAATGGCTGATCATCAAGGTTGGCGGGATATCATCCCGGTCCTTGAGAGGCACGGTCGCCGAGACGGCCGAGGCGTCTAGTCTCAATTTGGACACAACTAAGATTACATTAATCAATCAATCAGTCAATGTCAAACCAGCACCATCATCTTGAAGATGACGGCTGCCCGACTTACAGTGATGGATGAGGAATGACTCTGTTCTGGTTACGGATCTTGAGAAGCTCTGAAACGGATCCACGGTCGGCATGCTGACCTGGGTAGTTACAGTATTGCTCCACCGTTTTACCAAGAGAGCAGCTCCGGGACGCTCCCGCCCCGTTATGAGAGGCATTCCCGGGGTGCCATCAATATCCCCAGGGGCACTCTCGCCACCGGTCTTCCCCCGTCGGTACTCGGTGACTCTTTCCCTTCGCGCGACAGGATTCCGCGCCGCGTGGCTGCGGACTTGCCTTTTGTGAGCTTTGGCATCTCCGGGGTTGTTGAAGCTGACAAACTGGAAAACGTCTCCTGACGACATGGCCTTGCGGTTCTTTCCAAGACGTTGACAGAAGGAAAAGTAGCCAAGGAGAGCATTTTCCAAAAAGGGGATACCCCAGGGTTAAAGTATCCAGGCCGGTCCGGCTTATGAAAGCCTAGACTGCGCGGAGGATGATGGGGATGACACGACGGGGGTCCGGGCGCCATCTCCGCAGGGATGCCAAGACTTGCATTTGCTTAATTGGGTATGGCGCCGATCATGCCCCGACCGAGCGGACTTACACGAGACGAACACTGGCTCCGATTCCATCACGGGGCAAATCGATAATGGAGACATCAGTGCAATACGGCTGTGATTGTTTGCAAGGGATCTTATGAGTTCTGGCAAAATTTAATATGCTGAATGAATGCGTGAGTATTTCCGCAGTGGCTTTCCTTAAAAGGTGGCCGACTTCCCTCCTATTCCCGCCGTGTAAGTGAGCCATCAGACTCGACAGCATACAACATCATCTTCATCATGTCAAACGAATGGAACCCTCACACGGATATGCCTAGCCTGAAAGGCAAGATAGCAGTCGTCACCGGCGCCACGTATGTTCCTTCTTCCTCTCTCAATCAACCCGATGATGACCCCTTTGGGCCAGCTGACAGCCATCTCTAGATCCGGCATAGGTTTTCAGACTGTGAAGCACCTGGCTGCCAAAGGTGCAAAGGTCTACTTTACTGCCAGGACAGAAGCCAAGGCGATCAAAACCCAAGAGGAGCATCTTAAGTTGAATCCAGCGCTGTCCAAGAGCCAATTGCCTTACGTGCTGGTGGACTTTGACTTTCCCGAGGCCGCATCGGCCGCAGCCGCAGAGATCCGTTCCAAAGAGGCCAAGGTCGACATACTAGGTTTGTTCATGACGATGCCACCCTGATATTTCTTTTCTAACTGACAATTTCTCAGTCAACAACGCCGGTGGTCCCGCTCGGGATCTGAAATTCTCCGAGCAGGGGTGGGAAGAGTCCATGACAAGCTCGTAAGTACACGCACATAAGCATCCCCACGATGGCACTGTTGTACTGATCATTAACCAGGCACATTGGACATTTCGTTTTCACAAATGGCCTTCTGCCACTTCTGAAGAAAGCAACCCAGTCACCCGATGCTGATGCCCGCATCGTCGTTGTCTCCTCCAATGCCCAACACGCCGTCGTCCCAGCCAGCTACCCCGTCGACTTCAGCACCCCAGACCTCCTCTACGCCAAGGTTCCCTACATACCATTCTCGTACAAGGTCATGCGCGCCGCCTTTCTGAACGTCGACCTGTTCTACTATGGCATCTCCAAGGTTGCCAATTCCCTGTTCGCCAAGGAGCTGCAGAGACAGCTGGCCGAACAGGGGGTTCCCATTGCCGTCCTGGCCATCCACCCCGGCGCCGTCAAGACGGGTGATCTGCAGACCCTCTTCAAGGGGTATATCTGGCCCCTTATGAGTCGTGTGTTTGTGGCGCCGGACGTTGGGTCGTTCAACACCCTGTTTGCGGCAACAGCGAAGCAAGTTCGCCAGAACCCGGACAAGTACTTTGGAAAATACCTCGAGCCGGTTGGCGTCGTTCACCCGGGTCACTCGGCATTGAACAATGAAGAGCAGGGACGTGCGCTCTGGAAGACAACGCAGAGTGAAGTGGCTCATTATTTGGAAAAGAAGGGTGCTCCGGCCTTGTTCAAGTGGTAGCTCAAAGCTATACGGCTGCTATGTTGGTGTTTCATTTGTGCAATAGATAGAGACGAAACTTTTCTTAATTCAAAATTGGTTCCAGAAAAAGTCGGGGTCCCCTGTTTGGTCGCGGGGATAGCCGAACTCGCCCAAATCCCACGACCAGTCCAATGGTATCTCATGGGTTTCGCTGGATGTCTTGGGGAGTTCCCCCGCTAGCTGCGTCATGGGTGACGTTCCGGTATCTAGAGGCGCTTTTTCACTAGACTGCGCCATCAAGTTGGAGATTTGCTTGTGTGTGCCAGCTGAAACATGGTCGCTATCCCTTTCGATATCCATCGCACCAGGACTTGGAGATGCAATCGCCGATGGTGTCGCTGTTTCCCCTCCAACATCATACTCGAGCAAGGCCTCGTCGCCTGATACTAGTCCAGTGGATTTCGCTCCTCGTCTAAAGCGCTCCACCCTTGCCGCACGGAAGTCTCTAAAGTCGTGTTCTGCGTGTTCTCGGCCGAGAATACGGTATTCGCTACACGCAAAACGGAAGTCAGCAACAGAGTAAAGGACAGGAGATAAATCATCCCTGGAAACATGCCTTCGGAAAGCTGCAAAGTCGGCATCACTTAGAAGAGTGTTGTATCCGCAACGGAGAAGACGATGGACAGCTTCGACATGCTGCGCGTTCAATTAGTGGCCGCTCTCCATTATATAATATGTAATTTGCACAAAAACACTTACAAGTTGCCTGACCACTTCCGAACGTGTGGAAAGACTTCTGATGGCTGTTATAAGATGGGTTATGGCCTGAGCAATCTCCGGTGCCGTGACATCCACCGTTGGATCTACCTCCTGCAACCGCCGAGGCTCAAAAAGTAAAACTGCGACAGGTATGTTAATGTCAAACTGCGGAGAACAGTGGGTTGGTCAAACTTACTCTCCAAAGACACGTATGCATAGACCCCAATCTGGGGGTCGAGAGCCGTGTCTTCTTTCAGCGCCTCTGCCAAAAGTCTCGCAGTGGGCAACGCATGCGATACCCTGTTTCTCCGTACTTGAGCTATATCATTGGCCGATCCCTCTCTTCGCGGGTGAATCTGGAGGGCAGCCCGGCCGAGAACGATGTATAGGTTATGTCGCAGGACGTGAAGCAGGATGAACCCGGAGAGGTGATCCTTGTGAAGAACCAGTGTGTCACTGTTCAGGTGGAAGCGCCGGGGCAGGCCATCGTTGACGGTCTGGATCTGCATTTCAAAGTTCCGCAGTCCGGCGAGCAGGTCCTCGACAGATCCCTCTCTGTGGGTTGCTCGGAAGGCGAAATGAAGCCCACGACGCCGGACGGCTGCCATCCTAATCAGGTAGGCGTGTATACCCAGGGGTCCTCGCTCCAGGTTGGGCCCAATGTCTATGGGAGGGGAATCCGGTGACAGAGGCTCGGTCATGACGGCTTCGTTGCCCAGAAACATCAACTCATCGCACGGAAGCTGAATGCGGTACGCGCTCTCGTCGACAACGTGGTACCCGTGGCGACCGCCATCGACGATCGTGTCCAGGCAAAAGGTCGACCATGCCACTCGCCGGATGGCCTCGGCTGATATAAGAGGGGACTGGTGGGGGTTATGGGGTAGTATGCCGGAATATTTGCGATCGAAGAACTGCAACGACATCATCTGCATCATCCTGTAGATTCCAAGTGTCAATATGGTTGCAGATTACGAGGGCACCTATATGTGGGATGCTTACCTGGTGCAGTTGGCCCCGAGTATCCAAGCTGAGGCAAAGTTTCCGCGGTGGAGATCGTAGTTTTGGGCCAGGAGTAGAGTCTTTTTATTATATTAGCAGGGCTCGGGAATACTCTAGAGTTGCCACGAACGTACCATGAGTTGAATGACGCCAAAGCCTTGGTATACGCGTGGGACGACAGTCGCGATCGCTGCATCTGCCCACGCATCAGCCCTGGACAAGTTATCCTGGGATGGTTCTGCCGCAAATCTATCCACAAAACCATAAGCCAAAGTCTTGCTAATATTGTGAACGGGGTTCATCCCACCTAGTTGCGCTTGCAATCATCATGAGCGTGAGTTCGCGGGGTGCCTTTCCAGTAGAGAGAAGTCGATTGAAGTGCAACTGGTGCACAAAGGCAAAGAATCCAAACTCTGGCCCATGTCAGACATGGATACAACTGCTTATATATACTTGAGAGGGAACTTACGATGCACAGTCTTGAAGTACAGGTTCACTAGGTTCTGGAGCTCTGTACCTGAGGGCATCTGGGCACTAGACTCCAGGCCAGTTGTTCTTGATCCGTCTTTGCGCCTCAATCGAGGGCTCTCTTGCGGGAGGCTTGATGACGGAGTGTCTGTTTCCCAATGTCCGGTATCGGCAGCGTTGGGGGAGCTCAAGGGGAGGTCATCGTCGTCTTCGGGATGCGTCGTATCAACGCGTTGCTTTCTGGTACACTCGATCCCCATACCCCGACATCTGTCACAGGCATCCTTCACGTCCCCGACGCATTTGAGCTACACACGGCAACCCACAGTCAGATTGAAGAGGCAAAAGGGATTCATTCGAATCAGTCTGTAAGATCCAGTCTGTACCTTTTTATCCTTGCAAGCATAGCAGGCTGTATCGTTTGGCCTTTTACGACCCCGGACTCTCCTGTTGGTATCGTGAGGCCCTGGCCACTCACACGTCCGTGTTCCTCTGGAGCACTGTGTGCATGCAGGCTTCTGTTCGTCGCATTTGACCTATAATTACATATGAATTTCATGCGGCCCCTTTCAAAACATGCGGAGTGGGAGTTACCTTTCTGATTCTGCAGGTAAGGCACCCTGTACGAGTCCGTGATGCTGTTGCGACTGGTGACCTTTTTGACGGAGCGTGGCTGGCTGGGGTTCCTTGCAGAGTCTGGCGAGAGGCCGAAGCATTTGAACTCATAGTCGTCGCTCATATGATAGTCTTCTAAGCTTCATAATGGCTCAAGCTCGGCTGATATGGGAATTCTGTGGATGGATACTCGAAAGGAAACGGAAGTGTGGTTCAGTCTTCTGAAAATGCCTTTCCAAAGTTCAATGTTGTTAAACAGCTTCTACCTTGGCATTGAAGTTGAGGTCTTGCACACCAAGAGAGAGCCCACAGTGGGGGCATCTCTCCGCCATTGATCACGCCTACTATGGGGGAAAGCACGTCATCTTCAATAGTAGGCTAGATCTCAAATCATGACAGAAGCGCTAGTGCGGTATTATCGCACACGGCAAAGTCGAAGCCTACGATTATCACTGCTAGGAACTTGGCAATTGTAAGATGAGCCGAAGCTACCTAGATACTATATTGTAAGTCGTGTCCTATTGGACTTCGTCTGCATATCCCAATGATACGGTACATTTATTGATGTTTCCCTTTGTAGCATGTCTCACCACTTTGCCTGGATTACCCTGCAACGACGAAATTTTGGCGATGAAGACACGAGTGAACACTGACGATAAGATGCTCTACTTTCAGGAAGCGATTGAATTTAGAATGTCTTGTTTCTCTTAATTTTTGAGAGAAAATGGAATTTAGTACGTGCATACTAATAATCCTGGTATAGTGTTTCTGGCGATTACACACAGATCTTGTAAATGTTACTTTTCTATTCATGTTGTTTTATAGAAAAGACAAGACACAATACCTAGAAATGGAGCCTTTTTTATTTACGTCTGTTAAAAGGATATTGAGAATAGTAGTTAAGCAGGTATATTGGTAACGTCACATAGTATAATTTAAATAGGTATATATATTCAAAATTAAATCTTACAAAAGAAGTAGTTGCCTATGGACGATTAGACAAATAGCGAGCGACGCGAGTACAAAGAGACAGATATATATATGTACCTACGGAGTAATACAGGTACTAAGACTTAACAGCTGTCATCTTGACCTCCAAACCCTCCTGGCGCGGGAACCAACTGTTGATGACTTTCCACTCCTTGTCGGTAGCCAACTCAATGTCGTACTTTGCGACGAGCGTAACAAGAACCTTGTAGGTCTGGAAGAGGCCGATGTTCTTCCCGAGGCAGATGCGGCTGCCGCCACCAAACGAGAGATCAGCCTTGTTCATGAGGGACAGACGCGTCTGGAAGTCGGATTCAGTCTCGCCAGCCTCCTCGTCGCGCAGCCAGCGTTCAGGGCGGAAGTCATCAGCATCCTCGCCATAGACAGACTTGTTGCGGTTGGTGACGTAGGGGTTCATGCCGATGATGGTGCCGGGAGGGAGGTAATCCCCGTTAGGCAGGGTGAAGCCAGCCTTGGGGACGTACCGCTGCATGGCCAGGGCAACACCGGGGAGGAAGCGCAGGGCCTCGCGGACGACAGCCTCGACGTACGGCAGGGCCTTGGCGTCCTTGTACTCCGGCGGGATGGTGGCTGTGATTCCGGACCCGCGGACCTCCTTGACCAGCTTCTTCCACACGCGCGGGTGCTTGAGCGTGTAGTAGAGGGCGCTGCGGATGGTGATGGCCGTGGTGTCGGCGCCGGCAATCATGTTGACCAGCAGCCACGAGATGACCTGGAAGTCGTCGACCCACTCGGAGTTAGCCTCTTTGGCCTCCAGGAAGCGGTCGAGGAAGTCGGGCGTCGCGGGGTCATAGACGTGGCCGTCGTTGCCCTGGAGGCGGTCCTGCAGATGCTTGATGGTGGAGGCTGTGATGGTGTTGAATCCGGGGGGTCCCATGCGGAACACGGGGTTCTTGTCCAGCAGGTGGTCGAGGATAGGCATGGCGCCGACAAAAGCGAAGTAGTCGAGGGCCTTGTCGGAGTTGATCAGGGTGCCATCAAAGTCGTAGCCCTTCTCCAGGTAGCCGATTGGCTGGGAGAAGGTGATGGCGCCGACGACGTCCCATGTGTCTGATGAGAAGCAGGTTAGTAGAGATCAATTATTGATAGTAGTACACAGTACGGTACATCAATTATGTGAACGTAGAAGCCCGTATGTAACTTACAGTAGAGGATCCACCGGCCCAGGTCAAAGGGCTCGGACTTGGAGATGAATCGGGTCTCCAGCTGCTCGCAAAGCGAGTTGATAACCTTGTCCATGTGGGGCTCAAGGGCAGCTGTAGCCACGGCAGAGTAGAACCTGGCAACCGGCTTCTTCTCCTTGAGGTGCTTGGCCGGGTCAATCTGGCTAAAGATGTTGGCAACAATCGTTCCATTCACAATGGAGCTGTTGCCCGAGTAGAACTCGGTCTATCAACAGCGTCAGCTCACATGGTCATCATCATCATCATCATCAAGGACTCATTTTATGGAAATACCTTAACCCAGTCTCCCTTGGTACCAAAAACGGTCGGGATGATTTCCGGCATATCCAAATCAAGAATGTCGGGCGCGATGCACACAATCGGGCCATGCTTGTCATGCAGAGCCTTCATTTCATGGTGCGAGTCGCCGGTGCTGACAGTGCGCACGTACCAGAGCCTGGTGAACTCTAGATAGACACAGATATAGAATCAGCATAAGTACATGTAGTCAAATCAACTATGCAGTTCCTTGGGAGTTCGTTTGGACTTACTGGCCAGAAGGGGACCAGGATACTTCCAGACCGGCGCTGAAAGGAGAGAGACGATATACCAAACGGCATAGGACCCTACCACCAACGCGACGGTCGCCACACGCAGGTCAACTGGAATCTGAATAGCCATCTTGGTCAATGCCCTGTCTGGTGAAGGCGAAATCTTTTCTCTCTCGGGATGAAGAGGGATGGTCGGTTGCCACGTGGTTTTCGCATGGCAGCAAGCACCTTGGTTCAAATATACGGATCCAGGGGCCGCCCCCGTCCCATGGCATGGACAAGAGGGGAAGGGGGCAACAACAAAGGGGGTCACACTCAGGGGACCTTGTTGAAATTGTCAGGCCATAGTCTAGAGCCTAGATTACGAGTAGCGAGTTTGAGAGTGTGTACCCATGTGCGTCTTCTTTCGTTCTCCTATTATTCCATGTACTCCGAAGGCGTACATGCTCCGCAATGCTACGTTTACTTGGCTTGGTACGCCTGTACGGCTACATATCCACATGGCTCTACGGATATAGAAATGCATGGTCCATGTGGTTCTCTGCAGCCCGCACGCTATTAGGACTCTGCAGGACAGGCACGCATATCCGCGTGCGCGCTCCTACTCGGCACAGATGCAATATGATCCTTGGATCCCTCAGTTGTGAGTACTCGCTCGTCAGCAATAGTTGTGTCTTGGATTAATGAGCTGCCTGGTGTTACATCAAGTACCGACGGAAACGATAGCTATTTGTCCCTTGTCGAGTACTTATACTCCGTACGTAGGTAAACCCAATGTAGGCACAGGCATTAGACATCATCTCCAGCCAACAGAACCAACACGAGTTCGCGCCCTTGTCGGCCCCACCCCCCGGAAAGCCACAAGCTAGCCAGTGTTGGTTTGTCGGGGCCTCCCCCTCGGATAAGAAGTTGTTCGGTTAACGTCTTCATCATCTCTCCCTCTAACCACAAGTCCCTAGTCTCATACCGAGAGCTGTCTGGCTGGCTGGGGGGCGTTGCAGATACGCATGGCAAACCGGTTGGATTTGCGGTCAGGAGATTGTTCCTTCGATACCACCCATCGATATGCGAACCAACAGACAGTATCATGTAATATATTACGAATACATGCGAGGCCTCATATGAGTTGTTGTGAAACGAGGAAAACAGGATAGGTACTGTACTCCGTGCGTCAGTCTACCTGTTCTTCGTGCCGCGTGGGCACTCGAGAAACTCTGTATCGAATCGTCTTGGCCTTTGTTGTGGAGCAAACAAGTGATATACAATGCCAACTACTCTGTGTCCGTACAGACCCTCGTCCATACGCAATTTCTCGTCGTTCATCTGTATCTACGAATGGTAGAATGTCTCTGGTTGAGAGAAAACACGCTTAGACATGTCAAAAGCTTGACAAAACATCTCCATATGGATGTTCGGAAAATTGCGTACTTGTAGACTCGTGCAAAGCCTTCAGGAAGTTTTCCTATCTTTGAGTTGATTTCCCAACGAGCTAAACGAGGTCAGTACCCCGTAGTGTTGCCATACTTGGTCCTGCGGGTAACACCCTTGAATGTTCTCGTGCCTCTCCTCGGTCGTGGCGGCCGGGTTTAGCGAACCGGACATGAAGTGATACATGTGTTGCGGAGTGTCCTGCTCGTGAGGTGGTATTCACTGCACTGGCAAGGCAAGTACTTACAAAAGTAACGACTGGAATATGCATTCCTGATGTCTTCTGTCGGCGGCAGTTGTTTCCACACGCGCACTGGATCCAATCATAGGGCTCGCAGCACTCGTACTCGTAAGCCGTCTCAATAGTCGTCCTCTTGGCCGTTTTGCCCCTGACGCCTTACTGATCGAGCAGGCAATATTAAGTAATGCTTGTACTCCGTACTTGCCATCGAATCCATGCTGGTACCAGGACAAGGAAGGAAACGGGATACTACGATGTACTCATACATCTTGATTAACAGTCCAAATATAGGCCTGCCCCTCGATAGTTGAGAGTTGACAGTACTCTCAAGCTTTGAAAGTACTCGTAATAATACAGTGACGTGCTTGCGTGCTTCCCAGGAAACGAGTGAGTGCACATACTTAACGAGTACATGTACGCAGTACTTCGTACCTTCTTTACATAAGTCATCGTCAGCATCATGACTCGTGGCAGCCCTCTCATGCAGTTCAACAGCAAGTGCCGAACTTAGCGCTTCTCGAACACACGTTTCCCGCTCACGCGAGTGATCCTACGCCATATGTGCAACCTACACTACCGCGTGTCTACATGTACTAACTGTGTGCTCAACACTCTGTAGGCTTCGGATTTAAGTATTACGGAGTAGTCTTCCGGGCGGATGACAAGGGGGGACGCGCTAGAATAAATCTGTCAACCTGGAACTTTAAGTGAACGCGACAAGTACGAGTAAGGCTTTCCGTCCGAATCCTTTCCGCGGCACCCCTGTCCGGTTGGTGCGTCCCGCCCGTTCCGACCCCCCTCAGAGGGGCGAGGTGGCCCCCAAGACGCGCCTCTCAACCAATCATATAGATTCTGACCGTTATGAATACGCCCTCCCCGGCTGCGGGGAGGTTCCGCCGCGAATGCCCTCGAAACCCCCCGAGAGCAACGAGAATCCCTGTTCCCGCTCGTCCATCGCATACTCAATGTAACCCGGGGCGACCAATCGCATGTACTGCTTCGCGTGTACCCATACGAGGAATCAAGTCAAAGCCCCCCGGCAGGTGTTGGTGGCAGTTATTGTTGTCGCTTTTCGTTGTCGCAGTACTTCAGTTTCTACTTGGTAATGTTGTTGGTTGTTGGTTCCATTTCCAATCTGCATTGCCCGGCGCAATCAGAGGATCCCCCCATTCGTTCAATATTACCATTTATCCTGAATCCTTGGGTGTTTTTTTTTCTTTTGCTTCTGCGAGTGAGGAGTTTCAAGGGTTGCCGAAATACTTATGACACTTGGCTAATTACGAGTACGAGCAGTATCTTGATTTCTTCAGCAACTTTGTACTCTTACCAGTACAGAGTACCTGTTTACGGGGTTCACAAAGTCATACTCGTACGAAGCATGCATATTACAAGAAATGCTCATACTGTGTAGCTAGGGGTTCTGCCTTTATGCTCCTTGTACGCCGTAATAGTCTGTACGAATAGCTGAACGAGTGCCGAGTGGTAGACGTTCTCAGGGGATGAACGACAGTGTGCCTTGCAAGCGCCGGATTAGGACTATGAGCAATTCTTATTAGTTGGGGGAGGCTCAGTAAAAGTGCACATGTAGGCAGGATGTGGCCACAAGTGCAAAGGCGCTGCAGCTTACATACTTGACTCCTGCAAGTTCATCCTCTTGGTGCCCGACCAGAGTGAGTCCACTTTGAGACCAGTTTAAAAGTATTCCGAAGACAATCCAGCAACGACAACATACTTCCCGTTCCTCATCTGTTTGGACCGAAAATGACCATCAAGTCCAAAGATGCTGGCGCCACGGTGGCGGCCATGTGGTTCCTGGTGTCCCTGACCATGACATTCGTGGCCCTGAGGCTGTACACCAGGATTCGGATCATCAAGCACATCGGTCCGGACGATATCGCCTACACGCTCGCTGGTGTAAGTTCCTGAGCCGATACTGATAGATACCATCTATTACGAGTAGAGAATGAGTTTCTAACGGTTGAATTTTCAGGTACTTCACCTGCTGTATACCATCTTCATACAAATCGCGAGAAACCACGGCTATGGATATCCAACCCCCGACTTGGAGCTCGAGGCCGTTGCCCAGGCCGTCAAGTGGGAGATGATTGCCCAGACATTTGCAGTCATCGGCATGTCTGTTGCCAAAATCTCCCTCGGTCTCCTGCTTCTGCGGTTCGCGGCCAAGTTGTGGCAGAAGCTCACCATCTGGTTCGCCATGGGCGCCCTGCTCACGGCATCGACACTCGTCTGCATCACATTCTGGGTGCAGTGTCGCCCCGTCCAGGCCATCTATGATCCGCGACTGAGGCCGACTGCGATCTGCGATCTTGACGAGACACCCTTCGCAACCGCTCTAACAGGTAAGTTGTTGCAAACATCAACACTTGGGGTTTCGGTGTACTAGCGTCCCCCTGAAAGGGACTCCATGACTAATAGATTGGATGTGTTGAATAGTGGTCTGTGTTCTTGCCGACTTCTTCTTCGCCCTTTTCCCCGCCGTGGTCATCTGGCCATTGAACATGAAGAAGAAGGAGAAGATTAACTTGATTGCCTCTCTTGGTCTTGGTATCTTGTAAGTGCCTTCGCAGCCCCTATCGACCTCCCATGCTAACAAAGTATCGCAGTGCTGGTGTCGCAGGCATCATCCGAACGTTTGAGGTATTGACGGCTTTCCAGCCTGCTAACTACACCGGTAAGAAATACAAATTTAATACTGTAACACTAGACCAATCCCGAAGTCCATTCTAATTGTCCCACTCACAGAAACCTCCGTTGGCCTCATCATCTGGTCCGCCGCCGAGATTTGCATCACCATGCTGTGCATCGGTATTCCCATCCTCCGACCCCTATACATGAAGGTTATCCGCGGCTACGGCTCTAGCAACGACAAGTCCTACCAGAAGCAGAGCGAGGCACCCGACGGTGCTTGGGAGTTGAGCCACAGGGGCAACCGGAGCGTCGGCGGCGGCAAGGAGGGCATCTACAAGGAGACGGTCATCGACATCCAGACGGGCAACCAGAGCGACGAGCACATCCTGTCTTCCCACGAGATCTCGCAGTCGCGGCTCGACCGCAACGGTACCGATCCTCGAGCGGCTGCTTCGGAGTGGCGAGTGCATCCCGGTGGAGGTGCCTAGGTGGTCTTACCGTCTGCTGCTTAACTGCATAATTGCCCGCTTGGTGCTCATGTTGATAGAAGCTGCCAGGACCGGGTCAAAAGATGTGTTTTATAGATGGCATGGTCGGAGTGTGCCTGGACATTTCACCCTCGGCAGGAAAACGGTACTGAAAATACGGCGCGCGCAACCTTTGAGAAATGGTTGGCCGCCGTTGGCTTATATCAAATGTATGTAGATCGAAATCCTTGTATCTTATAAAACCCTTAAATACATATACCATACGAGGACATTGAAGATTTGGAAGCCTTCAATTGAAAAGGGGCTGTTTTATAGCTGTTCCTATCGCCATATTTTACAAACGGAGCTCCTTTCATCTGTTAAAAGGGACCGCTAACTGGCACTCGCGGTGGGTTTTCGGGGGCCGGTGCGGGTCTGAAAAAACATCTAACTCTATCTCGAGTCTGGGGTTACTAATAAAGAGCACGGTCCACGATCCATAACTCGTTTATACGTCGGAAAATTACACGATTTAACATTAATGGATTCGATACGTGTTGGTTCAACTTTGACCACAGCGGCGGGACCTGGGATATGTTCATGTACTACCTACATATGTCTACATGTACTTTAATGTGACGAAGGAAGAACCAACAACGGCGGAGTAATTGCATGTATCTTCCTCCTACTATTAACGTCCTCCGCCTATTAACTTCCTCTAATAGTCGTTATCTACATCATCAAAATGAGTATCCCTATTTGTACTGAGATATATCCCTATTCGTATTGAGAAAATAAATCCACCCAACCAACGCCTGTGCATATAAGCAGATGCAGCACCACCTCCAGAGTAGAGCCATCTACCATAATACTTCCATTATGCAGGATTGACTCCTTCTTTTGTGACTATCATGCCGATGGATCTTCTCACGATTGACCTCCCAGTTTATACATTAGCAGCTTGATAATCATGGAAATACCGCATCCTTCCTCGGCAAACAAAAAATGCACACACCCAGTCTCAATACGATAGATCACAAGGCTGTCAACACATGCTTTAATTCATCGTGTACACATCCTACACCAGCGCCAGCCTCCTCGCCAGCGACGGCCAAAGCCTCATGGCCTGGGAGTCCTATAATCTATGCAAGCTCGAGCTCCATGACACACTCGGAAGAGTACTCAGGTTGCCATATTTTGATGACCTTGAGGCCGGCCTCCTCGAAAATAGCACGCCACTCCTTCTCCGTTCTCTCCTTACTCGCCAGGGTAGCCATCATGACAATATCGGAGACGGTAACACGGGCAAGGGGCTTAAAGTCGTTAATAAGACTCTCGTGGATAAGAATCTTAGAATAGCCCTTCTCCATAGCGCCAGCAATATTGCGAAGGATTTGGACGGTCGACTTATCAGCCCAGTCATGAAGCACATTGTGTATAAAGTATGCGCGGGCTCCCCTAACAGACTCAGGGTTAAAGAAGTCGTGAGGCTGGATAGAGACAGTCTCGGGGACGTTGATATCTTCCAGGATTCCAGGAAGGTCTTGCAGAACCAGGGAGCCCTTGGGAAGACCAGGATGTTTCTGATGGAACTTGATTAGGTCGTGACCTTTGCCGCCGCCGAGGTCGACGACTAGGGCATGGTCGGGCTTAGCTCCGTCCAGAAGGGTTTCAGTAGGGAACACGGTGGTCCAGGGCGTGAGGTTGTACTTGGAGTGCGACTCCATAGCGTCGTTTAGCGAGGCTGTCCAGCGCTTGTTGGCCGCGGCGTCCTCGAATACGGTCGTCTTGCCTCCCGTAATGGACTGCCAGACACCGTTGTAGGGATCCTGGGGGTTCTTGAAGCCAGTACTCTTGAGGAAATCGGGCATCTGGAGGAAGGAAGCCATCATGAGGTGAGCGTAGAAGCTATCGTATGACCCTGCTAGGGCCGGGTCGGCTACGATGGCCCTGACCCACGGCGTAGCGCCCCATGTGTCTTCGGCCAACTCGGCGACGAGGCGCTGCCCAGACAGTTGGGATAGCAGTCGGCCTGGGTGGTTGAGCTGCCGTCAGTTCCACAAGCTGTAGCGGGCGATGGAAACATGCAGACATACGGAACACGAGTGCATCACCACCAGTCAGCTTGGCAAGATCCTCAGACGTCTTGGGCGATTCCACAATCTTGGAAAAGGCGTCGGCTTGGATGAGGGTTCTGATGGAAGCATTGGTGGCGCCATGGACCCAGTTGTGATTCCAGACAATGTCCCACGGCGACTGGACCCTTCTCAGGACGTCCAAGAGACCATCACGGACTCGCATGCGGTCAATCTCATTGTCAAAGGACGAGGCATCGATGCCCTGGAGACCTTCGAGGATCTTGTCGGCAGACATGATGGGCGAAATGGGGCTACAGGGAACAATAGGTAATAATACTTAATATGTACGGAGTAGAGCTGAGGGATGTTTCTGGCTGGGAAGGTCTTCGGGAACAAAGGCTATTACGGTGCAATACATGAGAGGCGGGGAGTTTCGTGGTGCTTTTATTGAAAGATACCGACTGGTCCTCGTGACATCACTAGCCAACCGTATCGGTGACGAAGCATGATTGCCCGCTGATACGAGGAATACGGCATACATCGTTATACCGCACTACTCCGTATACGTGTAGGAAGGACATGGGTAAAGAAACACCGAGTCGCTGACCATATATTGCCAGTGGGGGCCTGTTGGTTGTCTGCGGGGGGCTGTTGACGTTAGCATACGGTTAAAGTAAGCTTCATGTACATGTCAATACTGCATGTAACATTGAGTACGTGTATCGCGCCAGAGAACGTTCAGCAACGAATAAGTACGTTCATTGAATCTTCTCTTCAATTGTGAAGATACTTGACCTTGATGACGGCACACGGCTCATGACTCACTTGATCTCGCGAAGCTCAATATGTGCATTCATGTTGTCTATGTCTTCGAACTCATGTCTATACACACATACATATACATGTATACATGTATATGCCACATGGCTAACGACGTGCATCAAGCACAATAAGACGGACACTCCCCTCCTCTAGCCCCCATCCAAGACTTCTGCAGCTCCAACTCATCGTCCCAAAGCTCAGCCGCCTCCTCCCTAGACAGCCCAGGTGCACTTGCCGTTTCGCCCCAGACGATGCCGCACTCAACAACATACTCCTCCCAGTGCGACAGCAACTCTTTCAGTTTCTCTGGCTCTGTGCCTGCCAGATCCTTCGTCTCACCAGGATCCTGCACCACGTTGAACAGCTCCCATCCATCGTCTCCGACGCCCGCACCCCCCTTCTCCTTGGGGAAGTGCACAATCTTCCAGTCGCCCTTGCGCAGCGCAGCGCGATCAAACAGCTCCCAGCCCACCGGCTCAGTAGACGAGTGGACCGCCCACATCTCATCCGACTCGGCTTGCTGGCCCCTGGAGAAGAAAGGTACCCACGACTTACCGCGAATGGCGTGTACATCCTTACCCCGGAACGTCGTCATCTGACGCGGTATCGTGTCTTTGCGGAGGGGGTCGAGCATGTCCCTCGCTGTGGAAGGTGGCATGGCCACCCCAGAGAGATCGAGAAAGGTCGGGGCAAAGTCCATGACTGTCGTGAAGGAGCGGTTGAAGGATCCGGGGGCGAATGAGGGCAGGAATGTGTTGGCTGGCGGCTTGACGACGCAGGGAACTAGGATTCCACCTTCAGAGGGGAAGCCCTTGAACAGTCGGGATGGTGCGGTAGACGCCTGAGCCCACAAGGGTCCGATCCTGTTATTTCGTTAGCATATAGTCATATCCCAGGGTATGCTGGCAGTGTGCCATACCAGGAGTAAGAGTTCCATGCTCCGATGTTTTCAAACGAATTGTCGTAGTACTTGTGGATGGCTTGCTTGACGTTGTTACCCATGACGGCTAGCAAGGATGTTAGCTAAAGGACGAGTCTGGCTGCTTTTTGTTTGATAACGAGAGTTTTACTCACGGATGGCCTCGATCCTGTATTTCCCAAGGGAGTTGAGTCAGCATTGGATGTGTCGAGTTGAGTCTTCAATGGGTTGACTTACGCTGCACCCTCAGCACCATTGTCGCTCATAAAGACAATAAAGGTATTGTCATACTCTCCCGTCTTCTTCAGATAGTCGACCACTTTCCCGACGTTGACATCAATGGAATCCACCATGCCGGCATACGCTTCCATGGCTGCACTGGATAGTTTCTTCTCCTCGGGGGTGAGGTTCTCCCACTCCCCCGCCCCCACAGTCGAGGTCTCGACTTCGTGTGCAACGACAGATTCGTCAATAATGCCCATCTCTCGAAGCTTCTGGAGCCGCTTCTCCCGGAGGGCATACGGCCCATCATCATAGACTCCCTTGTATCTTTTTACAACGCAAGTCAGTATGATCGTCTCTCAAGATGATGAAGCGGAAACGGTGTGTACTTTTCACGCTGCGCTTTGGAGCACTGCAGCGGCCAATGCGGGGCAGTATAAGGCAGAAAGGAGAAGAAGGGCTTCGATGCTTCCTCTTCAGATCGTTCCTCGAGATACCGGATCAAGTTATCCGTATAGTAGTCCGTTGAGTAGAATCCCTCGGGGTCCTCGGTCTTATTAGGTGGCCTGGGTCAAAGGCATCATTAGACCATATAGGGCGACAGCGGCACAGGGTGGGTTACTCACAAGTCCACCTTGCGTCCCATTTCTGCGTGGATGGGCCGTCCACCGATGGGGAACTTCTCCTGGACAGGTTCCCAGCCATAGTGGTTACAGCATCCCGGCAACATGGCGAATGCCTTCTGGAATCCTCGGTTCCAAGGGCCCTGGGAAGAACGCAGGCCCAAGTGCCACTATTTGTGTTAGCACCGTCATCAGCCTATCGTTCATTGAGTGAGATGGAGTATATGGCATAACGAACCTTGCCCGACATGGCGGTAAAGTAGCCATTGTCCCCGAGTATCTCAGGGATGGTCGCCACATCATTGTTCAAGTATCCCTCATAGCCTGCCTTTCCCGAGTACCGCTGCGCTCCCCTCTCGCTGTTCTTATACTCGATGAGTACCCCAAGTCCACCGAGGTGTGCGTCCGTGCCGCTCATGAGCATTGCGCGAGTGGGGGAGCATGCAGCGGCGGCATGGTGGTTCAGCATACGGATTCCCTCACCAGCCAGCCGATCAATGTTGGGGGTCTGGATCTCTGCGCCATAGCAGCCAATATCAGAGAAGCCCTGGGAGGATACGTAAGTTTCAATTATAACTGTTTAAGTAGTTATGTGTTCACTCACCAGATCATCGGCCAGGATGAAGAGAAAGTTGGGGCGCTTCGGCGCCGTGTCGGATGTACTACCCATGGTGATGTATACACTGAAGCGAAGTGCAACCAGATCTGCCTGATTCTCAACAATTTAACTTTGAGGTACTCAGTAGCATGAAATGGATGGATTTCAAGCAAGTTTCAATTGTTTCTCGTTTCCGTGGCTGGGTTCTCGGCTCGCGAGCGAATTGTAAGTATTGCCTCGCTCGGAACCGGACACCTCGCTCGGAAGCTCCATATCGCCAGGCACTAGTCGCTTGCACAATCCGGCCCACCTTCTTCCGACCGAGCCAACGGTTGCGATTCTGATCCACGTCTCCTTACCAAGATGTACATGCATTCGCCGCGTCAACCCGACAACTTGTCTACGCAGTCAAGCCGATGGCGTGGGCTTACATCACCACCCCTGCTTCTCAAGATGTCGTGGTCCGAGTACAAAACCAGACCTTGAGCACTTCACTGTTTGCTTCGTGCCCCCAGGTCCATTGACTTCCTCCACTGTGACACGTACTTGGAAGAACCGGTCGAGGACGTTTCATCACCATGGCATCTTCAGCGCGCCTCTTGTGGGCCTCGACAAGCCCCATGCTCCTGTTCTCCTGCTTCTGTCTCCTTGTCGGGGACATGCTGTTTGGCTATGACACAGGAAGTTATGGCGGCATTCTGGCCAACCCGGTACGTTTTCCGGTCATCGTAGATGAATTGCCGGTCTAACAAACATTGCATGTCCAGGGCTTCATCAATCAATTCGGAGAGTTCAACGCCGAAACCAACTCATACGCCTTTGCCTCGAATACCGTGTCACTTCTCAGTTCCCTCGCCTTTATTGGCAAATTTGTCGGGTGCTTCATTGCCGGGCCGTTGATCGAAAAGTTTGGCCATCGCGTCGTCTTCTTCATCCTATCGGCCATTTCAGTGATTGGCGTCATCAGTGAGACACACCAGAGAAAACAATAAGGAAGAGGATTGCAGATGCTAACACTGAGTGTGCAGTTGAAATCACGGCCGCTGACAGTGCCCTCGGAACCGGTCGAGTCGCGCAATTCATTGTCGGTCGCATTGTTGTCTACATCTCAGTTGGCCTTGTCGAAGTCGACGTCACGTACGTTAAGCGCACCCAATTCCAGCTCTAGTCCGTTCATTCTAACACCGTGCAGAACCTATCAGTCTGAAATTGTCCCGGCCGGTATGCGCGGCTTCGTCGTAGTGTCTCTTCAGCTGTTCCTTAGTGCCGGTGGCATCGTCGCCTCGGCTGTCAATAAGGGTTTCTCCAATCACACCGGCCCTGTTGGCTGGAAGACAGTTACGGGGATCCAGCTGATCTTCCCTCTCCGTGGGTTCCGTTCCAACCTTCCAAAGAATGAATGGGCGAGTGCTAACGCAGGCATGGTCATGTAGTCATCACCGTATTCACCTTCTTCATCCCAAGCTCGCCGCGCTGGCTGCTGTCCAAAGACCGACAAGAAGAGGCCGTGGCATCCCTGCGCCGCCTGCGCCCCCAATCAGACAGGGAAAATGGCGGCTGCGAGATGGAGATTGAAGAGATCAAAGACTCCCTTCAACAGGATATTCGTAAGGCACCATGGATCGACCTTGTGCGAGGTGGGAATCTACGACGAAGCGCACTGGTCATGGTCTACTACTTTTTCCAACAGGTAAGACTGAATGGATCACGAGTCTGCATGTGTGTATATGGCTAACGGCAGACATGTCATTGACAGAGCACCGGTCAAGCCTTTGCGTCGACGTACCAGACAACATTCTACAAGCAAAACGGATACGCAAAACAAGCATTCACATACCCCATCATCAGCAGCTGCGTATCATTCATCACATCCTTCTTCGGGATGTACCTAGTTGAAAAGCTAGGGTGAGTTTCTCACCTTCCAAAGAGCATGATCCCCCGTGCTGACACCAGACTTCACACCCAGCCGCCGACGCACTCTCATGACAAGTTACCTATTCCAAGCCCTGTTCCTCTTCCTTCTCGCCGGAGTGGGCGGGTTGGCCCGCAAGAGTCATGCCGAGACCAACCTGGTCGTTGCCTCTTTCATGCTCTACAGCGCATTCTACTGTGTGAGTTGAGAACAGCTTGAGCCATACGTGTTTTCAGAAGAACCGGGGACTAACATTCCGTGCACCCAGATCGGTGGAGCTTCTATTCCATACCTCCTCGGTGCCGAGATTCCCAACTTTGCCTTGCGAGAGAAGACGCAGGCTGTGGGGACGGCGTGGAACGTTGTGTGGGCATTTGTCACCAACTACATCCTTCCTTTCATGATGGCGGACATCCACTTTGGGGTGGGATGGGTCTTTGGAGGCATTTCCATCATTGCGCTCATCTTTACATTTCTCTTCTTGCCCGAGACAAGGGTATGTTCTTTTCCGCCCCTGTCCAACCATTACATGCTGAACTTCCTACTAACCAACGTCTTCCGCAGGGCCATTCGCTGGAAGAGGTGGACGCCCTTTTCAAGAGGCCGTTCAATCCCTTCCGCCCGACAGATACCCGTGTCACCGAGGATTCCGAGATTTCCGAGAGTTCTGCTGTTTCGCGTGAAGGGGATCTGAAGTCTTTCCAGGGGGGTGATCTTTGAGTTTGGGGACTACTGGTAACCATACATATACATTGATGGAACTCATCTCCCCGGATACATTTCATACCGTTGGAATATACATAGACCCCAGGGTTTGCAGCTGTACCTAAACCAAAGCCGGCACCGCGCCACTTATACTCATGACAGCATCAATCTTCTCCGGACAGCTCAGCTTCCCCAACCCAAAGTCATTCTGTGTCCAAAAGAACTGCATAAGTCGTCGGATGAAATCGAGCCTATCTCTCTCATGCACACCCTCGTCCTGTGGAACAAGGCCCAGGATCTGTTTCCTCTGCTGATCGGATCGTGCATTGCAACCCAGGATGAACAAGACGAATGGCCATCGACACACCCCGATGTCCTGGAGGATGCTGTATCCCTGCTCAATCCACCGTTCTGCTTTTTCAATGTCGGCTGACACGTTGCCCGAGACGCTCTCTAGGTACAGCAGTGTGGCTAGCTGGTACAGCCTCGTGACCTGATGTCTGTGTTTCGTGGCAGCGGATGCCTCGGGGCCTGGCTCGTCCAGCTCTGTCTTCTTGATTCTCCACTCCAGGACCCTGACGTAGTCTCTGTGTCGTTGGGTGTGGAACTCTGGGTCCGAGGCATTGAAAACGACCTGTGTTACTTCAAATAGCAGCGACAGGATGTCATGGGATGCTCCGGGCGGGAAGGGCATCTGTGATTAATATATCGTCAGCAAAGGTCCGGTATGCAGTCTTACTATACCATGTTTCTCATATATATGATACATGCGTGTGTGTGTGTGTGTGTGTGTGTGTGTGTGGCATACCTCGTCAACTGTACAGATAGGCGTCAATGCGTCGATGTCATTTTCGATGGGCGTTCGCCAGTGCTTCAAGACTTGCTTGTGCCCACGCCAGTGACGGACGCCAAAACTAGCCATGACGGCATAGTAATGCACCCAGTCCAGAAGGACGGTGAAATCGCCTCCCTCGAGTATGCCCTGATCCAGCGATGCATCCTTGGTCAGTCCCCTTGCTCCGCACACATACCATACCCACTGTGTAGCAGTAGCGCTTTGTGACAATATCTGCAGACAATACAAGTTTAGCACGAATGAAAGTCCAGTGCCAAGTACTAGGGAACATAACGTACCTCAAACGAAGCCAGCAGCATCCCTGTTGCCACGTGCTGTGCCAGCTCTCCACTCCCCTGGCTGCGGCTCATAGACGTTCTCATCGCTTCAAGTGCGTGGACCTGGTACGCCAAGGATTTCTGGTCCAGCCCGTTGCGGTGCAGAGACGCAATAGCAAGTAACCCCTGCTGCACCGATGTGGTGGCAGGGGAGTTGGACGACAGTGCTAGGCGGAGAAGAACCGGTACGAGCGCGGTGGTGTCGAGGTCGAATGTTCGCAGGGAGTGCGACGCAACATACACGACTAGCACAGGGTTTGTCAACTCCACTCCGCTCCGCAAACTTCCATGTTTTGTCCCGTCAATGGACCACTCACAGTACTGGAGGAGATCATGGTCCGTCGATGACAAGTCTCCGGGTGTCCAGCGGATCGGCGCGGGGGGCACTCTCATGGAACACGGCGGTAGAATGAGCATAGGGCCTGGGGTATCATTAGCGACGAGGCAGGCTGTATACCAGGTTGTATACATGGTACTTACGCATCTCATCGCTGCCTGTCAACCTCTCGTGGACCATGAAATCCCATGCAGAGACATGTATGAACTCCACCGTGCTAGGGGACTGCAGCCCGCCGCTCTTCAACGACACGACGACAGCCCGCCTCTTGTCATTCTTGCTAGGCCAGAAGAGCCGGACGCCATAGCCCTGACAGGGCCTGCCGGCCTTGGAGCAGCGATCACACGACGGCAGGGTGCGGTCACAGCCAACCTTCCGAGCTACAGGAGAGTCAATATTGGCGTCTCAATACATCTGATCAACTACATGACCTGGGGACCAGCAGCCTCAAACCGGTGAGCTGAGATTGGTGCTGACAAATGGCATACCTTTGCAAGTGGCGCATCCTCTGGACGCCTTGCGGAGTTCCGGGCCCATGCTCGGAGCTCCGTGTACATCAACTGTATACTCGAGTCGCTGTTGAACAAGGCTGGCTGGCCCAAATTGAATGAGAACAGCGACTGCAACATGAAACTCCGAGCGATGGATGAAGCTACGTGGTGAATTCCTCGTGCTGATGCCGAGGACGAACTATTAAGGCGGCTTCTCAATCGGGTAAAGCGTGCCGGCCGGCCGTAAGGGTGGGGTCCAAGGTACGTATACTCCGTCCGTGTGCATGCACGAGCATCCGAGCTGCGTCTGCAGGGCAACTCGGTGCGAGCTTGGCGTTGGCATCGGGCGCTAGAGCCATCTGGGCCATCTGGGCCATCTGGGGCCATCTGGTCGAATAAGCCTCTAAGGCGAATGCCATTGGTCTCGGCCGGCCGGTCTTCCATCCGGGGGCAACAAGAGCCGAGTCTAATATCTGTGCACACATCATACAGCCGTACATCAACCAGACGTATACTCCGCGTAGCAGCGTCAGCTTCAAGGTTCTGGTATTTTGATGATTATCAACAATTGAACGCTTTGAAATCAAGAGTCCAGGGGTTTCCTTCAGGTGAATCCACATGACGACGAGTGTGCATCAATGTATAAATATACAGTCCCATTCCATGGACTCTTTTGAGATATCATCAAGACCTCAAGCATCAATCTTTCAATTGCAATCACAATCACAAACACGAACACCACATCTCAACTACACAGAACTATCCAACATCCAACATGTCTTCCTACCTCATCACCGGCGTGTCCCGAGGTCTCGGTGTAAGAACATCGCATACCTGCAGACATCAATGTCTCAATGAGTCGCCTTATGTACTGACTGTGCCCTCCAGTTCGAGTTCGTCAACCAATTGTCCGCCAACCCCAAGAACACTGTCATCGGTCTCGTCCGCAACAAGCCCGCCACCGAAGAAAAGATCAAGAAGGAGCTGGGCGAGCGTCCAAACGTCCACATTTTCGCCGCGGATCTCGGCGACTTTGAGTCACTCAAGGTACACACTGCTCACCAAGGGACTCCAACCCGGGTTCAATCAATGTTTCCAGTTGCAATATACATGTATACAAGTTCTGACAGCGATGTGATTTCTAGGGAACCGTCGAGGGTGTGTCCAAGGTCACAGGGGGCAAGCTCGACTACATCATCGCCAACGCAGCCTTCATGGGCGGTGTGTCTCAGTATGACCCGATGAGCGTGCTGTAAGTCCATGTTGAATTTCATCATGAAACACCTTAACATCACCATATGCATCATGGATCTAACAAAGTCACAGTGGAGAGTCTCCGGAGCTTCTGACGGAGGATCTGCTCGTCTCCTTCAAGACCAACGTCATTGGCAACATCCACCTCTTCAACCTGTACCTGCCCCTCATCCTCAAGGGCGAGGGCAAGAAGATTGCCACCATCTCGTCTGGCATGGGTGACCCCGAATTCACCAGGACCTTCAACATCGAGAACAGCGGACCCTACGCCATCAGCAAGGCGGCCATGAACATGGCGGCCGCCAAGTACAGCGCCGAGTACGTCGAGCGCGGCGTGCTCTTCATCAACATTTGCCCTGGCTTTGTCGACACGGGCGTGCTCGACGTTGAATGTGAGTACATGCATTTCCCATTGACTTGAGTTTTTCAATCCCGTGTATTTGATTCTAACGACATGTGCTCAGTGACGGAAGCGCAAAAGGCCGGCATGCAGAAGATGACCGCCCACTTCAACCGATACGCGCCGTCCTTCAAGGGCCCTACCACCCCCGCATCGTCTGTCACGGACGTCCTCGCCGTGTTTCACCGGTCCAGCGCGGCCAACGGCGATGGCGGCGCCTTCATCTCGCACTTTGGAAACAAGCAGTGGATCTACTAGATATCCGCAGTACCATGTGTCGCTTCTACGTGAGGAGCACAGTTAAAATGGCACATTATATATGTCATTTTCAAATGCATCAGCGCATTCAGCTAGTAAATACATACATGCAGCTAGGTGGTCTAAATAGATGCTTACACTTCACGCATGCGTTCTTATATAAAGTACCTAAACTTAGGGTCGTTGGTCCCATCCACAATATCACTCGTGTCGACATCCTCCGCCCTGAGATCGATCCCCTGCTCCCTATTCCTTCGTCCATTCTCTCTCCTCATCCAGAGCCCCAGCCACAGCGTAAAGATGATACAAGTGACATTACACGCAGCCGTGGCGATAAGCGTGGGCGCATACCGAGGCGCATATTCTGTGCGGAACGTCCCTGCCGACAAGATCCCCCCCAGATTCCCCAGTCCGACGAGCAATCCCGTGGTAGCAGCACGTGAGTTCTCCCCCATGTTGTTGTTATTATGCCACCCGTGCACAAGGCAGCTAGGTATATACGCACCCGCCGCGAGGAGGAAGCACGCAAAGTAAGCAGGGCCAATGTGGGCTTTGGTCGCGTCAAGTGTAGCCAGGATGATCAGCCCGATAAGACTGAGCGTCAGCGCGCCGATGATGTGGAACATGCGCTCGCGCCGCCGGTCCGAGCTCCAGCACACGGCCAGCAAAACAAAAAAGCCGACGACATTGGGCGGCACGGTCAACAGGTTGGTCACGACGACGCTGTAGCCCAGCCGACGCAGCACGAGGGGCAGGAAGTTGGCTGTCGTCGCAAAGGCAACCGGGTAGGTCAGGCTGATGACGCACCACAGGATGAACTGCCAGTTGCCCCAGGCCTTGAAGCACTCGCGCACGCTGAACGCCTCGCCTACCTTGCCAGAGCCGTCGCGCAGGGTCCGCTCCGTGGCCACGGTACGCTCTGCCTCGTTGAGGAACCATGCTGTCTGGGGGTTGGCGGGGAGCCACCAGAAAGCTGCGATGCCCAGAAGGACTGTCATGGAGCCTGCAAACTAAGGTTATTACATGTACACATACGTAAAGAGAGAGAGAGAGAAAGCTCCTACCCTCAATGATGAATAGAAACATCCACCCCGTCACATAAGGATTCTGAATCTGCAGAACACCAAAGGATATCAAGCCAGAAAAGGCCCCAGCGAGCAACGCGCTTCCAAAGAAGATGGCAATCCGCAAGGTGAGCTCGCCGCGGGTATAGAACAGGGTGAGGTAGAAGATGACGCCGGCAAAGAAACCGGCCTCGAATGCACTGAGACGATTAGCAGAAAGCACATGATTACAGCTAGTAAGCATAACCCATAACCACAGCTAGCTCCTCGGGTGTGATTCAAGTGGAAAGACATACCCCAGGAACAGTCGAAGGACAAGCATGCCAGCAAAGTTCTTGGTAGCCGCCTGAACGGTCGCCATGGATCCCCAGCCGACCATAAGGGCGGGCAGCATGGTCTTGCCGGAGAAGCGCTTGGTGAGCATGTTGAGGGGCAGGTCGCAGAGGCCATTGGGGATGTAGAAGAGCAGGACGAGGAGGGAGTACTGCTCGCCGACAAAGTGGAGGTCCTCGCTCATGCCGCCTGTTTCTGCGTTGCCTAGGTTGCTCTGTTCCTTGATGTCAGCATTGCAGATTTCGATTTCAATGGGCTCGTGGACAAGAGGTTCGTACACGATCGACTGCGTTGAAAAAGTACATGATGCTCAGGGCTGGTAGGAGATAGAGATCCATTTTGCGAACTGGCCATATCATGTTAGTGTGTTTTCTTCCAATGTCCAACATTACCAAGGCTCAGAGTACTTACCATAGCTCCTCTCCGTGGCGACATCACGGGTTCCCACAACCATGGCCTCTGCATCTCTCGAGGACACACTGCCCCCGGTATCGGCCTTTTTCTCCATTGTTAAGAAGAGAACGGTTCTCCGAGAGTGATCAATCGAAGACTATCTCAGTCTTGGTGAAAATGCTTTCGGTGTGGTTGAACAGGGTACGAGCAATGCACTGCCTACATGTATGCCAGGCAGATCCATGTACTTGGGATGTGTCAATGATTGAATCTTTGAGGGGGGGAACACACTTGATATCACAAGTCAAACATGCTCCATAACCATGTACTTACCAATCAATCATGCCAATTCGGTATGTCTCCCGTCTGATGTCAAGGATTCTATATGCCGGGTATACTCCGTACGGCCAACGCCCAAGTACATGTATGGTACTCACCCCACCCTTGATAAGGCACATCTGATAGAGATCACCATACATGGATGGTGCATTATCTTAATTCCAAGCAAATATTGAGGTCTCCCGAATAATTGACTTTGGGGTCCAAGATTAACGTCGCCGTCTTGAGACTGACTTATCCGGTCTGGCCTGATTTCTCTACAGTCCCATCTCGGTGTTGGTTCTACATCCGTCAGTCTCAAGTCACTGGCCTGGACCTTATTTACATGAATTTCACTTGATTAACGAGTCCTTTAGGTCATTTAACTCTTTTCATGTATGTACATGTATAGATGCGATTCCTGCTACATACGTGTACCCAGGCTACACAACCGCGACAGGCGTAGCAGCCGGCACCTCCACCTTGGCAGCATCACCAGTATCAACCTTCTTCTCAAGCCCCTGCTTAAACAGCTGCGCCCTCCCATACGACTCCGCATACGCAGCCGAGACGACCTCCTCGACCGTGGCGGGCGGGAACTTGGCAGGCGCCTCAGCCGACTGGCACGTAGGCAGACAGTCAACGACATAGTCGGGGTTTCCCGAGACAAAGACAGGGATGGAGTACCGCTCCTGACCCGACTTGTTGATGACGCGGTGGACGTTGCTCTTGTACTTTTCGTTTGTCCAGCGAGACATGAGGTTTCCCAGGTTAACCACGAGGGCGCCTTCCGTAGGGGGGACCTACACACAGACACACACACACAGTCAGTCATCTATACTTTTAACAAAGACAAGCCTGGGGGAGTGGTACATACATCAATCCAGACGTTGTTCTTCTTATCCCACACCTGCAGACCGTCGACGGTATCCTGGAGCAGCATGGTGATGGCGCCAAAGTCGGTGTGCGCGCCAATACCACGTGTGAGCTTCTCGTCCGCATCTTTCGGCTGGGTGGGGTAGTGCAGCAGCCGCATGGTGGCCACGACGCCGTCGAGGAATCCGGCAAAGTACTCCTCGGGCAGGTCGAGCGACAGGGCGAGCACGCGCATGAGGTCCGAGGCCAGACCGACGGCAGCCTTGTAGTAGGTCACGGTGGCGGCGTGGAAGTCGCCCGAGTCGCCGCCCAGCTCCTCGGGCCACTGGTTGGGTCCGCTGTTGAGCTTGCGGTGCACGAAATAGGGGTGCGTCGTGGGGATCTCGTCGCCAATGTAGAAGCCCTCCTTGAGCTCGGGCTGGGTGCCCTCCTCGAGGATCTGGGAGCGCAGCATCTCGTAGCCACGGTTCCACGTCGTCTTGTCCTTGGAGACCTTGTCTTTTTGCTCCTGAGTCAGGTTGAAGAAGTCCTTGGCTGACTGCATCACTTGCTTCTGCTGGGGCAAGGGCACGCCGTGGTTGATGATCTGGAAGAAACCGTTGTACAGGCAGCTCTGCTTGACCTGCTCGACGACGGCTTGCTTCTTGGAGGCATCGTCGCTGTAGAAGCCTGAGTTCAATTGTTAGCATCGATGGCTCTTGATATCAGTATGAGGACTGAATGGGGTCACAAACCAGAAAAGTCAATAATGGGAATCTCGAGTTCGCCCATGGTGAACAATGCTTGGACGTATTATGTACTATGGGGTATAAGGATAGATTGATAAAGTAGATGGAGGACTGGAGACAGGGTTGTGAGATATAGTATGTATGTGTTGCTTCAACTGGCCAGAGATAGATGCCACACGTAGTGCTGGGAATATAAAGACTATTCGCGTCGCCTCACGTTCTTGGTCCTTGGAGTTTTCGCGTCTTCGCCCTTTCGCTTTTCGGATAACCGCGAGATCAGATTGATTGTTGCCGATGACTATCCAGGCAAGTTGATGTTACGGTACGGTACGGAACGGGGCCGTATTCAATATCGCCAGCCCAGCCCGATAGAGAATGGGACAAATGAGGGGTTGATCGATTGTCCCATTCTCCCGATGAGGGCCGTTGGTACGCTCGGAGTTGGTAGCCAGTTGATGGCGGCTGGAGATGGCATGATGCACACCGTGTGAGCGATAACATGGTTTATCGCCATGGTACTATCTGACGGGCAACGTTGAAGAGTGGTGATGATGGAGCACTCTTCCACTCTCCCACTCTCCCACTCTCCCCACCAACGGTTGAATCCAGGAGTGGGGGAGGGTCACGATTGCTATACCCCGCCGTGGATCTAATATTAACGGCGTCATCTGTACAGTAGGTGCTCTTAGGGGTATGTCTCGTTCGATATCTGATCTATCTTGACCATGCCAGTGGGCCAAGGTCAGGCCATTTCTCTGCTTGTTCATAAGCAATGTGGGGGTAGCATGGAAATCTGATAACCTTTTCCATGACCGTGAACCCCGAGGGAACCTACGGAAGCATCTAACAACTTGGTCTGCGCCCTCAGCAATCTCAGCAACTTCACGATACATCAAGCGACGCTGGCAATATCCAGCCCAAAGGCCTTTCCTCTTGCCAAAGGCCAGCAAGCACAAGCACAAGCACAAGCACAAGCACACGCGACAGTCACGCGACACACCAAACAAGCGCAGGGGATAATATTCGATTGCACTATCCACCTCTCCCACTGCTCCGAGACGTCATCCATCTCTCACAGTGTCCCAACGAATCCCTATGCCAAATGTGTGTGTGTGTGTGTATAACGCTGCGTCCGAAAGAAAGAAAGAAGAAGGGGGGCAAAAGAAACGAGAAACGCCGCAGGGTTGTCATTGCTGTTATTTTTGAGGCAGGGTCTCTACGCAGCAGCAGCCACCTCGACCGACTTCTCGATACCGTCGGCCTTGGCCGAGTTGACCTTCTTGCCCGTCTTGGCAATCTTCTCGAGGACCGTCTCGTAGGGGAGGCTGGTGATGACCTTGGCGGACTGGGTCTCGAGGGAGACTTCGTAGCTGTCGACGCCTGTATACGCAAGTCCAAGTTAGCTTCCGTCACAGTCAAGGCTTGCTGTCAGCATAGCAGTGCCGTGAATGACTTACCGTCAAGCTTCTTGAGGACGCGGTCGACGGCGCCCGAGCAGCCGCCGCAGCTCATGCTGACGTTGAACTCGTAGGTGTGCGACATGGTGGTGGTGGTTGTGGTGGTGCGGGGCAGATTGCGAACGCGCGGGGTAGATGAGAAGGTGAGTCTGGGGGGGGAGAGGAAGTTGTTGAGTTGGTGAGTTGGTGAGTATTGTTGGATGATTGCAGCTGAGGAGGGAGGAGGGAAATGATGATGCTTATAAACCTGTTGATGAGGGATGCAAAAAGTCGGGAGGGAGGCCTTTCCCAGCCAAGTCTCCCATTAATAATGCTACAGTCCTGTCCCTCCTCTTTCTGGGCGCTGGCGGCCCCTCGGTCCGCCCCTCGGTGAGTGCTGTGTGCTGTGCTGTGTGCTGTGCTGTGTGCTGTGCTGTGCGCTGACGCCATTTTCGCGCGGCTTTTGTGCTGCCAGCTAACGCATCCGCCCCAACTAGCGCTCCATAGCACCTAGCACTCCATCCATAGCACTCCATAGCACTCCATGCACTGGACTCCATAGGTAGCCCGGCAGCCTAGAGGTACAGGTCCATAGGTGGCATTCGCCCGCCAACCGCCAGGAACGGCACTAATGCCTCGCACGCATGCTCGTAGCTCCTTCCCGTCCCGTCCTCTTCTTACTCGGTACAAAACGTGTCCTATTCACACCCTTGTCTTCTATTACCGCGTCATGGGCCATGGCACAGCTATGGCACAGCTACGGCACCCAAGGAGACCTAGTGGCACACATGGGACCCAAGGGGAACACACACGGGGGACCCAATGAGACGCACTACTAATCATTTCGCGTGTCTGAATACATCATCAAACGTGCTCGAAGAAAGTGGTGGTTGACTTGAAACCTGCTCAACGGAATCTGTGCCTCCGCACGTTACACACCAGCAGCACACCAGCAGCCACCAGCAACCACCAGCAAGTTTGTCAACCCAGATCCAAGACGACTTTCCGTTTTCGATAGGACCCTTACTCCGTACATCATGTAGAATATTCCAGAACACATATACAGAATACAGGTATTTACACTATCCAAAGAATACATACACCTAGCATCCAAAAAGTACACCACCTACTAGTAGTTATCAAAGAATACACTGTCCAAGGGAGAGAACAAGGCCGAGACAAAATTACCACCTGTTGGCCGTCTGCCTCGATACCAACTTCCCCGACACCATCGGCAGAGTCACCTCCCCAGCATCCAGATCGACAAACCGCTCAGTAAAGTTCTCGCCAAACTCGGAAAATGCCATGGCCTGGTAGATCTCATCCATCAAGTCCCCCAGCCCCTCCACCTCGACCTGCACCCTGCCAGCCGCCGAGTCCCAGAAGTGCATCTCCACCATCGGCCCGCGCGCCGGCCATTCCTCGTCCGGGTCCAGGTCCGCCCTCTTGGTCTTGACCCGGGGCTCCTCCTCGATTTCCTCAAATGTCCAGCACACCGGTCTGAGCTCCTTGTCTACCGGTTCGTATGCCTCTGCCCACCGTGCCGCCGTATCAAATAATTCGTCTTCTTCCATCAAGCTTGGCTCGCTTTCCTCCTCCTCCTCCTCCTCCTCCTCCTCCTCTTCTTCTTCTTCACTGTCCAACGTGGGATACACCGAAGCATTCGGGTCTACTTCTACTACCGGCCCATGATCCTGTTCCTCCTCCTCCTCCTCCTCCTCTCCTTCTCCTTCTCCTTCTTCTCCTTCTCTTTCTTCTTCCTCTTCCTCGTCTTCCTCTTCCTCTTCCTCCTCCTCTTCCTCACCTTCCGACAAGGACATGTATCCTACCCCATCCTCCTTGAGCGGTCGTGGACCACCACGATCCACTATTTTCTTGTGCTTGTACAACGAGCTGTTCATGCTCTCGACAAACGACATCTTCAGAAACTCCGACACCGGCGTCGCCGGCAGCGCGCCCCAGACAATGTACATCTTCTCCAACGCCGGCATAGACATGACCAGACTCGTGTACCATCGCATGCTGTAGTACGCTGTGAAGCCCGGCACGGCCAGATACTTGAGCCCCTGTATGGCCAGCGTGTGCCTCCTGTAGCTGTCGTAGTCCTCGTCGTCGACCTCGCGCGGCGTCCGCATGTCCACGTCGTTCACCGCACTAGAGAACTTGTCCCGCCACTCCCGCGACACGTACAGCACGTCGCGCTCCGGGTCCCACCGCCTCACCATGCACCCGCACCACTCGAACAGCATCGAGAAATCATCGTCTCGGTTGTCGTCCTCCCACTCGCATCTGATCAACCTGTTCGCTCTGCTCTCCCAGATCTTTCGATCGCTCGCGCTCTTGCTCCCGTTCGCGGGGCCGTTGTTCTTGCCCAGGCCCGAGCTCTGCCGGTCCACCTCCTTGAGCTCCGCGATATTCACCTTGTACGTGACCGGGTCCGGGTCCCCCAGCTGTTGAGCCTTGCGTCGTATCCGCGGCACCACACGCGCCCCCATCTTTTCCATGCGCGCATGCGCGATACCCCGCGCCTCACCGTTGGCATACAGCACGGCCGTGGCAGGCAGCTCGACCTCGAAGGCGTCGGCGCCCTCGCTGGCTGCGTGCTCCAGCCAGCGATTGCTGTACATGACCACCACTCTATGGTCGAGGTCCTCGTCGAGCGCGATGTTCCATATCATGTATCGGATCTCGACGGGGAGCTCGCTGAAGCAGTGAAATTTGGTGGCCGTGGGAGGTTGGCCCTCGTCTGCTACTTCGGCAGCCATGGTAGGACGGCTTCTTCTTTATATTCCTCTATCGGACTATTCAACCGTGTCTCTGTCGTAGTTTTTTTGTGCCTTTTTCGTAGATTAATGAAAGTGTCGTTGGTTCTCGTCGCGATTGTGGTGGGAGGAGACGCGTTGCGTTGCGTTGGACGCGTTGAGTGTGTGCACGATAAAAAGCTGATGACGTCGGTAAGAATTACCCCAGACACACACAAGATGGAGCGTTCCTCACAGAGGGGCATCCCCAGAGAAGATGCGAGTTTGATATCAACTACTACTTCGTAGCTGAATCCGTAGTGTGAAGAAGCCTGATTTCTTCGAATTGTCCGGTCCCGGAGAAACTGTTACGTAGCAATGTGTAGAGAGCTCCTTCCTCCTTCCTTCATTGTCCGACACAAGATCCTCTTCGTCTCACCCAACAGACTCAAATATTTGCCCATGTCAATTCAATTCACGATACTAGTAGTATGTACACAATTTTTTTCTCGGTTTGAAATACACATTTCCCCAGGTCCCTAAAACCTCGCCTCAACCTTCTTCTCCGTATCCTGCAGCGCCCAGTCACTAGTCTGCGACCGACTGCGCACCGAAGTAGCCTGCGCCTTGGTGAACCCCCTCGCCTCCACGGCGGGGTTGTACCCAAGACGGTTCCTGCGCCCAATCTCCGCCGAGTCGAGATCCTTGGGGGCGACCTGGCCATCCGCACGACGATACACCGTGACGACAGCAGCGCCGCCCAGCCCAAGGTTATGCTGGAGGCAGTACCTCGTCCCGGGCACGGGCCTGTTGTTCGCCCACCCGCGGAGATGCCAGACCAGCTCGGCGCACTGGGCGATGCCCGTGGCACCGAGCGGGTGGCCCTTGGAGATGAGCCCGCCAGAGGGGTTGACGACGTGGCGGCCGCCGTAGGTGATGTCGCCTGCGCGGACGAGCTCGTGGGCCTTGCCCTTGTCCGAGAGGCCCAGGGCGTCGAGCACGACCATCTCGTTGGCGCTGAAGCAGTCGTGCAGCTCGACGACCTGGCAGTCGCGCGGGGACACGCCCGCCTCGCGCGTGGCCGTCTCCATGGCCCGCCGCGTCATGTCGTAGCCCATCAGGTCGATGCTGCTCTGAGAGAAGAGACTGGGCGCATCCGTGGCCAGGCACTGGCCCGCGATCTCGACGGCCTGCTCGCGCAGGTGCGGCCTCGCGTCCAAAAAGGCCTGCGACACCACGATGGCGGCTGCTCCGCCGTCCGATGTCGGGCAGCACTGCAGCTTCGTCAGCGGCTCGTGGATCATGGTCGAGCCTAGCACCTGCTCTAGTGTGTACACATCCTGGAACTGCGAGTACGGGTTCTTGGGCGAGTGGGCGTGGTTGATGCGTGCGATCTCGGCAAAGTCCTCTGGCTTGGCTCCGTATCTGATATCTTCGTTAGCAGATATTCACACACTTACTACTAGTAGTAGTCAAAATGGGGGAGGGGACGCCTACTTCTCCATATACTCAACCCCCGCATTGCCAAACATCTGCGCCGCCCCCGGCGCATTCGTCACGCCCCTCGTCTCGGCCATCATCCGGTGCGTCGTGCCCATCGGGTTCTCCCTGTCGTTGAAGAAGCTCTGCAGGCTCCCCGGCATCATCTTCTCGAACCCCACCACCATGATGCAGTCGGCCCCGCCCGCCGCCACCAGGTTGCGCGCCATGGCCAGCCCCGTGCTGCCCGTCGAGCAGTTGTTGTTGACGTTGTAGATGGGGATCTGCGTCATGCCGAACTGGTAGAAGACGCGCTGCCCGCACGTACTGTCGCCGTAGCAGTAGCACGCCACACCCTGCTCCACGTCGTCGTAGTTGATCTGCGCGTCCAGCAGGGCTTTCACGCCCGCCTCGAACCCGAGCTCCGTGTAGTCCACCTTGCCGCGGGGCTTGATGAACTTGGTCATGCCCACGCCCAACACGTAGGCGGGGGACTTTTGCTTAGGAGGCATGGCGCTGGTGTTCTGGTATGTCTGGTATCAAATTGGTAAATGATTACAATATGTTACTCTGTAAGCTAGACACAGAGTTCAGACAGTGTGATGATGATGATGATGAGATCAAGTTAGTGACGGGGTGGTTGTCTTGTATAAAAGTAATGGCTGGGAAAGACGGTCCCTCGGCACGATGATGTAGTACTGAACCCTGTACGACCCCGTACGGCTCAGCGTTGTCCCGCCTCAATTAACCCCGGCTGCGGCTCCATCTTCCAGTTGCCAGTACGTGCCACTTCGGTTAAAACAGTTCCAATTTCTACTTTATTAGTCCCTCTGGCCTCCTCTGGCCTCCTCTGGCCTGTCAATCCAGCATGTACATCACACGGTCATTCGCCCTCATTCGCCCTCATTCGGGGTGGCGTGGAACCCCGAGCTCTGCATAATGCGGGGTGTTGCTTAGTGCTGTGCTGCTGCCCCGGATGGGCCTCGGTATTTCCACTTACCGCCCTGAGCTTCTCCCCTCTCCACCACGCCACCCCCAGATCTGAGATGACATCGGACGGTCTTCACTCCGCCGAACCATGTACCGCGGTTCATTTCTCACACACATTCACTGTCGTCTACCGAGTCGGAGTACTCCATGATGCTTCAGTGTTTGCACGGATGCCAGGTCTGTAATTCATCACTGTCCACTACCTAGCCTAGATAGGCACTACTATAGCAGTGCTAGGTAGAGACGAATAAGTGGTAGTACAATAGCACAATCAACGTCTATCGTTGATCCTCTGGCCACGCGCCAGGCACATCATCTTCGTCATCTTCGTACCCCTCAAACACCTCCTCCTCCTGATCGATACCCTCTTCGTCCTCGGGTACCGGCTCTCCCCTAAACATGCGCATAAGCGTGTCCATGATCCCCGGCGTATTAGCCCACCGTGCATGCTCCTCCAGATCCCGCTGCAGCTCCGGGTCATTCAGATCCAGGGCATCCAGAGCGGCATTCTCTTCCTCGTCATCGGGCGGGATCCCGCCAATGCCGAAACCCGCTGCTGCCCCAGCTGCTCCGGCCCCGGCCCCGCCAGCGGCAGCAGCACGAGCCTCCCCGCGCTCCAGGAGGTTGCGCAGCTGCGCCCCAATGTGGTTCTCCATGGCGCGCGACCCGGAGTTGAGGTCCTTCCAGGGCATGCGGCACCCCTCGCCGCTGAATATGTTGTCCTCCTCGGCCGGCGGGAGGGGGTCAAACTCGTAGTTTGGCTGGCTGTCGAGCAGGTGGCGCGGGGCCGCGGCAATGATGGACGTCTGGCCCTCGAGGTAGGCCAGCCTGGTGGCGGCCAGGCCCGGGGGCGCGTCGTCGGCGGGCAGGAGGGACGTGTCCGTGTCGCTGCGGTCGAGTGACTTGGCCACCTCCTGCAGGAGCGACGTGGCCGCCGTGTTGTTCCACAACTCCTTTGTCTGGTAGATGTACAGCTTGACCCAGAAGGCGCGCGAGTCCGACTCCGCGTTGATGCCCCAGATAGCTGGCGGCGCGTCGATGCCCAGCTCCTGGAACAGCGCGCAGTACAGCCAGGGCAGGCGGCGCATCCCGCTCCGCAGCTCGCCCCGCGCACCCTCCACGTCCTTGAGCTGCAGGCGCGCTAAGACAGCCGTCTGCCGCAGGTACGCCGTGTCCCGGTTGTCACTCACCTTCTCCAGCTCGTCCAGGAACCCCAGCAGCCACTCGGCCTCGTAGGCGCGGATGGCCAGGAAGTGCACAAAGTGCCGCATCGCGTACGGGTCCTCGTGGTCCAGCGCAAACAGCAGCTTCGCCCACTCCAAAGCCGTCCGGTAGGTGCCCTTGCGGATCAGGCTGCGCAGGTAGTGGTATCCGGCCAGCCAGAGCTGGCGGTTCTCCGGCCGGCGGAAGTCGAGTCGTGCGCGGCCCTTCTCCAGGTCCTGTCGGAACGCCGAGGTTGCCACGCGTCCAAACGAGAAGAGCGCCCGCTCACATAGCTCCGCCGACAGAGCCATGTTCTGGTCCTGCTTGGCCACCGCACTAACCTGTAGCAGCGTCGACACATGGTATGCTACAAATTTCACCACCAAGAGTCAGTCTACTGAAATTCTTCACATGACGTCATTGGTAGCAGGAGGGAACGTGAGCACGTACGGACTCGTTGCAGCAGGTACACAATCCTCATGGGATCACCCATCTGCACACAGGAAAAGAAGACAGTCTGGACGGCGTCGTACTCCTTGTCATGCACGTAGGCGTACTCGGTAAGCGATCCGTCCTCGGCCTTGCGGATCTGCTTCATTCCCAGACCTCCCGCCGTCTGGCGCGGCCAGTGCTCCCGTCCTTGGATAAAGACGTTGCGCCTTAGCGATACCTCGGGCAGCCTCTTGGCCCCGGGGGGTCCCCGCAGGAATGTCTCGAGGTCCACTTGCTGCTGTGCTTGTCCCCGGCGTCCCCGTCGGTGGTTCTCGTTCTGTTGCTGCTCCTCCTCGGCGTGCGCCGACTCAATGACGTCGCGGCCAAACAGGTTGCGCATCTCGTTCATGGCCTTAAGGTGATATGTGTTGATCCCGAGAAGCTTGTTGATGCGCGACGTGGCCGTCATCGCTGGGTCCTCTCTCGAACCATTCTCTCCCTTCGCCGTGCTGAGTTTGAGCTCCTTGATTGCCTTGTCAATCTCGTCCTCGTCGGCCCCCGCGGCGGGTGTGGTCTCTTCCGTCGAGGCAGCTGCGACCTTGGCCTTGGCCTTCTTCTTCTTCTTTTTGCTCTTCTTTTTGCTTGACGATGCCGCTTCTTCTTCCACCTTCTGTGTCTCGGGTTGTTCCGGCTCCTGATCGTCCTCGTCCTCGTCGTTGTTGTCGTCGCCGTCGCCACCCAGAGCGGCAAACAGGCTCACACGGGGCTTGGCCGCCACGGGCGCGGGGCCCTCGTCCGCGTCGCTCTCATCGTCTGCCGGTTCCTGCTCTTCTGATGTCGCATGGAGCTTCTCGAGCTCCCGCTGCTTCTGCAGCTTGCGAAGCTGTCTGCTCGACATGACTTATTCCACCGCAGTTACCCTGATAGTTGTCGTTGTGCGGGGTCTATTTCGTGTGACGCATTCGGGGTCCATCCCACTTTCCTGGTGCCTCTAATTTTTTATCACGTGCCACCAGTGACCACCCTCAAGCGCACGCCCCGCGTTCAAGGCTGCAATGTCCTTTACTCGACTTCATTTTGTCAACCCTCCTGAACCTCCTGCTTCTTGCATCGCTGGGGGGAATCGGCAGTCCGCCTAGAATGACTCATTTGTTGAACATGCAGGGGCAGGGGTCTTGCCGCCCACCTCGCTGCCTGCCTTGCCGCCTGCCTTGCCGCCAATGTAGGGCATAAGGTACCTAAGGGTATTATTCACTTGATGCTCGTCATCTATTGTCATGACGGCCAATCGCAGCTTCACCTCCCCTCTCACGTCCAGAGTACCACTACTACCTACAACCAACCAACCGACCTACTATTACGATTATACTATATAGTAACTCACTCCCCGTACGGGCTCATGCCTTGACACAGGTAGTCGCAGCATCACCTAATTCACGTTCATACCATCAAATGCTTCGCTTCCCACTCCGTCGCATATCCTTGGGACTCCCGACATGCAGTGACTACTAAACTCTCTGGCTCACCTCACTCTTGTCTCGCATGAAATAAGGAGATGCCTCTTCACCGTCTCCCCATAGAGATCCTCTCTCTTATTTTACAGTCGCTCGACTCGCCTCGCGATCTCCACTCGGCCATCACCGCCTCGCTGGCGTTCAATGCCGCCTACTCCCACTCGCCGCCCCTCTTCCTCACATCAGTCCTCAGGAATGCCATTTGCCCGACGGCCATCCGCCATGCCCTCGCCATCTTGCACGCTCCATCCGTTGAGGGGCTGCCCGTCAACGGGTCTCCCGTCCCAGATACTCCTGCTCCTAACCCTGCCGCTCTCGATGCCTTCCTCGAACAGTATTTTGATGGAGGCGACGATGCCTTCCCATTCCCTACCGACATGCCAGGCCTCACGTTGCTATCTCGCCTCTTCAACCGCACTTCTTTCTTTATCCGAGGCTACGTGTCCAGCGCCATGCAAGTCATATCCTCTGACGGAGAGGCAGGGGCCGATACCGAGGCTGAACCCCTCCATCTTTCCGAGGCCGAATTATCTAGGCTCCAGACGGCCTTCCTTCGCCACGTCGTATACTGCCTCGCCTTCCCCCCCCTCGACTGGCTATATGAAGGCGACGAAGAGTACGACTATCTTTTAGCGCATTCGCAAAACACCCGATTTCTATCACGCCTAGCCCCATGGGAGGTGGAGGAGATGACATCCGTCCACTACTACTACACGACACTGGTCGACGAGGCCATCACTAAAGTCGAGAATGATTTTGTTGAGACAGCATTGTCCTCGCCCGGCGCTTTTCACGCCATAGACGAAATCGACGACAAAGACGCCGCCAGCACGGGCATGCTCAACTTCCGGGGAGTCGGGTTGGGCAAGCTGGCCGCCTTCAGTAGAGAGAGCCGCCAGGAAACCGAGGAGAGGTACAGCTTCTTCGCCTCCTTAGGGTCCCACTTCCTACGCCATCTCGTCGCTGTTGCCGAGAATCCTATTGCGCGCAGAGACGCTGTCCGGTGTTTCGAAATCCCCAGGCGCGAATTTCTCCACGAGGCCGTCTCCGATGCGGATTCAAGCATACGCCCGGGGAGATACGGCCTAGTTCACGTCTTCACACCCCCTCCCCACCTATTAGGTCATCCTCTCTTCCAGGGCACCATCGAACGCCACCGTTTTTCTGACGCCATGCTCGAAGATTATCCCTCGTATCAAAGGGCATATGTATTCTGGGATCTCGAGAGAATATCACGCCCCAATTTCACACGCAGCCTCGCCCGAGCTCGAAAGATGGATCAAGACACGTTGGACGGATACGACCGGGCCAACCGTCCGTCGGCCCAGGGAAGGCTGGAGGACCTTTGGATCCCCCGTGTCCAGATGGACAGAATAAAGGACATGTTCGGGACAGTCAAACGTGACTACTAGCTCTGAAGATGGAGGCTAGACGCATATGACCAAGACAACCGTCCGTCAGCACAGAAAAGGCTGGAACGTCTTTACATCCCCCGTATCGAGATGGACAGAATAGTGGCCATATTCTGAATCAGACGCCTCCGAGCTCTGAACATGCTGAAAGGAGATAAGAGCCATCTCGCTCTACGTTGCCATCCCCTTGCCCCCATCGTCACGGTGTCGGCGCTGCAGCAACCGCCGCCAATGACCCTTCCCATTACATTGTGGTGAAACGACACACATCTGATACTGGATGCCAAGGTTGGAATCTTGAGACCAAATCTCAGAAGCTCATCACGCGAGACCTCAAGCCCCTCAAGCACGAGTGCACGGGACTACAGTACTGCCTCAAAGGCCAGGATGAGCTATCCCGTCACCCCGGTTTGCCTGCTAGGGAAACATACCACTATGGCAGCGTCAAAGTTGAAAGGAAAGTAAGTCCCGAGTGGGTGGTAGCTTAGCAGTCGCAGCCATCAGCGGCACCACTGTATTGGGCCGCACTTGAGGTTACTACCAGAAAAGATGCAAGACTTTCTATCATATATAGATGAGAACGTGCAGTTAGTAGGTAGAAAGGCATGTTTATCAGGTTGCTTCGCCTTTGACTTCTTATACTACTACGAAATCACATAGGCATTTGGCTCGAAAAATGGCTTGAAAGCGTGTCAATTATCAAATCCAACACCCATTTGTGCGTGGATCGTCCACCTAGTGCAATCAAGTCTTCTCCTGTTTTGTCTTGTGTTTTTCATGTTTTGTTCCTTTTTTTGGCCTCCTCATGACTTTTCGTTTTCATTCATGCCTATATTCATTCCCTTCGTATCCCGTTTGCTCCGTCGTCCACCTCCTTAATGCAAAACCGGGCCCGTCCTGAACGGCATTCAATAACATCAAGTAGCATGCTTCCCAAGTCCTCCGTCTCTCCAAAGTTTCCCGAGCGCTCCCTGTGATAATCAGAACTCCAAAAGCTCCCTGGCTGAAGGATAGGTTGTATCCCCTGCCGAAAAGGCACACACATTTCCGTTGACCCCGCCCTCTTTTCAGAAGATGAAAAAAGAGGCAAACACGAAGCCATTGCGCAAACCTGCTTCTCCGCTCTGTAAAGCAAACCGGCTTTCCCTGAAATCAGTTGCAAGGGCTCGCACTGGTAATATTCATACACTTGAAACAAGAAAAGAAATTCCAAACTTCAACAACCATATAATATGTCGAGATGACATTGTCGACATTATTGGTTGCCAACGGAGGTCTGGAAGGGAGGCCTGTTTCCTCCGCGGCCGCCACGGCCAAAGCCACGGCCACGGCCACCACGTCCGCCACGTCCGCGTCCCCTGCCACGGTAGCGGCCGCCGTCGACACTGCCCTGGCCAAACGTCTCCATGTTGCGGCGCTGCTCCTCGTCGCGCCACTCTCGGCCGCCAGGCTTGCTGCCGTTGGCATCGGCACGATCCTTGGCTTCGCTCGAGATGTTGTCGAAGAACGAGCGCGTCTTGTTGTAGGCGCCGTCCTCGGTAGCAGGGGTCTCGGCGGGGGAAGACACCGACCCGTTGGGGGTCTCGACAAGAGGAGATCCCTCAGTGCCGCCCTCCTTGAGGATCTCTTGCTTGTTGAACTTCGCGTTGGACTGGGCAAAGTCGAAGTCTGACTCTGGGACCTCGACCTTGGCCGCAGGCGGCCTGCCGCCTCGGCCACGTCCGCGCGTGTTGCTGTGGTCTCCCCTGCCGGCAGTGACACGCATTTCATTGACCTTGCTCGACAGGTTGTCCATGGCGTTTCCGCCTGCATTGTTGCCGAGCTGCGCCATGGCAACGGCCACGGCAGCCCTAGCAGCGGTCGTGGCATCCTGGACACTTCCGGGAGCCGTGACCGTCGCCTCAACACTGGCCTTCTCAGGCTGCTGAGAGATGGGAGGGACGAAAGGCCTGGTGGAAGCACCCAGGGGCACAACCGGGTTCACGCGGTTGTTCCTGAAGCCAGCCTGTCCCGGCTTGGGGCCCTGGGGCGCCCTGGGGGCGGCCTCGGCGAGGTTGTTGGCGGCCGTCTGGACCTCCTCTACCGAAGGCTTCGACTCGACGGGAGGAGTGGGCGCGTTGGTAGGCGGGCGGGCCTGCTGGGCCAAAGACTTGGGCTCCGTGGGCGGCACCTGCTGCGAGGGAGTCGCAGGCTTCACGTTCTGCGGTCCAGAGCTAGGCGGGCCCTGCTGTCCCTTGGGACCCTCAGGTCCAGGCGGTCCACCAGCACCAGGAGGGAAGGGTTGGTTGCCCCAGGGACCGGGTCCAGGGCCACCGGGGGGGCCAGGAGGGAATCCCTGACCAGGAGGGAACCAGCCAGGGGGGGGCGGGTAAGGCATGTTAGGGAAGCCCTGGGGTCCCGGGCCGGGGGCGGGGCCTCCACGACCCCACGAGCCAGGAGGCCCGTAGAAGTTGGGAGGGTACGGGTGCTGCCCGTAGGGTCCCTGCGGCGGGGGGATGTTCTGAGGAACTCCCTGGGCAGGGCCCTGGGGAGGAACCTGGGGACCCTGGGGACCCTGAGGACCCTGAGGACCCTGGGGTCCTTGAGGTCCAGGGCGATTCCGCGTAGCCTTCGAGTCCAAATATGTTAGCCAAGCTCCTTCCAAAGCTTCATATGAGTGTGTGAAAAAAAAGAGTTTTTTTATGTCCAGATCAGAAGGAAGGCAACGGAAATATCCACATGGTTTTGCGCTTTCGGGTGACAATAATTTTACATCCGGGATAATTCATCATAAGGACAGGGAATGGTAGGTGAGGGGGTTTTGTGTAGAGTGGAGAAGTACTTACGCCAACAATGGCCGGGTCATCGGGCATGGTAGGAGGCTTGTTCTCCTTGATACCCGGGTGGTCCTCGATGCGCAGATCCTTCACGTCGCTGCCTCGAAAGACAATGTACTCGTAGACCTGGTCCGAGGGACCGACCTCCTCGTCGGGGCGGCCTTTGCGGCCTTCAGTTCCAAAAGAGCGGACATTTTCCAGCGACACGGTCGACTCGTCCGAGTTGATCTCATGCAGAACACCCACGTAACTGAGCGAGGAAAGGACAGTCAGCAAGCGAACATCTTGAGGGGACGCGCGGGGTTTGCGGCACAGCTAAGAGCCAAGGGCCGAGGAAGGGCCAAGGAAGGGTACATACCGAATGTCGCTCTTGGAAATGAGAGAGATACGAGAGCTGCAAGGGCTGTCAGCGCCGTGTCGGAGAGGCATTGGGGCATTGTCGCCCTTGTGCGCACCCTAGAAATTCAGACATCTCGAGACTGTTCTGGCTACGTGGACCACGTAGCAAGTCTGGGAGGAGAGCGTCTCTGGAGCCCGAGGAAAATACACGTCCAAATGAAGAAAACGCAGAGAGAAAGGAAAAGGTAGAAGAAAACGGGGGTGCCGGTTGGGGGCGGACGGCACCAAGAATGTTGTGTTGCGTGTGATGATGGAGGGAGAAGTATGTAGAAAGAGAAAGCTGCAAGGTTTTGTGTGGGAGCAGGAACGAAAGGCTTTTGCTTCCGCATGGAGAAAAAAGGCTGGGAGTGGTGTTGTGGCCCCGGTACTACTGTGGGTTAACTTCGGCTGTTTGGAGAGCTCCAAACCGGGGGCTGGTAAACGACTGACTGCGGTTAGCTTCATTTTCGACTCCGTTTACCCTACTGTCAGTTCAAGATCGCCATTCTTATACTTGATAATTTTTATACCACGGCTTTTATCAGAACTCATACAACTGTTTTATTTGCTCTATTCGTTCTATTCATTGGTCTTATGTCGGAGATGGTCCTTTCTTGTTTGTTGCAAGCGAAATGCCGGCACATTGCTCACTTCACTCTTAAATGCCATCATGGTCTCAAAAGATGACCATGAACAGGTAATTGTAGGAACCCGTAAGCAAGAGTCAAGGAAGGCCTGCCTCTGTCAAAACCGGCTGGTCAAGTGTACGATTGTATTCACATATGAAAGTCGGAAGGGAGAAATCAACATTTTGAAACCATGCCAGAGGTCCAACAAAGGCACCACGTCTATTATACAGGACAAAGGGCCCTATGAATATCTAGTAATCTCCCTCCCAAATGTTACCACAGCGTGCTAATCACGCCCGAGTTAAGTCAAATCAACGAGTGTCGTGCTCCCAAAACGTGAAATATGTGTGCGTATCAAGCTCCAATGACAAAGAAGGTCAAGCAGGAAGAAATAAGTGCCCAGAACGCCAAACAGGACTAAAGTAGTTGTAAGAAAGAAATCACCTGAACTTGCTGTAAATGACGGCAATGATCAGGATGACGAGGACGGTGATAATAGCCACGGTGATTATCCGATTTGTAGCCATCCTAGAAGAAAAGAGGTGTTAGTATATCTGGGACTTGCTGGAGCAAACGAGGGATATGCCGTGTGTCTGGAGGGTAACCGTACCTACGGGCCATGCCCCTCAGCGTCTTGATGCTCCTGTCGACGTAGCCCTCGCTCTCGAGCAGGCGGTCGTGGGTGTTGTTGATAACATCGCGCTGCTGGTTGAGGTCGCCGAGAACGCTGGCGCCAATCTGCTCCGTCTCGTTGGCGACGGCCATGGACGACTTAATGCGCTGGCTGCTGCGCTCGAGACGGTCGGTGCCGGACAGCAGCTGCTGGCGCTGCTCCAGATGGGGGTCCGAGGAACCGGCAGGGTCGTCGGTGTAGCGGGAGCCGAAAAGGGCAGACCGGTCCGACGACAGGCTGCCGAGCTTGCGCTTGGCGGCGTCGACGTCGGACTCGAAGTTGCGGAGGCGCTGGTTCACCTTGCCGCGAGATGAGGTCGGGATGTTTTGCTTCTCGAGGCGCATCTGACCGAGCTGTTATACACATATCTGGTTAGAACTATGAACGCCGAGAGTGACACTCCCCCCCGCAGTGATGGTGATTCCATCTTTTGTCGTGGCAACATACAATCTCATCGGCCTCTTCGACCGCCCTCTCGGCCTGCGAGAGGGCAGCCTTGCGCGGCTCGCCGGACAGCTCGGGAATCTGGTCCAGCTTCTGAGCCAGATCGGCCTGAACGAGCTTGAGCTCCGCCTCGTAGGAGCTAAAGAGCTCCGAGCCGGCGTCGGTGTCGAGGGGGTTCGCCATCTTGACGGCCTGTAAAGTCGGGGTCGGAAGGATAATAGAGGATCAAGCGCGAGGCTAGCCGAGGTTCGTGAGCGGGAGGCGCGAAGCGGGAGGCGGTCGTGATAGGGAACAGGGAGTTGCGCTATCGAATGCGCTCGTTATATTAAGATCGGTAAGCCGCTGCCTGGATGTATTACTCCGTGTGGGATTTGCACTCGTAGCCTTGCGTTACGTCGTTGTTCTCGGAGAGGATCAATGTCACTGCGTGGCTTGGAGCTTTGGGGGGTCGAATGTCAGACACCGGTCTCCACTCGGTCGGGTGACCAGCCTCTCACGAGGCTTGGGGGAAATAGCACGTGATTTGGCGGGACCCGCATCAAGACCGGTACAAGTGCGTCTTCGCACCTGGAAATTTTCTCTTCTCTTTTCTTTTCTTCTTCATCATGAAAGTTGAATCCCCCGGTGTTTGAAGAAAACAGGCTCGACGCCGTGACTCTGTCACGCTTTAATGGCGTGGAGTTGTATTATCCGGGCATATTGAAGCAGGCTTGTCCTGTACGGCGCTTTCAAGAATTGGTGATTCGATCTACCGTTTACCGATCCCGTTGAGTGTCCGACATACCAATATCAATGCCTGTCCTGTCAGAAGCCCAGGGCTTGTAACGTAAAAAGCCTACGTTACGGAGCATTCTTGCTCTGAAACAAGCTTCTTGTGGCAACTGTAGTAGACTCGCCAGGCCACTCGGCTTCACTACATGAATGTGTCAAGATGGCAATCGCAGCTCTCAATGGTGCATCGAGACCTCGAACAGTCAAAATATATCTGGAGCCTTGCCTGCAATAATGTATGAAGCCGTTGCGCTGCGTTAGGAAGGCGCCTTCTGCAAATTGCGGAAAAACTCAGTTCCCGTCTCCTGCCATAAATGAACGAGACCCGGAGGCTGTTTCCGTCATTGCGCATAGCGAAGTACGTACTTTTTGTTGATGGGGCTACGGTTCCAGGCAAGTGGCCCCAGGGCGCTCTTTCCCCAAATGTTGACCGGAGATGACGGCGGTTGACGGCCATCGATCGTCCCCATAAGGGACTACTCGTAACTACTACTCCTCATCTCCATGTAATATCCAAATGCGAGCCTTTTTCAACTCACTCCGTTCGACTGCAACGCCGTCTTTGACTCCAAGACGGTGCGGCTGAACCGCATATTGTGTGCGTTGTAATAATCGTTGCACTACCAGCGAAAGCATGACGCCGTCTCAGCAGCATGTGTGAGTACCTAGCGCCTGTCCTTGCATCTTCAGCTCTGTGCCTTCAGCTCTGAGCTTCCTCGAATGAGAGCTCCAACCCTCCGTCGAAGTCGACGTCGCCATGTGCCTTTGACCCCGCCTTCTATTTTGAGCGCCGTCATTCCCAGACCTTATATTTGGTTCTTTGGTGCCCTCATGTGTTCGTCCCTCCTCTTCTGCCCTGTTGGTGTATGATAGTAGCCGCGGCAGACTCTCACGGGCCGTGTCTCTGCTGTGAGTCCGTTTTCGGTTACGACTACCACGCCTTTTCTTTGGGTTATACGAGTATAATTGTATTGCGTCAACTCGTCTTGTCTGCTACTTTTCAATTGCTCACCAAACATTGTTCTACCACCCACAAACCTGTCATGAGCCGCTCAATTAATCCCGTCACTAGGAAGAAGGTGGCCGTCGTCGGCAGCGGCAGTGCAGGCACTGCTGCCCTCTGGGCCCTGAACAGGACATATCACGATGTCTACCTCTATGAGGCGGCCGATCGCCTCGGAGGGCAGACCAACACGGTCCAATGGACCAAGGGCAAGTTTTCTACTGCCGTGGACACTGGCTTCGTTGCCTTCAATACGACGACATCCCGTGAGTAGACAATCAGTTTCCATACTCTATTGGCACACTGTTTCTCACTGCTCTCAGCCAACTTCTTCAGTTTCATAAAGAGGCTCGGCCTCGAGGTTGAACCAACCGAACTGTCCTTGGGAGTCTCAAGAGACAACGGACTGTTTGAGTGGGCAAGCACCAGTCTGCAAGCCGCATTCTCGCAAAAGAGGAACGTTCTGTCGCCGCGAATGTGGAGGACTCTGTTCGACATTGTGCGATTTAATCAGTTTGCCATCGATGTACTCATTGAAGAGGACACCAACGCGGTACCTGGCGGCTTTGGCCCATATGGTCGAGCAGAGACGATTGGTCAATACCTAGACCGAGAAGGCTACTCGACGGCATTTAAGAACGACTACCTCCTACCCCTGATATCTATAATATGGAATGCAAGCCCGGGAAGGTCCTTCCTGGACTTTCCTGCGGCGACCCTGATTCGAGTCCTGTAGGTGGCACAGTTTCTTCCCATTGCACATTGATGCGCTTGCTGACTTGTTTTAGATGGAACCATCGTCTAGTGTCCACGACCCCCCGGCGGCTTAAATGGCTAACCTTGAGAGACGGGTCGAAGTCATACATTGACGCCGTCGTCAAGGGCTTCCCCCCCAATCACCTATCCACAAACGCTCCTGTTCGGAGCTTGTCTAATGACGCCGATGGCCGGGTCCGGCTGCATTTCGAGAACGGAAAGACAGAGGTCTTTGATCACGTCGTCCTCGCTACACACGGCGACCAGGCCCTGTCAATCATTGACTCCTCCTCGACAGCAGAAGAGCGTTCCATCCTGTCCTGCTTCCAGACATCACAGACTGAGGCAGTCCTCCACTCAGATATCTCGCACATGCCCACCCGACGCAAAGCGTGGGCAAGCATGAACTGTCGTACGGTGTCATCGTACATTGGTACGCCGGGCATCGAGAAGACATCGTTGACCTGCAACATGAACGTGCTGCAGAACATACCCCGCGAGCCTTTTGGCGACGTGCTCGTCACCCTGAACCCGCTCCACCGCCCGCCCAAGGAGCGCATACAAGGACGATACTACTACACCCAGCCTATATACACGGTCGACGCCGTCCGTGCGCAGAAGCGTCTGCACGAGATCCAGAACACTAGGGGTATCAGCTACGCGGGCGCCTGGACCAACCACGGCTCCCACGAGGATGCCTTCAGCAGCGGGCTGCGGGTTGCCCAAGACCACCTGGGCGCTAAGCTCCCGTTCGCGTTCCAGGATTCAACATACAGCCGGGGCAAAACGCCGAGGCTGGGGGTGCTGGACCACGTTCTGAGGCTCGTCATCCTCCTGATACAGGTCTTTGTGGTGCAGATTCTCGAGTGGTTGGCGGGCGGGGGGCGGCAGACGGCCAAGAAAGCCAAGGCACATGTTAATGGCAAGCGGCGGGTCAAGCTGTTGTAGGGAATGTATTATGAGTCCGGGGCCTCCGGTGTATGACTATGGGATACGGGAGCATTCATTTTTTGTATTTGTGCCAGCCAAGGTAGTTTTTAACGATATATACACGGAATCTATCATGGAATTTAAAGACAGCAATTCGCTCATTGAGATATGTTCTGTTAGCCAAGGGCTTCCGAAAGCCTTCGTGATCGCATAAGCTCGTTTCGAGGCTCGAGTACATGTAGTAGCAGGCAACCAGGCTGGTCTACAAGTGCTGCTGAGTATCGGTGTCAATAACGATCGCCTTGGTTAAAAAGTTCTTTTGATGATGCCTTGGTAAACATAACAGAAAAATCTAACATTCTTATGTATTTCCTGTAATTCTTCTCTACCCGTCAGCATGGTCCTTTTCATGGTGCAATGAATGCCACTGCACTGGGACCCTTTTTGGTGGTCGAGGCAAAGTGGCCCCACCCGGCCAACCAACCGCCGGGAAATTCGCAGCTTCCCCAAAAGTTCAATGGTCATCGTCCCAGCACCACCAACCACCAAAACCACCCGGTGCAGCCGCCAATCGAACCATGAACACCACGCGGGCAGCAACACGAACCGCGGCGGTCGCGAGGCCGTCTGCCTCATCGTGGATCTGCTCCCTCTGCCAGAATGTCCGGCCCCGACAGCAGCCGTGGACGACGACGACGACGCGCCAGCGCATCTTTGGCCGAAACATGACCAACTCGACCAAGGCCCGGCAGCAGCAGCAGCAGCAGCAGCAGCAGCAGCGAACCCGGTCGCAGGCCTACGAGCCGACAATGGACAGGGTGCGCGCGCACTACGACCGAAAGAACAAGAGCATTGCGTACGTTGCGTCTTCTGGGAGGGCTGCCCTAGTAGGGAGAGGGTGTGTTGGTGGTGTTCAGCGGACTAACGGGTTATGCATGGCAGGTTCTACACGCTGAGTATGATTCTCGGAACCGTCGCGTTCTCGTATGGCTCTGTGCCCATGTACAAGATGGTACGTCTTCCTTCCGGGCGAGGGACGAGTGTTTGCTTCGAGGCTCGGATCCATAGCAGGAAGGGAAAGGAAAAGTGTGGTGGTGACTGACTTGGGACTACCAGATCTGCCAAACGACCGGCTGGGGCGGCCAGCCCATCCGGGCGCACGGCGGCAGCGGCAGCTCCGACTCGGACGGCGACCTGGCGAGCCGCCTCGTGCCCGTGACGTCGGCCAAGCGCATCAAGGTGACGTTCAACGCGTCGATATCGGACACGCTGCCGTGGAAGTTCATGCCGCAGCAGCGCGAGGTGCGCGTGCTGCCCGGCGAGACGGCCCTGGCCTTCTACAAGGCCACCAACCTGGGCGACAAGGATATCATCGGCGTGGCCACCTACAGCGTCACCCCGGCCCAGTGCGCCCCCTACTTCAGCAAGATCCAGTGCTTCTGTTTCGAGGAGCAGCGCCTCAACGCCGGCGAGACCGTCGACATGCCCGTCTTCTTCTACCTTGACCCGGACCTGCTCAACGACCTCAACATGAAGGGCGTCGAGACTGTCACTCTCAACTACACTTTCTTCAGTAAGTCCCCCTATCACAGCCCCCCCGTGTTCCTCTCATCTCTTCTTTCTCTGGCTGGCGAGGTACATTGGCTGACAACTGTGCGCAGAGGCGAGGTATGACAACAATGGTGGCTTCCAGCCTCCGGCTTCGGCATAGAAGACCACAAGGCGCCCATCTTGTAGACACACGGGCACACACATACACACCACACACACCATGTACAATACTTGCCGACTATTTTTGTATAAGTAATCTGTGCATTGCAATGTAATAGATTGAGAGAAACAGAACCTCCGGGACTACGGAAAAGAAGGAAATCTGTTTTGGTCATCATGGCGCTGTATATAGATCCGTCGCCCCTTACAACACTCTGTAACAATAACATCAATCGCATTATTCCTTTCTTCCATGCTCAATATGAATATTCGAACTACTACGGAACCAAGATCTCTAGTCACCCCATCTTCATGCCTTGATGCACCTGCATTGCACGTTGCAGACTGCTGTCAGCCGAGAGACCCACTTAAATCAATCAAGTCGGCATCTGACTCAGCAGCCGAAAGACCCCTGCACTACCAGCGGTCAGTAGGGTAAAGTCATCACGTGCACAATACCCACCAACAGGGGCGGGTCCAGTAAATTAATTTCCTCACACAAATGTTCTCGCCCAAAAATTTCCCACGGAGCCTCTCTTTCCCTCTCCTTCCTTTCTCAACCGCCCAACAACTTTTTTTTCGTCGACAATCTCCCCTCGCCGTACTAACTCATTCACAATGGCCAAGGTCAACACCAGTATGTCCATCTTCTCTCTCTCGAAGAGACCACTTTCTTTTGCTTCTGCAGCATCAATCTAACAATGCTCTCCAGACGTCTCGGCTTCGCGCCGCAAGAGCCGTGCCGCTCACTTCAAGGCTCCCTCTGACCAGCGCCGTGTCATCATGAGCGCTCCCCTCTCCAAGGAGCTCCGTGAGCAGTACAACGTATGTATTCTCTACCACACAATCGGAAGAGAAAAAAGACAAAGTACTGACATGTCCCCAAGGTCCGCTCCATCCCCGTCCGCAAGGACGACGAGGTCACCATCGTCCGTGGCTCCAACAAGGGCCGCGAGGGCAAGATCACCGCCGTCTACCGCGCCAAGTACGTCATCCACATTGAGCGTGTCACCCGCGACAAGGCCTCCGGCGCCTCGGTCCCTCTCGGCATCCACCCCTCCAACGTCGTCATCAACAAGCTCAAGCTCGACAAGGACCGTGAGAGCATCCTGGCCCGCTCCAAGGTCGGCCGTGAGCTCAAGGCCACCGGCAAGGTCACCGCTTAAATGCGAGTGAACCTCTCGACCAATCAAAACAAAACAAAAGCGCGACGAATGAGATGAGAACTCTTTGACGACGACGAACATACAAAAAAAATACTTGGGCTTCTTTTTTCGGGAAATGGGCATGATACTCCGGCGGCGTTTTTGCGCACAAAAAAGGTTGTTTTCCCCTCTCCATTTTTTTCTTGAGGAGCGGCAGGGTAGATCTTTTTTTCTTTTCAATTGAGAATTTCACCGTTCTCAATGGCCATTTCACATCTCTATGTGAAATGCTCCATGGGAGGCGTTTCCCGAAGTCCTATTACCTGCTTGGTCCCCACCCGTTCCCGCGGCGTCTTTGCTACTGGGAGGCCACTGGCCTCCAGCCATGCCATGTCTTCAGCGGGATGGCGTCTGCCATGCGCCCCTGATCATCATCACTATTGACCATCGTAGCATTCGTCACTCACTGCGCACATCGTAGGAGGAACTCTTGCCGGACTCACCAGTCCCTGGCACATGCAATGCTCACCTCATCAACGGTAAGTCAACCGTAGACACACCCCGCTAGGATATCTCTTCGTCAACCACCTTAGTCCATGGTTTTCGAGGTATACGTCTAGCGAAGAATAATCCCGATGGGGAGTGTTTTTATCACCTCTCCCCATCTCGGCTGAAGACTTTCTTGGAGGATCACCTATGAACTTGGAAGTTTGATGTCGAGGCACATACCATCAAGCACACTTGGCTGGAAACTGACCAGTGGCTGAATGTAATATTGCAAGTAGCTGCAAGGAATCTCATTCAATACTAAAGAGCTACATACATACAATCGATCCCTTCTGACCAGTCCATAAGGAACAGAGTCCATCGTCGCAATATACGACTGTAACAGCTGTTCCCACTAACCATACATGGACTCTATCCACCTCGTTCCTCGACACGCGTGTGTGTCTTCCCATCTTCGCAAAGCCAGTAAGTACTAATAGTAGTCTTGTCCGTCCCACCTAAACATAATGATAGCATAGCTTTGAAATCCATACAAGAGATGCCAATGCCTCAGAGATATGTTCACTATTGCTACAGGCAGTGGCTCCAAAGCAACCATTGTGAGAGTCGCCCTTACAACTGGCAATCAGACGGCCTCTAGTCCCATCTGGCTGGGAGGGCAGTTTTCACCGCGCTTGTGCGTCTTGGCTCGGTTCCGAGCTTTGGCATCGCCCTGTCCATACTTGGTCGACACCCCGCTCCTCGGTGACATTGGTTTGTTGGCAATGACCGGAGTAAGAGAGGCCGTGGCGTAACCAGCGTATTGGGGCAAGACTCCTCGTGCCGTCGTGGGCGACACTGTTCCAGGCACTGCGTTCGCACTCGCTGCCCCTTTCTTGAGCATGCTGGCCCAAATGTCATTGCGAATTCTCCTGTACCAATGTTAGAACTTTCGTGAAACTAGACTAGATTGCTGCAACACACCCTGCTTTGGACATTGATCGGCGACCCGTAAATATGAGCTCGGGATCGTCTTCGTCAGCCTCATCCGAGGAAGACTTCTCCTTCATGCTACCAGAGGAAGTAGGCTCCGTTTCTTCGGAGGCTCGGTTGAACTCGTCAAGGCTGCGGCCAAGTCGTCTGGCCTGAACCAGCGAACGGTTAGTCGTGACTGTAAGGCCCCCGCTGGACTCTTGTTCCGGCCTGGGAATACATTCTGACTGGGTGGAGTTTCCAGGACCATTTCGTGCCAGAATCTGTCCAGAGTTCCCGGGCAAGCTCAGTTCCTGAAATGGATCACTGGGTTCCTTTGAGGCTGAAACAATGCCTGTCATCTCGAAGTCTCCACGAGGAATCTCCTGCACCGGGAACAAGGTATTACCCGAGAAGCGTTCCTTGGTTGGAGACGGTGGGTAGAAGTCCTTCCCATTGAACTTGGGGAGGCCCTTTTGAAGATGGCGAGGTGCTTGCCCCCAATACATATGACGGGCCCGCAGCTCATCTTCGGTCAAAGGCCTACCGTAGAGGAAGTCGGTGTCCTTGGCCAGGTCAGGACGAATTCCAACAGGAAGATGTCCCACGAGATACGGAACTCCGGGGTTGGGGAGTCCTGCAACGGGAATGTGCCCAAGAGCCTCGCACGCTGCGTCACGATGCATACGGCGATCGTTCTTAGAGGCGCCGTGACCTTTCATGGAGTCTCCAACAACCTGTGTGCCTCCATTGGGGCAAAACGGGGCTGCCATAGCTGCATTGGTGGGCAAGGCAGACTTCTCAGTTGGCTGCGTATCGGCAGGTGGTTCTTTTGGCATCTCCCATCCGGCCCAGACCTCTGCGGCGTTGAAAGTAGGAGGATGGTATATGATCGAGTTGATCCCAAGCTTATGGCGCGTAGGTGGCTTTTCCTTCGCGGCCCTGTGTCCTGCGGAGAGGCTCTGGGCTCCTTGTTTGGCACGGATTGGGCCATTCCTAACAGGCTGGTCGGCAGAATTCGGGATCTTGATGGATGCCGGAGTGCCAAGATCCTCTTCTTGTGACAGCTGAGCCTGCAGGTTCCTTTCAAACTGCGCAATGTGCTGACGTAGAACTTGCGCATCGCCCTCGACGGCCCGTTCATCAATTTGATGTTTGTTGTAGCTCAGCTGATCATCCAGAAACTTGAGGCGCGCCCTCAGTATATCGATCTGTCGCTTGGTGATGTCACTTTGACGTATGGACGATACAGGAGGGTTCGAGGCCGGAGCAAAATTTGGAATCTGGTGGTAGAAAGGTTCGCAATTGCCTGGAAGGCGATTGTCGACCAGATGAGCAGCCTTCTCACCCCCGGGGCGTGAACGCGGGTCGACGGCCGCGGGGCGAGGAGCACTTGGCGGTGGCGGAAAATGGGCACCGGGGAAACCGTACGGGTAAAGCTGTCCTCCTGGTGGAAACGCCCACTGGCCGTTGAACGAAGGCCTGGGTTGACCAATCTGGTCTGGAACTGGGGGGTGTTGCTGTCTGGCGCTGTCAGAGCTGAGCGGCTCAGTCTGCTTTTCCCTGACGGAGCCTCCAACGTCTCCTCCCCATCCTGGGTTTTGGAAAGGTACCTGATGACCTAGGGGACCTGGCACCGCAAAGTTGGGCCCGGCACACATTCCAAATGGCCAGGGGTACACGGGATATTGTGGGAATCCAGGAGAAGCCATGGCGGGGCCCATGGCAGGACCGAACCCGGGATACATTGGAGAGAGGGGACCAAACATTCCGAGAGAGGGTGGCATACGGTTCTGTTCCGAATCCCCCGGGTTTTGCATCGGATACATGAAGGAACCGTCGGCGGCTGTCTTGTCCTTGGCCCCCTTGGCGATCGGGGAAGAACTGCGATTGTTGGGCACGATGCGTCCACCAGCAGTGACACGGACATGTGTAGGCGAGACAACGGCTTTATAAAAGCGCTGGAAGCCCTCGTCCCTCTGAGATGACATACATGCTGGGGCTGGGATTGGCTGAGCTTCAGAGTCTTCGGACTCAGTCCGGCCGCGATACTTCCACTCGGATTCCGTTCCGTCAAGTTGACGAGCGGCGATTCTCTTGTTCACGAAGGAGTCATTGGAGCAACTGGACGTCTCACGGCCTTCCTCGGAGATACGTGAGAGCTTTCTTCCCATGCCCTTGTCAGTGGATCTTCGGAAACCTTGATCCACAAGTCAGCAATGGAAAAGCGTAGAGCCGCTCTGGAAAGGTACCACTTACTCAAATCGATGTTGTCCCGCAAGACATTGCGCACATAGAAGGAAGCCCCCAGAACGGCGGGGCTATGTCGCAAGCGGAGAAGCTCCCTGGGCTCGTAAGCCCGTGGAGGTCGATCCATGACTGGAAGGGAAGCGACTGGCTTATTCAGGAAGATGATAGGTGGGGACAAGTGGGAGCTCTCAGGGCCTCTAGCCTCTGGGTGGGTTCAAAGGTGAAGAGGACTCAAGCGGAGTGAGTCTGGGCCAAAGGCTGGGACTGTTAGCATTTCCAGGACTAGAGAGAGGAGCTTAGAGATGGACGACAGGGTTGTGGTTGGGATAGTGGCAGTGTAGGTAGTCAGCTTACAGAGAAACGGATTAGCAAGAGCAAATGGCGACTTGTATGTATGCAAGTCGAGGGTCGGAGGCCCGCTTGGGCGTCCCGGAGACGAGCGAGGTCGCGAGGTTGAAGTGAGGTAGGGTCGGTTGGCAGTGTAACTCGGAAGAGAGGTTGGCGAGAGGGTGTCGGAGATGGGAAAATAGAGAACAGGTTGACAGGATCAAAGGAGTAAGGGTAGGAAGCTCGGAATTCGAAGTTGATATGGGGGGATGCCTGGCTCCTGCAGTTTCGTCAGTGAACCCTTCCTTCTTACGCATATTGACTCAGGACACAAGTGTAGGAAAGGGCGAGCCTTGATGGATGACTCCAGTCTTGTGGCAGTATTTGTTTGGGTAGCGAGGGACTGGGTGTTTTGCTTGACTTGACTTGCCTCAAAATACACGACGAAGGCGCGGGATCTCTTTGGAGAGTCAGAGACTGTCGAGAATAGGACAAGATGAGCTGTGAGAGACGCAGGTCTCAGAGGAGGAGTGAGGTCTTGAAAGAGCAGGCCGTGAAGGGTTTGTAGAGGTATGGAAGGTTTTGTATCAACAAAGGGTAGCGGAAGGAAGGAGGCACAATGGAAAATAGGTACCAGGTGATCAGTTCTGGCAGGTGCGTTAATGGGGGGAAGAGGAAGGAGCGACTCTGGGAGCGCGACGCGAGCCTTCATGTACGAGGGGAAGGACGCGTTATTCACGTTCTTGAACGTGCCGTCACTCTAGCAAAGCATACGATCTGGCAGCTTTCAAGCTGGCAGTGTCCAAATCTCTGGTGGTCTTCCGACCTGCCAGCCCATCGATTTCCAGTCATTGTATGGCCATTGCCAGCTTCCAGACAGCTGACAATGGCCATACAAGCCCAATGGGACATCAAGGTGAAAATACAATGCCTAGGATTCAGAAGGAGCCATGGATGACTCGCATTTCAGCCCCTTACAGCACCCTCTCGCTGACCATACTTTCAGGGCCGTATAGAAGGATTAAAAGGGGCTGTGGACCAAGCAGCCGAAAAGCACAATGGCTAGCAGCTTCGAGGCGACAATGGCAGAAGAACCTACAATACAACCAAAAAAAGAGGGCCTGACAAAAAGAATGACAATGGCTATTTGTCTTATTGCTAGGCAAGGCCTTGTCAGCTGTTACTGCATGACTTGGCCAGCTAGCTCCGTCCCACGAAACGACAATGGATAGAATGGCAGTAACAAAGCCAGGGGACAGCTACACGAGCCATTCTTTCCTCTGCCAGGCTATGGAGAGCAATATCCCGTCGTGAACAGCCTCCTCCTCCTCCTCCTCCAGGGCGAGGATGCCGTCGTGAAAACGGATGACGAACCCTTCCAGAGAAGCAGACCCTCAACGGGGTGGTCCTTGCTATAGGTGGAGTTGGGGGTCGAGGCGTTTGACACTGGTCTCCCAGCCATCTGAAGAGCTCGACATCAGCAATTGACGAACACCCAGGGCTTCACGCCTCGTGATGATTCCCCCTTTTGTCCAGTCAGGGTGCAAGATGTGACGTTCACGGGAGACACGTGACAAGCTGTAGGACGACCTCAGAACGCCTCGGAAGACAAGTTATGTCAGCACTCTTCGATTCACGAGGTCGATTCACGAAGATAAAAGGCCAGAACCTTCCAAGACCTCCTCCTTCCAAGATCTCCTCTTCCAAGACCTCGTTAGGGGAGACGTCAGAGATCCATGCCACACCAACACCACCCCTACTCATCTACGAAGCTGTGACTAGTCTCTACCACATTACCTGTGATCCTTCTTGCGCAGACCTCTTCACTTTCCCCATTACCTCCCTCACAGACATCCAACAATGGCAAACGACATCCAAGCCTCATCTGTTGGCCTGCATCCGATCACATGGGTTCCAGAACATTCAACCCTTACCACCACGCAACCGAGCGGGGACAATGACGCAGGTCCGAAGACTGATTTCCGAGAGTACCTGCTAGCGGAGCTAAAGGACGTATCCGAGGACAGCGACTTCGAAGACGGAGATATCACCGAAAGGGCAAGCAAAAAGACAAAAATCCATGCCCTGCTTGCGATTCTAAACGACCCGTCCTCAACGTTTAATGGCCTTTTTGACGGCACAGAGGACCCCGTAAAGACCTTTTTCAGAAAGTTTGTCGTTGGGTCCGAGATGATGCGATCCATCATCGGCTCCTACTCTCAGCGAAGAACCAATGTCGACGCGAATGAATATGCAGCGGATAGGGATGAGGGCCTTACGGACACCAAAGGGAAAGGGAAACGAAAGCACGGATATTCGGACAAGCTGGCAACATCACGGTCACACAGTGAGACGTGCTCAGCGAGAGGTGCCTCTCTGATATGGCGGTAAGTGCATCCTTACTGGACTATCGGAGGCCCAAGGAGCGCATATTGTACCTGTGCAAGCACTTGGAAAGAGAGGCCTAGCCAAATTATGGGTTGCATTGGAATTGTTCTGGGATCTGCCTCCACTCGAGGAGTTGGACACTCAAGTTTCGGCACCAACCAACATCCTTCCCCTGGACGCCGGTGCGCACAACAGGTGGAATAGATACGAGTTTGCCTTGCGTCCCATCGAGCACCCAAGCGATATACGGAGACGCCTGTACCTACAGGTGGTACGCATCAAGGGGATAGCGACCAGGGGACCTCAGGAGAAGGACTCGTGTGAGGTCGCCGTGAGGGTCAATGGGTGGGTATCGATACTAGAACCTCTATATCACTGGGCAAAAACAGAGGCACTTTCTACCCAAGAGATAACATAATGATTCAATAAAACGGGATTATGAATTGTCTTTTCATCAATGTGCATGATGACGGAAGAGAGCAGAGAGCAGAGAGCAGAGAGCCAGTCGGTCCATCTACAGTAATCACCCCCCCGCCCTCAACCCCTCCACTGCAAATACAGGCGACGCGGGGCAATTATTATAGCACCCCGCTCCCCGCTTGCTCGCCCCTAGCCCGCCCCAGCTCCAGCCCAGCACCGGCTACTTGCCTCTGGAGCACTGGCGTCCAAAAACGGGTCCCTGCACGGGCAGCGTCACACACTGACACTGGACTCATGTTCCGTGGAACGACCCAATAATGGCGGATCCCCTTCCCCGCCTCCAACCTCGGACGCGGGTGAAGGAGCAAGTGGGGTTACATGTGCCTGGCTTACAGTTTGGCAATGGCAGCTCCTGAGAGGTTAGATCGGGTCAACTGAGCTTGAGCTGATGCGTGATCCGGCAATGGCCAGTAGACGGCCTTGGTCTTGAACCGCCCTCGGCCGGCCGGATCGGAATACCCTCTTTCTCTTCTGCATCACCACCCAGAATCAACCTCTACACATTGCCAACATCCAAGACTCACTCACATTGACTTGCCTGCTACTACTACTAGCAGATACACATCATTGACTCTACAAAGCTCCCATATATATATATATATATACATTCGTCCATTCCAAGACCATGGCCCCCATCCAGCCCCACTGGGTCCAGCCCTCGCACCCCTCCGTCCAGGAAGTCATCATCAACGAAGCCGAGTACACGACCAAGAGCCTCTCCAAGGCCACTCTGCCGCCCTTCTCCGTCTTCGCCAAGCTCGAGTTCCCCCCTTGCACCGTGGCCGACGAGCCCACCTACGCCACCGTCCAGATGGGCCGCACCAGCCACCTCAACCTGAACAGCGACCTGCTCTACATTAACCACTCCTGCGAGCCCTCGCTTGTAAGCACACACCAGGCTTCCTCCCATTCCATACCACCCATGCATTCCATTCTAACCAAGCCTGTAGATCTTCGACACGGGCAACTTCAACGTCCTCGTAGGACCAAAGGGTCTCAAACCAGGCGACGAGCTTACAGTGAGACTCAGACAACCCCCCCCCCGCTCGTTCCTTGCCCGCATTCTAACATGGAGACTTCCATTCCCAGTTCTTCTACCCCTCCACCGAATGGAGCATGGCCCAGCCCTTCAAGTGCCTATGCGGCACCCCGTCCTGCCGCGGCACCATCGCCGGCGCAGGTAACATGAAACCCTCCCAGCTCGAGGGCTTCTGGCTCAACGACCACATCCGCGCCCTTCTCGAGGAGAAGCAGCAGCACTCCGCCGCCAACGGTGTGGCCACGCAGGACCCGGCTGCCCAGGCCCTCCGCAGCGCCGTCAGCCAGGCCGAGCTCGCCCTCGAGGCCGCCCAGTCCGCCCTGCAGATCTACCTGCACCAGGGCAGCGCAAACGTTCTCGGAAAGAACCTCGGCAGAAGAGGCCCGTCGTCAAGGGAGCTTGCTGGCGAGATGGGCGGCGACACCATTGCCGTCTAGGTCGTGGGCGTTGGGGGGTGGGGTGGGCATATGATATGATATGGACAACGAGCGCACAAGTTCTTTGTGTGTACAGTACCACCGCCCCTCACCGATCGCCCAGGGATGAGAAGGCTCTGTTAGCCTTCTTATGAACCATTTCCTTCTTCTATGTGCAGACCAAGGTGTTTCAACAACGCTTGGCAGTTAGCTCGAGACCAGATATATATATATATATATACGACAATGAATCCTCGCTGTTTCTATACATCTTTATGGGCTTCTATATGCTATAGTATGCAACGGCGCCATCTAGTCGCGCCATGTCCGTTAGCTGTATCCAATCATGACTCTATATACCCTTCTTTTCCATTACAATTAGTATGTATGAGTACATCGTTTGCTGGGTTTCCGTCGTTGCCGCATTATGCCTGTGCTTCCTTGTCGTGCAGCTCCTGTGCAGCCTTGTCACGCTGCTCCTGTTCAGCCTTGTCACGCAGCAGACGCTGCAGTGTCCTCCGCGCCTGCATCGCGCGCGTAAACTTCCACGCCTCGGTGTCGATGGGATTCCACTTCTCAATCTCCGTCTTGACCTTCAAATCCTCCTTCTGCGCATGTTTCTGGCCCTCGTCGGCCGCGGCGTCAGCGCCCTGTGCACCGGGGACAACCATCTGCCTCGCCCGCTCGAGAAGGATCAACTCCAGGCCCGGGTTCTCTACTGTGTGACCGTCGGCGTCGACCGTGGCGGCCGCGGCGGGGCCATCGGCGGAGGGAGCCTTGGTCATGGCAGCGGGGTTGTTCTTGGGCGGCAGGGCGAAGCCAAAGTGCCAGTCCAGGTCGGCGGGGAGGGGGTCCTCGGCCGTGAGCCAGAGGGACGACGACACGCACGAGGCGTTGACACCGCCGGCGAGCTGCTTGAACACGTGGACGGGTGCTTCCTTTTCCTTCTTCTCAGCAGACTCCTCTTCTCCTTCCTTGGGCTTCTCCTCCTCTTCCGCCATGGCGGCCGACACCCACCGGTCGCGGGGCAGCTCCTCCTTGTGGGTCATGTCGAGCGTGTCGTGCAGGGTGTCGAGCGCGGCGAGCGTCCAGGGGTGGGGCACCACGCTGACGGTGAACAGGTGGTTGCTGCCCTCCTCGTCGCCGCGAGCCCAGTGGTCGAGGGTCTTGACGGACATCGGGTCGCGGCTGTCGTCGTCGCAGCGTAGACGGCACCTCTGCTTGTTGGGCGGGCAGCTGGCCGGGAGGGAGTCGCGCGAGGTCGGCAGCGGGAAGGAGTCCGGGCAGTCGGCGAGCGCCTCGGCAAAGGCACGCGCCTGGGCGGTCATCTTGGTCGTGTGCGCGGCGGGCAGCGGGTTGAGCACGTCGATGCCGCGCGGGAAGCTGGCCTGCCACGCCGCGTGGAGGTGCATGTTGATGAGGGCGTCGAGGGTCTTGAGCGCGGCGGAACGGCCACCGTGCGACGCCACGCGCGCCACGGAGCCGTAACGCTTCTGTATCGTCGACAGCGAGTAGTGCGCCACGGGCGACGAGGTCTTGCGGCCGCCGAAGCGGGTCATGTCCTGCGACACGCGGAGCACCTCGCCGGGTAGGATGGCCGGGACGTTCTTCTTGGACGCCGGCGGCACCGCAGCGAGGATTTCCTCCAGTGCCAGCTTGACCGCCGAGGCCACGGCTTCTGCGCCGCCACCCACCAGCGCGCCCCGCACCTCCTTCCACGTCGTCAGCGCCGGGTCGTCGCGCTGCAGCAGCACCGACGAGAGCACGTCGCCGTCCTGTGTCGCCGGCGCCATGGGCACCAGCGTCGACGCGGACAGCAGACCGCCCTTGCCTGACGCGTCCCAGGCAAGCCACCTGATCAGATCGGCCTCGAGATCCGCGCTGAGCCCGCGCTGCTTGACCTCCTCGAAACGCGGGTGCTTGGCCGCGTCGTCCACGTCCAGCACAACAGGATCGAACCCGCGCGACCACCATGAGCGCCTCCACGTGAGCAGTAGTTCGTCCTCTGCCTCTCTCACCGCCTCCTCCGTCTCCGCCTTCTGTTTTCCGCCTGTTCTCCCCAGCGGCTCTTGGTCGCCGCGGTAGCAGAAGATGAGCGGTCGCTCACTCAGGGGCGGCAGGAGTGCCCGGCCATCCTTGGTGAAGTCCGTGGACAGCGATGCCGACAGCCAGGCATTATCCGCCCACCACGACGAGCCGGCATGCTCGTCATTCTTCTGCCGGGCGGGTGCTCGTGACGGGGGTCGTGGTTTCTGCTGCTGCTTGCCGTCGGGGCCTATCGTCGTAGCATCGCCTTTCAACAGACTCGGCAGGTGGGGGCGCGGCACAGATGATGACGAGAGGAAGATGACATAGGTTATGGCCGCGAAGGAGAGAATCACGGTCAGGAGCGTGAGTCGTCGTGCCGTCAGGCGGGGGAGGCATAAGCGGAAGTACGGCTTCATCGTGTTCAGGTCGAGGAGGTGGTTGGGTGCGACGTCGGCCGCATTGGGGGTCCCCTAGGGGAGGGGGGAAGCAAGCAAGCAAAAAAGAAGGGGGTATTATTGCATCGCCAGCTGGAGGAGAAGAAAGAACGAGGCGCAGGAGCAAAAGCAGAGAAGGAATGTAGAACGGGGGGGGCCGAGGGGTATCGGCTAGGACGGAGATGAATTTCTCATAAAGGAGAGGCTCGAGCTGCCGCTTGACGAGCACGCGGTGGGAGATGATGGGTGGGGGATAATTGGGACCCTTGCGCTAACCGCTTGTAGAAGACATGCAGTGTTTAAAGTGGTGCCAATGATGTCACGCAACGTGCAGAGGCTGCAGCCAGGCGGCATGTATCACCACAATGGCAAGATTCAGACATGAGTACCCGTGATGAATTCCATCGCAGACCAATTCGTAACAAATGGATCCCTCTGCCAGTGTCCTGATACCCGATAACTTTGGAAAAGTCCCTGGGTATAACCATATCTCCTCCAAGTAAACGCCCCGGCGAAGTGATGCTTCAACCTCTAATATACCTCTAAACCCATAACCCATATACCCATATACCCATATACCCAACCGGGAGATAAATAAAAAGAGACAGCCCAGTCTCTGACGACCTTTGCGCCTGTTTCATAGCAAAGTGGATGAAACGTGGATGTACGACGAGATGTGTGCATGAGCACAACCTGCCGAGACACACGCCAATGCAATGCGCGGAAAGACAAAAACTCCACCAACCACCAAAGACAGAAAAGGCGGACAAGGAGACAGGGAGAGAGAGTGAGGGCTCTACGATGCGCAATGTCCAAAACATGTAAGTCTGTTTCTTTTCCAATATGGAAATTCCCTGTATCTGTCCGGAGGAAACCCGAGAGAGGGGGGGCACAGAGGTCCCCGTCTCCTCAAGATGATCCAAACTGCCAATGCCAAGGAAAAGCATCCTTCTCGAGGCGGGAAAGCCTCGAGCGAAGACGATGAAAACAAAACAAGAAAGGAAAAAAGGTTGACCAGCCCAAAAGGAGAAAATCCCGATCCAAAACTGAAGACTCGAAAAACAAAAGCATGTCCCAAGAACTCCGTAATGCAAATATCCCAGCTTGGCGGAGGGGAAATGAAGGCAGGGCGAAAGACACTATCAAGCCGCATGCCTCTTCTTCCGTCAAGCCAGACCTGCTTTCCAAGGGAATATTGACGATAACCCTCGGTCCAGGCGCTCTATCTGGCCCACTCTGACCAAGGCCGAAAACAAAAAGGAAAAAGGGGGAAGAAGGGGGTTGGTGAGTAGTAGTAGTAGTATGCATGTCCCCCCCCACATTCCGGGGTATGTGCCGTCAAACCCAAACCCAACCCAGACCAGGAGGAGAGATGACAGCTAGCAGTGGCCCCCCGCTTTACGTGTACTGGAAGAGAACACTGATGGACTCTCCGTGGTGCACGCGGCGGATGGCCTCGCCAAAGACGGGCGAGATGTCAAGAATCTCCAGCTTGGGGCACAGGCGGCGGTGCTCCTCCTGGGGAACCGAGTTGGTGACGACAATCTTGTCAATGGCCGACGCGTTGAGACGCGCCAGAGAGTCAGAGCTAAAAACACCGTGAGTAACGAGGGCGTAGACCTTTGTGGCGCCCTCGCGCTTGAGAAGCTTGGCGGCGCGGGTGATTGTGTTGCCCGTGTCGACGAGATCGTCCACAAGGATGCACACGCGGTTAGCCACGTCACCGACGAGCATCATGCTCGCGTTGCGCTGCTCCGTAAACTTGATGGGGCGGCGCTCCTTTTTTATCAGCTGCGTCAGCAGGTTGTCATATGTTTCATCCGTAATATCGGCCCCAAATAAAGCAGCAATACAACGGGGGACTACCTTGTGGATCAGAGCAAAGTCGATGTCCAGGCTGTCCCGGATCAGGGAGGCGCGCTTGGCACCGCCGGCGTCGGGCGACACGACGACAGCGTCGCGGTACTCGGGGATGTTGGACTGGATGTAGTTCTGGATGAGCGGCTTTCCGTACAGGTTGTCCACGGGGATGTCGAAGAAGCCCTGGTACTGCGGGTCGTGGAGGTCCATGGTGATGATGTGGTCGGCGCCGGCACAGGTCAGCATGTCGGCCACCAGGGTGCCCGCCAGCGCAACCCACTGCTTGTACCCAGGCTTGGCGTGGAAGGCCGCGCCGTGGGCAGGCTTCTCGTAGTCGTGGGTTGTGAAGGACGGGGTGGCGGCACCGCCGTTGTTGGTGGTGTTGTTGTTGTACCGGCTGGTGGTGGAGCCGATGCTGGAGATTGTGTCGGATCTCCTGTTGCCGTTGCCGTTGCTGTTGGCGTCAGTAGCGGGGGCAGCAGCCGACGACGAGTCCTCGGCAGAGTCCTCGGCAATAGTCGTCTTGGAGAGCTTCTCGGCCAGACCATTGGACACGCCGTTCAAGAAGCTAGAGCTGTTGTGGCCATGGCCCTGGGCACCAGAGGTGCCCGGGCGAGGGGTGGCGGGGACGCTCTCAAAGGTGTACTCGCCCTTGCGCGACGACGACGAGTCGTTGTTCTTGGACAGGGGTGCACCCGACTTGTTGTAGGGGAAGTCGGGCTGGCGCGAGTAGGGGAAGAGGGGCACGACAGCCGTGACGCGCTTGGCCGAGCCCGTCTTGCAGGCCGAAATCATGATGCACAGCTCCATCAGGCTGTCATTGACGCTGCCGGACCCGGACTGAACAATGTAGACGTCCTTGCCGCGGACCGAGTCCTTGATCTCGCAGCGAGACTCGCCACCCGAGAACTTCTTAAGGATGCGGCTGCAGGGCGGGATGCCGAGGATGTTGCCGATGTTGTCTGTGAGCTCGGGGTGCGAGTTGCCCCCGAGCAGGACAATGTTGCGGACCATTTTGTCGGTCTTGGTTTGTTTTTGATGATGTAGTGGTCTTGGTTTTTGGGCGATGAGCAGCTTCTCAAAAGCTTGCTACTTTCGTTGACCTCGTAGATGCTGGTCTCGTAGAAGTTCGTGTTTCTCAAGCGGGGCGGAAGCCGATGCCGGTGTGGGTGTGTGTGTCTGTGCGGTTCACGAAGAGACGACGATGATGATGGTGATGAGGAAAAAACCAACAAGACGATGACGATGCAGGCCAGCTGTATGGGCGGCACACAGGGTTAGAGCAATTGTTCAGCAGCCATGAGGTGAGAATTGTGATGATGACGAGAGAAGGGTAAAGGCTGTTGCGGAGACCAAAGAGGCTACCGAGCCAAAATGTGGAGGGAAGTCTTTTTTAACATTGGAGACTGGGAAACTGGAAGGAGCCTGGGTCGGACCCAGTCACGCACGCACGCAAAGGTGGTGAAGGGCAAAAAAACAGCCGCAGTGGAAAAAAAAAAAGTTTCCCAATGGACAGACACAACAATATGGATCATGGCGGAATCGGCACCCTTGAGACAACCGGCAGAAAAAAAAAATGCGCGCCTTCTTAGTGGTCGACGACGCCCGATGACGCTGCCCCTCGCTCTCTACAGGCCCAAAGTGCCCCGCCAACCTGCCAGAGACCGCTGGAGAGAGAGAGAGCCGCTAAGGAGCCGCTGGGGATGCCCGGGCATAGGTCACAGCCTGCCATAGGCCACACAGCCTGAGGTGCTGGCAGTATTATTACCAGTAATCCATTAGCCCGTACTCCGTAGACAGAGGTGACCTGGAGGTTAGGGAGGTACAAGCCTACAAGGTACATGTCCATACTGGATATGGATCTCTTACAGGGGATCACAGCATGATGCAAGCCCTGTAACACGACAGCATCAGCGACCCTCACTCACTGTGACCTTCGAGGTACCCCGCTACGCCACGCCACGCACGCCGCACCTGCATCTTCCATTGGGCTCTCCCCTGGTGCGGGTCACAAGCCTGCGACGCCCTCAAACAACCAACAACCTACGCTCAAAGTCTGCCCAGCCAAGGTGGAAGCGAAAAAAAAAAGACTTTAGCCGCGGCCACATCACAGTCAACCATCACGAGCTCTCACTCAATTGATCTCAATCTCATATATTCTACAGGCCTCCTTTTGTATAGCCTATACAATTTCCTCCATCCCCCGCCGTCATGAAGGTCCTCGAGGCTCAGGCCGCCGTCCTGTCCAACTTTGAAGTCTACCAGCACGTCGCCGAGCTCAAGAAGCGCAACAAACAGGCTCGTCGTCGTGGTCCTCCCAACTATGAGACTGTCGTCAAGGAGGTATGTCTGCTCACTGCAGCTTCCAATCCGATGCATGAGCAAGGACCAAAGTACTGACTGCTACCCAGCTCCGCAACTGGCTCGAGGCTCCCCCCAGCCCCATGGGCCAGAAGCCCATGCCGTACAACGCCGGCACCATCCCCGCTCTCCTCGAGCGTCTCCGCCCTTACGATCTGTCCAAGGGCGAGGTCGTCATGCTGCTGAACCTCCGTCCCGCCTCGGTCGCCGCCCTCAACACCGTCGTCGAGGACATGGCCGAGCGCTTCACCGAGGACCAGCAGGAGGAGCTGGTCGGCATCATCGCCGAGCTCCTCGGCCAGTTCCCCCCTGCCCCCGCCGCCGAGGAGGCCAACGGGGACGAGACCATGGAGGATGCCGGAGCCGAGGCAGCGTCTTGATTTCATTTCTCGCGTCATGTTTCTCATTCAAATTGTTTTCTTTCTGCTTCTTCGACAGCTATAGAATGGTGCAACCCCCTGCGCTCTGGCCCCCAGCCGCCGTCGTCGTCTCGACGGCCGTCCTGCACACGTCCTCAAAGGCTGCCTTGATCAGCTCCCCCGTCACCGCCGAGCACTCGACGTACCGGTCCGCCCGGAGCGTCTGCGCTACCTGGTACGCCTCCTGCGGCAGGATCAGCCCGTTGGGGTCGTCCTCGCTCCGGAGGTCCCTCTTGAGACCCATGACGATGATGGGCAGCGCATCCATGCCCTCTTGAAACGACCTGCGGACCTCGTCTATCCACTTGAGAGGGTGTGTGCCATGTCAGTACACACATAAGGGTGCTGGCATGCTTGCATTGGAGGGGGGGGACTAGGCAACTCACGCTGTGCTTGAGGTTGATCAAGCTGAGACGCTGGGATATGTCGTAGCACAGAGTCACGACGTCGGGCTTGAGCAGGCGCCAGTTTTCAGGGCTCGACGTGTCGTAGAACTCGAGCCGGTAGGCTCCGCGGGACAGCTTGACCTCGAAGATGAAGGGCTGGTCAATGTCGCGCAGGAGTGGGATCGGGTTGATGTCGTCCCCGGCGCTCAGGCGGCTTAGTTGGCAGTCTTGTTAACATGGATGGCTCCCTCTTTCATCGTCAACAAATAGGTATATAGAGCTTTACATACGAAAGAAATGTCGTCTTGCCGCATTTCTCATCTCCTACGAGCAGAATCTTGATGACTTGTGGTTCCATGGTCTGTAGCAGTGTGCTCTGAGCGCCAGTAGTAGCAGTTGGCTTGCAAGGCCGAGCACTACCCTGCGCCGATCTCGCTCAAGTCTCTGTCAATTGCTAGCAGTGGTGAGTGGCTCGCGGGTTGGGCGATGTGGGTGAATGGCAAGTATATAGATGATTAGAATGTGTAATAATATTCAAAGAGGAAAAAAAGAGACAATTCGTCGCTGTTAACCAAGGTGAGAAGCATGATGAGAGAGAAAGACAAAATGCTGGCGGTTGATGCCTCAGACCAGATTAGATGTGCGCCACACCAGATAGAGAGTGAGTGAGCTGAGCCACACTTCAAATATTTCCAACGTCCATGACACACGGGAATGTGAGTGAGAGGGCGCTCATGAGCTAGCACCAGACGGCTCCTCTATAATCCCCCTTTCTTTCCTACACATCCCGTCTATATCCTCTTAATGCGACGGCTCCGCGCCAGCTTAAAGAGCTGCGCCCCCGTCGAGTCCCCCCTCGTCCTCTTCTCGAGCACAAGTCTCCGGTGGTACTCACGTGCCGCCGCCGCCCCCCGACGCAGGATGAGTGACAACAACGGCAAGACGGCTGCCGGCGCCGTCCAGGACGACTACACCAAGTGGACCAAGGATGGACTGATTGAGCGGCTTCGTAGGGTCGAGGCAGAGCTCCAGAGACGTCCCCCAGCACCAGAAGAGCAGCAGACGCATCAGCAGGAGGTAGCGGCCGCCGAACCCCCTGCGGCTACGGCCGCGGAGGGTACTACTAGCGGTACTGCTGTAGCCACAACCCCCACGGCGGCGGTAGCGACCCCCAAGAAGCGCAAGGAAAAGGCCAAGCTCGACCCGGCCAACTACAACACCCGCTACGTGGTCCTCAAGCTGGCGTACCTGGGGCGCAACTACGGCGGGTTCGAGTACTCGTCCAGCGGGGTGCTCCCCTCGGTGGAGGAGGAGCTGTTCAAGGCGCTGACGCGGGCGTGCCTCATCTTCCCCGAGGACGAGAACGTCGTCGACTTCAGCACGTGCGAGTACTCCAAGTGCGGCAGGACGGATCGCGGTGTGAGTGCGTTTGGGCAGGTGATTGGCATACGGCTGCGGAGCGCCAAACCGGTGCCCGGAAGGCCGAAGCGCAAGGAGAAGAAGAAGGCGGAGGCAGAAGGCGACGCTGCTGCTGCCGATGCTACTGCTGAAGCCGAGGTGCCTGTGGCTGCCAAAGAACCCCCACCGTTTGACCCGATCCGGGACGAGCTGCCGTACCCCAAGGTGCTGAACCGGCTGCTCCCGCGGGACATTCGCGTGCTGGCGTGGTGCCCGACGCCGCCGGCCGACTTCTCGGCGCGCTTCTCGTGCCGCGAGCGCGAGTACCGTTACTTCTTCACGCAGCCGGCCTTCAGCCCGCCGTCGGCGGCGGCGGGCGCGGGCCAGCCCCACGCGGGGTGGCTGGACATTGGGGCGATGCGCGACGCGGCCCGCCGCTTCGAGGGCGATCAGGACTTCCAGAACTTCTGCAAGATCGACCCTGCCAAGAACATCACCACGTACCGCCGGCGCATCCTCGAGGCGGACATACACGAGGCCGAGGGCATGATGGGCACGTCCATGGCGCACCTGGTGACGCCGCCAGGGGCCAGCGAGTCGTTGCTTGGGTCTGCCGTGTCAGAGTCTGGGCCAGCGGCAGCGTACCCCAAGGTCTTCTACTTCAAGGTGCGCGGCACGGCCTTCCTGTGGCACCAGATCCGCCACATGGTCTCGGTGCTGTTCCACGTGGCCCAGGGGCTCGAGAAGCCCGACATTGTCGACCGGCTGCTCGACACGACGACCAACCCCCGCCGCCCGACGTATACCATGGCCGACGAGGTGCCCCTCTGCCTCTGGGATTGCGACTTCCGCGACGACCAGGGCCGCGACCTGGACTGGATCCACGTCGACGACGACGCCGACCCGCGCAGGCAGCCGTCCACATCGGCGTTTGACACGACCGAGTCGCTCTGGCGACTGTGGCGCGAGGTCAAGATGGATGAGATTCTCGCGGGGGGGCTGCTGCGTCTGGTGGCTGGGCAGGGCAACAACAGCAGTCAACAACAGCAGCCCATGCAGGTGGAAGAGTCAGCACCATCTCAAGCAGATGAGGCACAGCAGCAGAAAAGCAAAAAGAAGAGAAAGGGCGGCGGTGGCGGCGAGTACTCGACCAAGCGATTCGAGGGGGGTAATGGCGCCCGCGCAGTGGGCAAGTACCTCCCCATCATGGACATGAAGCTCATGGACTCACCGGGGGAGCAAAATGATCGGTATGCGCAGCGCAAGGGCTTCGCCAGCCATGCCGAGCTGATGAAGGAGAGGATGGCCAAGTATGAGAAGATGGATGAGGCGGAGTAGACATGCTCTACGCTCCACGCTCCCACACAATACACAGACAAATAAGTACAAAAATAAAATAAAACAAAAAGCCCAAATTGGAATAACACCACGCTACATGCAGTAATTGTACAAATGGACTCGTAGTATACACATTGTGATCAACCCTTGGCCGGCTCATACAGACACTCCCTGGCCGCGCGCCAGACCGTCTCGACAATGGTCCCGGAGGGGAGCAGCTGCGGAAAGACGACCACGACGTCGGGCTCGTCCTCGACAATGACAACGAGGTAGTACCGCACCTCGAAGCCGCGGAACGCCTCGTTGACGAGGATGTCGCGGATCTTCTCCGTGGGGATGAAGCGCGTGCCCGCCGACGAGGAGGAGGCCGACGAGAACCCCCCCAGGTACGTCGGCGCCGACCGGCTGGTCTGCACGCCCAGCCCGCGCAGCACGAGCAGCGACTCGGACGTGTGCACCCGCAGGATGACCGCGTAGGATAGCAGCGCGGCCGCGGGCGCCAGCACCACCAGCGGGGTGCGCACCGCCAGCCGCGAGAGCGCCGCGCCCACCGCCGTGGACGTGTAGAACCTCACGAGGACGTGGTGCGCTGCCTCCAGGATGGCGTACAGCATGTCGCCACCACCACCACCATCCTCTCCTCTGTCTCCCCCATCTCCTTGTTCGCTGCTGCCGTTTCTTTGCTGCTGTTGTTGGTGTTGATGTTGCTGCTGCTTGGTCGCCGCGTAGCTCGACACGGTGGTGGACTGGGCGACCCGCGCGTAGAGTACTGCCAGGACCGTCAGGCCGAGGAGGACCCGCACCGCGAGCAGGAGAGCCCGCAGGACGGTGAATGTGAGGGTCTGGCGTGGGAGTGTTGTGACGGTGAATTCGGCTGTTGTCGGCGACGGGCGCCGTATGCGCAGGCGTGGTGAGGTTGTGAGCATGGTCGTCCTCTCTGCTTGCTTGATTTCGAGAAGCTTGCTTGCTTTCCCATACATAGAGCTTCGATGTACTCCGTACACACATGTGCTAGGTGGTGGTGGCGGTAGTGGTGGTGGGGTACACCCGAGGTTTATCCAGAGAGTGAAGAGGGCAATGGTATATAAAGGTAAAAAAAAGCCTTCATTAGCGGCTGTAATGGTCTAACGGTAGAAGGCGCTCAGTTATCTCCTCTTCTGTCCCCGCCAACCCCGTCAGATCCCCCTCATGTCGCCCAGCCCGAACGCCGCGGTGACCGCCCACTCGCATGGGTAACCTGCGATTTGTGGTTGCTTGGTCCTAAGCGCTGAGAATGATACTTCAGGGAGGTTTCACTCTGCAGAGGCATTCTCCCCGTCGCGTGGCGGGTTGGATTACGAACGTGGGGGGTTTGGTGAGGCAGGTCGAGATGGAGCAGTCGACTACATTTTTGCCGATTTGCCCAACCAACTTGTCATTAATATCGTCTGCAAAATTCATCTCTGGAAGAATCATTGTCTGTTATTAAAATTGTGATATCTTTTTGAGTGGTAAAAATGCTGTGCGGTGCGGTGCTGCCCTGTTCGAACACTTCGTGAAAGACAATCCCCCACAACTGCACGCAGTGAAGCCATCACCATGAGCCTACCTTTAGCAAGCAACATCCCACATCGGGGGTAGGCACGTTGACACAGTACCTTAGAACACACACTTTACTATCGTGCGTGCTCGGCAATTCTACTGTGATATTGCCTTCTGCGGCCCTGCCGGGCGCTGGCCTCGCTTCGCTCGCACGCAGAGTTGACAGGGCAGGTAGGGGCACTTCAGCTGTCCAATAAGAGTATATTCAGGCTTATAATAACAAAGTGCCGCGAGGCAGCATTGTAATCGAAGAAAAAACCACCAAGAAACTTCCCACCTCTTGCCTTTCACACACACACACACACGCTCGCCGTTTTTTGCACCACAGCCTGTGCTGCGCTCCCACAACTCAAGCAACCAAGCAACCAAGATCATAAAGTCTCATATCAGCCGATACAGAAGAAGAGTGAAGAGGTACTCCGCAGGGAAGTAGAAAAAAGAAGAAGATGGCGTAGACTTGGGAAAGGAGAGAAAACTAAAACTAGAAGAAGGAGAGAAAGGAAACATGCAATGTCAACTTATAGGCCTGCTTACAGTCCAATGCAGAATATACCAAAAAAGAAAAAAGAGAAGAGAAGAAGAGAAGAGAGGAAAGTCATAAAATCGTCATCCAGTAGGAAAGAAGACAGGCAAAGGAAACAAGAAAGAAATAAGTCAGAATACCCAGAATCACACCCTCTCGTCAATGCTCAGCCCCGTCCTGTGACGCACCCCAGGCCCCTCGACCGGAGACCGCACAATGTCGAGGTCGTAGTGGATCGGCGGGGCCGTCTTGGGAGGCTGGGGCGGCATCGGCACGCTCTCGTACGGCGCCGAGATGTCAGACCTCATGCTGCGCTGGGGCTCCCTGCGCCCGCGGCTGGCGGACCGCAGGCGCTCTGTCGCCTTGTTGAAGCGGTCGGCGAACCGGGCGCTGTTGTTGCCGTTGTTGCTCTCGCCGCCGATGCTGCCCCTGCCGCGGCTGTGGCCGCGCGAGCTGGGCGGTGCGGGCGGCGCGATGACGGGCACCATGCCGTCGCTGGGGGCCGCCGTGGCGGGCTCATCGTCGTCCATGACGATCTCGATGGTGCCCGCCGCGATGCCGCCGCCCTGCATGGCCTGGCTCTGGCCAAAGTTGCTGCGTCGGATGTGCGGGGGCAGGGGCGCGGGCGGAGGCGGCGGCGGCGTGGCCAGGTGCTGCAGCTCCTTGAGCATCGGGGGCGCGGGGGGCGGAGGCGGCGGCGGTGGGATGCCCATGCCATGGTCGTGCGACGGGCGGCGCGACGAGGAGTTGCGCGCGTGGCTGCTGCTGTTGCCGTGCCGGCCGCGTCCGTGGCGCGGGTCCTCGCCGTCGTGGGGGATCGGCGCAGACATGCTGCGCGGGATGGCCAGCCGCGCCGGCGGCTGGTACACCGTAGACGGGAGGAGCGTCAGCGGCGCGGCGTCCTTCTGCTCCTCGGCCTCCTCGGCCGTGGCGGCCTCGGGCGACACATTGGGAGACACCTGGGGCGAGTGCCTCTGGGAGAACGAGGCCGGGATGGGCGGTACCTCGGGCGCGTCCTCCTGGTGGCCGATCTTCAGGGAGTCGTCGTCCGAACCGATGATGAGCCGCATGGCCTTGGGTGTGGCGGGCAGGCCGACGTTGGGTCCGCCACGAGCGTACATGCCCTGGGGCGGGGGTGCCGTCGCGCTGCGCACCAGGGGGTCCTCGCTCCGCGCAGACTGAGGCATCTCGACGGCGATGCGTAGGGGCAGGTCCTGCGACAATGAGCCCTCGGCCGGGTAGGGCGCCGAGGGCGCGCGCGCACGCTGAGCCAGCGACTTGCGGCGCTCCTCGAGCTCGCGTGCCGCCTGCTCCTTCTTGCGCTGCCGCTCCTCCTTCATGCGACGCAGGTCGCCCGCGTGCTCCGTCGACGTGGCGCGCGAGTGCGTGGCCAGAGTCTGCATTGTCAGCGCGGGCAGCTGCTGCTCCTTGTTGGCCTCGGAGGCAGCCCTTAGACGCGATGCCACGCCGGATTCTCCGGGGCCCACGACTGGCGACGTGAGACCCCGACCAGCCTGGTGCCGAGCTCGGAACATCTCCTGGGCCTCGATGGCACGCTGGTAGTCCTCCTCGTCCTCGGATCCCTGGTAGTGGGCGGCCGAGGCGGACCTCGGCAGGGGAGAAGACGGCGAGCGTTGGAGGGAGCCGTCCCGGCCACTGCCGCGGCCGCGGGTGGTGTCCAGAGTGAGGGGCTTCGGTTTGGCCGAATCGGGGCTGAGGCGCCGGCTGCGGCTGCCACGGCTTGAGTTGCGGCTCTTTTGCTTGGACCGGGCCTTGCGAATCGTCGACGGCTCGCCGACCTCGGAGAAGCGGGGCGTGCTGAGATTGGCGAGGTCCTCGGGGGACATGGGGACAGGCGAGGTCGGCGACCTCTTGGCACGTTGCCACCCGCTGGGAGTGGTGACGGCGCTGCGGCCACGGTCCTCGGACTGCTCCCGGGAGCGTGGGCGTCTCTCGCGGCTGTGGCTCCCGTTGCGGCCGCGCTCCTTGCTGCGGTGACGGCTGGTACTCTTCTTGCGAGCGTAGCGCTGTGCGGTGTCAAGGCTGTGGATGTAGTCTTCCTTGGTGCGCGCGTTGCTGCGCATGCTCCTCCCCGCGCTGGACGCCGAGGTCACGGAGCCCGTGGTGGAGGCGGCACCGCGGCGCCTGCTCGGCCAGTGGTACCGCGCGGACGAGGCAACCGACTGGTCGGGTGAGGTGATGTCGGGCGTCGGGCGGCTCGCGGTGCGCAGCTCCAGGTTGACGCCGGTGGGAATGCGGTCGCGAGACCCGTTCCGGCTCTTGGTGCGGAGGTCCTCCATCCTGTTGAACATGGCGCTGCCGGGAGGGGGAGGAATCGACTCGTAGTCGATCGTGCTGTTGCCGGCCATCATCATGGGGCTGGCCGTGGCAGCGCGGTGCAGGGACTGACCAATCGACAGGTTACTCTGGCTGCCCGAAGCCTTGCGGGAGTGGGAGGCTTTGCCCTTGAGGGCGTCACGGTTGAGGTCCGACGGGATTTCGCCAATGGACGGCAGACGCCCCCTACCACCCCTGGCAGAGACAGGCGTGTTGAACCTGCTGTTGTTGGAGGGACGCAGGAAGGCAGTGGCGGCCTCGTACGATCCGCCAGGAGACACGGCCGACTCGGCAATGGGGGTGACGCCAGCAGCGAGGGGTGTCTGGGTGTCATCGCCCTCGGAGTAGAACTTGGCCTTTTGCGAGTGATCGCCAAACGAGGTGATGAGCTTGAGGGCCGAGTTCTTGCCGACGCTGCGCTGGGGCCCGCGCTGGACGCCCGGCGGGGACAGCGGGGGGCTGAGCACCTCAGGGATGCTCTGGGTGATGTTGGTGAAGTTGAGCTGCTGGGCCGAGGGCGATGTCCACATCTCGGTGGGCTCCTGGTCGGTGCAGGCAAAGCACCGGATGGCGAGCTGCTGCTCGTGGTGCTGGACAGCCCACTCGCCCCACTTGCGGAGGATGGCGGCCTGGCGCTCCCACACGCTGGGGAGGCACAGGCAGGTGAGGATGAGGGCCTCCATGTAGCGCTTGTGGGAAATGTAGACCTCGATGGCGTCGTTGTGGTCGCCCATGCCGAGCATAATGGTGACGGCGACGTGCACGTCTCCCGTCTCAAGCAGGCGCTGGACATAGGTGCGACCGAGCTTGTGCTGCGAGGCGTGGCCACCGATGCCGCTGAGGGCCAGAAGCATCCAGTCGGACGACGTCATGTTCTCAGTGCTGGCTGACAGGATGTCCATCTCCATGTCGCCCAGCCACTTGGTGAGGAGGATGCGGCTCGAGGAGCCCATGGGGTGGCGGTTCATCTCGTCGCGGATCAGCTCGGTAATGTCAGACTCCCAGCCAAAGATGGTGCTAAGCATCTGGCGGCAGAGGTCGTCGTTTGTGAGATGGACACCGTCGATCCTCGAGGGAGCCTTGTACGGCACATCACTCAGGCGGGTCCTGGTAAACTTGAAGAGGTCATGCACCTTGCTGTCGTCAGGGCTGCGGGGCACCTCATGGCGCAGACGAGAAGGCTTGCGCCTGGAGCGCGACACCGAAGATGATGCGGCCGATGTGACGCTGGACGAGGCAATCGAGTAGCCCATGGAGTAGGTGTCCAGGTCTCGCGTCTCCCGCTTGTTGTTATAGCCAACGGTCGACTGGTTGACGGGGGTACCCGCCGAGATGTACGTGTAGTCACTCTTGGGTCCCGAAGCAAGGGAGCGCCTTGGGGTGCGCGAAGCTGCAGAGGACTTGGATCGGGACGAGAGTCCGCTCCGGCTCGAGACGGGGCTGGACGACTCCTCGGTCCCCGAGTCCGGACCGGGGCGAAGGTTGAATCGAGCAAGTGCCGGCATCTGGTCCTCGTCGCTCTCAGACACGATTGGTAACGAGCTCTCGGACTCGGAAGTCTGGATGGTGGTGGTGGAGTGGGCCGACTTCATGCCAGTCTCCTCGATCGAGTTGGGAGGCGAAGGAGGTAGCAGGTTGGCGGGATGCTGCACGTTGGCCACCATGATGGACGGGGAGTTGAGGTCGAACTGCTGCAGGGTGTTGTTGGGGCCCAGAGTAAAGAGGCTGGCTCCAGGTCCCCAGATGGCGAGTCCCTTGACCTTGTCGAGCGTCGGAATGCTGTCCGAGGTGACGTGCTTGGTCCTCACGTCCCACGATAGGGTTTGGCTATTGGCCCATGTTAGCTGGTCGTTTGCTACGATGGGATCGTGATGTATATATGGCAATGGGGGCTTACGTGTCAGAGAACTGAATGATGCGACCATTCTTGGACCATCCCATCCAGTTGGGACCATCCGACATATTGTCTGAGCGCTTGAGGATTCGGACTACCTTGGCCGGCTCCTCGGCCGAGTAAGACTTAGCCACGCTCCAAACACGGAGGTCCCCGTTATACGTCTGGGTTGCCAGCATGTCGGATTTCTGCCGGGACGAAGACGCGTGCCAAGCTAGCGTGATGACGGGCGATGGCGTCCTGGAAGTTGCGAGATTATGAAGAATGGTGAAGCGAGGTTGGAGAGTGGCAATGAGTAGCGAGCCATTTTGATATCTAGTTTTTGTTAGATGATGGACACGGAGACAGTGAACGGGCTCAGAAAAAGGAGACTAACCCAATGGCAAAAGTCCTGCAGTCGGCAGACGGGGCAATGGACGTGATGGCAATCTGATCCAGGGTCCTGGCCGAGATGTGTTCCGATGTTGTGGGCTCAAAGAGCATGACGCTTCCCTGAGAGTCACCTGGAAGCTGTTAGAAAACCACTGCGCATGCCTCGATTACTCCCCTTTATTTTCTTTTCGAATAACATGGCTGAAACACATTTGTTTCCACGCCAAGCAGCCTAGGAAGCGCAAGAATCAAAAGACGTACCAAACGCGACATTGCCGTTGGGCATAAAGGCGACGGCTGTGAGGTGGCTGTACGAGGCGAAGCGTGTAATCTCGTCACCGGTCATGAGATCCCAGACAATGGCCGTCTGGCCAGCATCGTAGCTGACGACGAAGCGGCCACTGCCTACCTCGCTCTGGTTGTCGACGGCGAGCAGCTGGACCTCCTCGGAGTGGTTGGCAAACCTCCTTTCAATTGTGAGAGTGTCGTGGTGGCAGCAGACGATGCAAGTGCCCTGGGCATAGAGGAACATGGAACCGGTGGCAGCGCAAGGGTCGAAATGCCGGATGTCCTGGGTGGGCGGCATCGTGCTGAAATCGCTCGCCGGCGCATGACGCACGGCCGATGACTTTCCCGTGCTCATGGTGAGCGGGCGGCCGGTATTTCTGGCCTCTTCAAGATATAGATATGGCAGGCTAATGGTAGATATGATTGTCCGTCACTGGGACCCCGCAGTGTCCCTCGCTGCGAATGGGCCACAGAGGCCGAATTGGAAGAGTGCGGGGGCTTGTGAGACGACGATTCAATGTCTCTGATTTCGGAAGTGTCGTCGTGTGAAGAGAGTGGTCCCCAAGGAGGCCTGTCGTCGGAAAACGAAGCAGGGGACCGGCCGTGTTTGGTGCGGTGCGACGGCGCACGGCACGACGTTGATGTCTGTGAGAGAGTAGAGGCTGCCAATCCCAGGCGGACTCGAGGGGACGGTATAGGAAGTATAGACGGGAAGCTGCGTCTCCCTCAGCTGGATTACATGGGAGACGGCAGAGGCGTCGACGGATCAGGTGGCTTGAACCTGGCGTCGCAGGGCCGGTTGGCGGAATGGCGGTCGTCTGTTGTGGAGCTCTCGGGGGCGAGTTGTAAGTTGGTGATGGTATCGCGACAAGGCGCCTCGGTTTCGAGAGTAAGGCAAAGGAGGGATCGTCCCGTGATTTTTTTCTTGTTTGAAGGTGTAGATGGATTGTCACTCGTACGAAATGAAGCAGCAGAAGGAGCAAGAAGAGTAAAGAGGGCGCAAGTGTGCGGGCTGCGTGGCGGTTTTGCTGGTGAATGAGCACAAAAGGCCAGTGGTTACCCGATGGGGGGGAGGAGTGGGTCGGGCGCTTGTACGGACAGCCTGTTTGGGGGTAACGAGCTTGATCTTCAAGGTGTCGATGCTACCTTGGTACCCAAGAAAGAGAAGAGTCTGGCGGTGTTGGGATGGGGAGGCAGAATCAAAGAGGCAAAGAGGCAAAGGGGGGCAAAGATGTTGGGTCCAGGCGCTTAGACGGAGGGGGGGCGATGAATGAGTAGTATGAGTAGTATGAGTGCTCCGTAGCGTGAGCAGTATGAGCAGTATGAGTATGTACGAAGCAGGAGAGACGGGCAAAACAAGGTGGAATAGGAGCAGAGTGGATGATATGTGAGTGTGTGTGTGTGCGTATATGCATATGTACGAGTGAATGAGCACCGAGGAGTGAGGAAGAGGAGGAGGAGGAGAAGCAGCAGTGGTACAAAGTGCAGAGTGTGAGAGGTACAGAGTGAGAGGTACAGAGTCAAGTGCAGAGTGAGGTACGTCGTATGCAGCGTGTGACGATGAGGATGAGGGGCCATGGGTCGGGGTTAGAGTATGGCGCCTAGAGCCGGAAACGGGGGCTTGTAAGTGGACGAGGACGGCTGGTACATGAAATTGGGGCCTTGACATGGACAAGGGGTGCGTTGAGATGGTCAAATGGTGAGCCTGTCGAGGAGCGGACTTGAGCGACATGGAGCGACATGGAGCGGCAGCGTCCAAGCTATCCAGGGTCATGCATTGCCCCGGGCGCCCGTCTGCACGAATCAGCTAATCGAGGTGCATGCGGCAAGGCTGGTTCGTTGTTGCGGTACGACGGGTAATAATAACATACTGGCAAACGACTATTAGTGCTGCGTACTCCGTACTTGTATCTGTATTATTAGCTTGGTAGTCAGCTATACTTGGAGTACTTGGATGAGCGGTTGGGTTGGGCAGTGGGCACAGGTGAGTATCGTGATCCGTACGAGTACAGGTACTCACTCGGTCGGTCGTGTGAGATGTACCTGTCTTCTTTCCGACGACAGCAGTCTTGTCCCGAATTCACCCTCGTATTCGCCTACTTGCCAACTTGCTTCCCTCTCTGGCCAGCCGTGTTTCGTTTGTTCTGGAAGGCGGCGGCTCATGCTACGTAGCAGCACACCCCGAAAGCAGGACGACAACGGCAAGTCATGATGGAATCCAACAGAAGAAGGGTCGGTGCCTGCAGCTGCGTTGCCCAAGACATGCCGCCCGGGGAAGCGTACCAGCAGGAGTCTAGAGTCACAGACGGAGGTACTGGCAGAAGCAGAGCGAATCGACAGGACGAATCGACAGGGTGAGCGACGGCGGACAGAAAAGAATGTGGTTGGGCTCACCTCACGGTCAGACCCTGGGAATCGTGGATGTTGTGGATGCCGTCGATGCGGGGCCCGGCGGCCACAACGTTCAATGGAAGCGCCTGAGCAAGCGCCGACGTTGATCGCGCCTTCCCGTTGGCTGCCGGATATGCAAGTGCGCGCAAGGAACCCGCCAATCAGAAGCTCCATCACTCCCGCGGCAACCAGGGTCACTCCAAGATGCGTTGTACCTCGCAACCCTCGCCAAACACCTGTATTTGCATTGCAATACGCTGTATTTCTCTATTCTTTATTCTGCATTCTGTATCTCTGTACTCCGTACTAATTATTGCAGCATTATTACAGGTGATACTGCCATCCGCAGACGTCCACCGTAAATGCCAGCACTCGCAACCACCGACTGACCACTAACCTCTGGCCAGTGACCACTAAGAACCGCTGGCAGTATTCACCAAAGCAGGCAAGAACCAGGCTAGCAACTGCCCGCTCCGCTCCCGTCCAGAAAGGGGGGTCCACTCTTCAATGGCCCCACTCCTCTCACCCCTCGCTCCTGCTGCTCTACTGCGTATGCTCCTTGGTTCCTTCCGCCTGCTGCAACTTGGCAGGCAAGAAAAGTAACGAGTCGAGGCAGGTGTGACCCGTGTCAAGGAGACTCACACTCACACTCACACTCATTCTCACTCGCTCTCTTTCCTCTCTTTCCTCTTAATGCATTCAATATTAATACCACCTCTACCACCACCATCACCACTGAAACTTGCAAACACATATTATTACGAGTCGAGGTACTCCGTACTCGCAAGAGCATGCAGCATCGAGTACGACATATATTGCGATACTACCATGCCATGTATGAAAGCCCGACGTCCTTTTATTACTCTCATCCTTGACCTTATGCCGTGCGTCGATCGTGCCGTCGAATCGCATAATATCATCCTTGGCCCTTGGGACCTTGGCTATGTCCCTTTCTCCCCCACAATCTGACACGAACTTGTTGGCTGTCACGCCTGGCATCACATTTACGAGTATCCGTGCAGTCCGCCCGAGGGGGCACAGCAGACTGGCCCCAGGCGGGCCACACCAACACGGCAAGGACCACAATTTGAAGGTTTACTTCTACAATGTGCAGTCCCACGGGCGGATCACACTGTCGAGTATTTGAGTATCCAGAGTGAATACCGGTGTCTGCTCCGGATTACTGCACGGAATCAAGAATGTCCGAGCACCTTGGCCTGCACTGATCTGCACGTCGCGCCGGCTCGACTGTTCCGCGCCGTCGTGCAGGGGCCAACGAAATTGGCCCTCCCCGATACGATGTGATGGCCCATCGGGAACTGGGGGGAATCAGTCATCACATCAATCTTGATCCCAGCATGAGCATTGAAGCATTGGCACCCATCTCATCAGCCTCACTCAGCCTTGTCCTCGCATGCGAGTATACACATACGGATACTCTGTATGCAAGTACGGACTACACCGTACGGAGTATTCACATTTCATGCAAAAATGAAGCATATCCTCCGTATCTCGCCTGCAGATCAAACATGTTTGTTAGATTGCCACCCCTCCATGCTCTCCCGCCAACCCGCCTCCCGACCCTGCTCTGTTGGTTCCGAGTCCTGACATGACCTTCAGCCCCGCAAAAGCCCAACGACAAGGCATAGCACACGCAGTCTAATTCATTCCATCGTGCGCGCCACTCGGGCACGTCACTTGATTCTCGTGGCCCGACGCCCGAATAGCTCGTGGCGTGGCGCGGCACGACCCTCCCGTACACAACACATGATGAGCTTTGCCCCGGTCAGACTAGGGGCATTGGTATTACGGGCCACGGATTCAAGAGTTGGAACCAACGCGCTGACGAACAGGTGACTTGTCGCTGCGGAGATGATGCCACCACGGTGATGGCGATGGGATGGCGATGGCCGAGTGCAGATTGCCATCTCGGATGAGCTTTTAAGTAGCCATGTTCCAAGGATGACAAACTCATGACCAACAACACGTACATGTCTACAGACTACTGGTACAAGTATTCGTATGAACGACTTGACGAGTACAAGGCCACCAAGCAGAGCTCGACAGGGGCAATGCGTGCCGAGCCCAGCCTCGTCACACGCTATCCGAGACTAACGACGCGGGATGCAGCGCTGGGTGATGGACGGGCGGGCCGTCATCACATTCCCGACAAGTGAGTTTTCGTTTTCGTCTTGACTCGTCATGGCGTCCAGTCGAGTCCGAGATACGGAGTACTCCGTGCGGTAAGCGAGATGTTGGAGACTTGTTAAAGTATGCCGTAACGAGCGGTCAGAATGACCACACCCACAGGTGATGGAAATGTCTCTGATCTTGTCAGATGGAGAAGCTGGCAACATCGGCCGTACTCGTATACAAGTAACAACATACTACTAGTAGTAGCCTGTCCGGGTCTGGCCGAGCCTGCCGGTTTCAAACCCAAGTTTGGCAAGTACCAACTGTCTAGCGTGTAAAGTATAACGCCGCCTCTGCCGTGTCCGTTTACATGTACGGAGTAGTATACATACCATGCTTGATGGTTGCTGGTTGCTGGTTGCATGCCATGTTGAGTTTTGACACATGCTGTCCCACGTGTGCAGTGTAAGATGGCCGTCCTGGTAGATGCCCATGTCGGGTATTGCACATCACCTACCGAGTACGCTCAGGCTGTACGAAGTACTATGCTTTGTAGTCCCAGTTGGTCGCGTGTTTCTGAGGACCGGTATTCGTAAACCAGACCATTTGGGCATATCATCACAATGTACGGAGTACGCCGTAATCGCCCTGGTTTAGTTACACAACCATTGCATATCCCACGTGCACACCCCGTCACCTTCCTATCCCATCCCAGCTGATGTATCATGTCCTCTGTGCACAAAGGACAAAGTATTGTAATGCTCCGTGCTACGGAGTAAAGCATAGGTGGTTCACCGTATTGATTGGCTGGCTTGGAAGAGGCCCGTCTCGTCTTTGAGTGGTGACATGGCCGTCTGGGACGGTCATTGGTCATGGCCGTGGCAGATCGGTGCATGCTGCCGTCTTCACGTGAGAAGAGGGATTTCTGGTCCTCTCGGGTTCTGATTGTCTATTTCATTTGTCCGTGTCCGTCACGACTAATCGTCGAGGAGAAGACAGTTTATCTGTGCCTGTAGGGAGTGGAATGGTGGCTTGAGCTGGGTGGTGTGCTTGAGTGGTGAGACGATATCAGACACCAAGTGCACCAACATGTATATATGTATGATGCCTCACCTGCATGCTTGTGTGAGTGTCTGTGTGAGAGAGGGTGAATGGCACTTGGCACGGCATGACAGCTGCCCCTTTCCGTGAACGGCGTGATTAATGGCCTCCAAGGTTGTCATTTGCATGGCGTGGCCTAGCGACGGCCTGTCCTGGTATACACCGTTCCACAAGAGCCTAGACAGGTCCTCTATGACAGTATATTCCTGGTCTTGGAACTGATTCTCTCTTTCCCTTATTCCAATCATCAAGCCTGGCATATATGCCGCTTCGCCATGTACTTCGTAGCATGTGTGTTTACCGTGTCCAGCAGAGTGCCGAGATGGGTAGCAAGTAGTACAGGTGTACTTGGGCCAAACGCCGTGTCTCCCGTCTACAGTCCGTTAGCCTCAGTCGGCGTAGTGGCACTGCCTGTACTCTGGAGTAGCATCTACGTATGCCGGACACTGACGGTGTAGAACGTGACTACCATACGTAGGCCGTACCTTGGCCGATTCCGCGGTGGTGCCGACAACAGGGAAGAGCAAGGGACACTGGTCTTGTTGCAGTCCATATCAAAGACGAGGGTAGCAAGGCTTTGAGGACGGACAATATGGGTATACTCGACAACTGGAGCATGTGGGTGGAATGTTCCGGTATGGCACATGGCAAGACAGGGCATCATGACGGGCATCATCACCATCATCACGACAGTATTGATATCAACCATGCCACTCAACCTCCTCCGCATCACCATGCCTTCTCTAGCATAGCTGCCTTTCTATAAGTGGAACACCTAGGGCACCCCGCAAAAAAAGAAGCTATACTCGGTCCGTATGGGAAAAAGGCAAAAAAAGAATGGTCAGTATGAGGGTCGAACTCATGACCTTCGCATTATTAGTACGACGCTCTAACCAACTGAGCTAACCGACCTCCTCTTGGAGAATTGGATGACGACCGAGGAGAAATTGTGGTTCACAAGGCTCTCCCGAGGATTGTCAATCGTGGAACACGCATCTGGGAAGTGCTCGTACCTGATTGATGGGATGCCGGAAGTCAGTGGCGGAAGTGGTCAGTAACATCTCAAGGGGCACTGGACACTGAACAATGGTCGAATCTTTCTCTGGAGACAAGATCTGGATGACCTGGAAAGTTATGCGTCTCTATGTATCTCCAGTGGCATTGTCACCCAGGATATTGAACAGTTTGTTACCGTCTGGTCCTAGCTTGGAGACGAGATCGGGGCCGAGGTTGACCAGGACAGTCCATGTCGTGGGATTTGCAGAGACAGTCCGGATGCTCTAGATAGGCGGTGACTAGCTGGATGGATGCGTCGAGTTAGAGGGTCTTGTCATCGAACGAGTTTCCCTGTTGTTCCAAGTCGATTTAAGGCTGTTGATCCAAAGACTTGTGCCCAAGGGCTTGCTCCCACTGGAGAAGGTGATGCAAGTGGCTTGAGTATCAACAGACTCGCCGACGATGCCCAGCGGTGGTACACTTGACGTCGCTGGAAAGGACTCGAACCCGGGCACGCGAATGGCAATGCTCGCGTGCGGACAACGTGGAACTACTACCATTTTGCGTACCCAAAAGGGGATGAAGAGAGAGGGTTCCTGCAATACAAAACGCAAGTGACGATGTATGAGAGAGGCCGTACTTCTCCCCCAAGGAAAGCACGCCCGTGTTCATACCTGCCGCCATACTCTCAACCAGTTCATTGACCTTCTCACTGACCACTCTCATCTCTCATGGATGTACACAATGAATGAGCCATACTCTCTACACACATGTATACACCATGGCATCCAACTGCTTAACCGACCAGAAATGGTCAACTCGCCTCGTTCACTGGACAGGGACGTACGTCTCCACAGCAAGCTGGACCACTTGTTATTGTATGGGGCCACGCCAGTCTGGAGATGGCTTCAGTCATGGAGCGAAGCAGCGACGCATACACGAAGCACAGCGTATGACACCCAATATATACATGATTTAGTGCTCTCAGCCTCATGCCACTGCACTTGGACCCATCTTCATCACTATACAGACTCAATGTCCTCTAGCTCTCCAGTGATCATTCACACACATACAGGTAACTTCCCTGCTTTCTGCGTGAGAGCAGTCTGAGTTCCACTCAACCGATATGCCTCAGCACATATACGCAGCCTCGAGCGTGCCAACGTGTACAACAGCGAACCACTTTCTACGAACCACTCTTCTATTCCCCTTCTCCATTCTTCCTCAAGCATGACACTCATGCTTCCGTACCCATGCTCAACTCCACATACCAGCCTTACAAGTATACCCAACCCTCGCTCAATGCAAGATCCCTCAATCCATCTCCACACGTTCTGGCAAGTTCGTCTGTACGAACTCATACCTGCATATCACTCGCACATGCCCCCGTGCCTGTCATCATGCACATTTACAAAGCCGTCTCCTGTATATATGAACTCATGGAGTAGAACTCATAGAGCATGAGTGAGCCCGTGAACCCTGATGATAATGCCCTTCCCCACACCACGTGCTCGCATCATGTCGATACCACCTCCGCAACTCCTCCACGGAGTAGTCCGTAGTACACAACTTAGAACTTAGCAGCAGCACACCCCATCCTCATCCTCCCCTCATACTGACAGTGACAGTGGACACTGATATCCACGGGGCAGCACCCACAGCACCCACAACGCACCCGCACCCGCAGTCGCATCCGCAATCCCAGAAGGGACCGGAAACCTAAAATCTAGAATTCCGCTCTACCTGTCTACGCCGTATGCGTCCGGACCCTGCACGCTACTCTGTAGGTTCCGCAGTCCCACTTTGCGCAAGGCATGACTCGGGGCTGCTGGCTGGCAATGGCTGGCAATGGCTGGCATTGACTGCTTGGCTCGCGTTGACTCGCGTCGGGTGCTGTACATGGACCCACACGGAACGGGGTAGGCGTGTACGGAGGACCGCACGGGTATTTGCGGAGCGGCGGACGCTACGAGCGCGGGTACGGGTCACAAAGGCATGGATACACGGAGACGCGGAGGCACGGAGCAGGTCCGGGTATTCATTGTACTCTTATACTTGGTAAGGGATACACTCAGGTGGGAGACTGGAGACTCGGAAACGAGACATCCGGACCATCGCACTCACATCCGTACTCGCAATCGTACGGTACTGACCAGGAATGAGTCTGAATTGGACGTACAATTTCAAGTCTGAAGACTTGTCCATCCGAGACATTGAAGTTCAACTGACAACACGAGACATACCGGTGACCGGGTGTGCTTCCGAGCCGTGATACTCGTACCCACTCGACGCCAACTACGAGGACAGCCGACAACTACTCGTAAGTAAGTACGAGTAGAGTCTGGGTCTACGGGTCGATCACGACCCATCAGAACGGTCAGGCACTACGAGTAGAGGTGCGGAGTACTTTGTACGAGTAAGACGCCTTAGCTGTCAGCTGTAGTCTCGCACACATACTCGTAGCTACTCGTATTACTCGTCTCCATACCTATCCGTACTCTACTCCCACTTGCCACCGTCCCCATATTTCGTTTGTACGAGTATGGGATGGGTCCTCAAGAAGAGATGAGAAACGAAGAGATGAAAAAGACAAGAGGAAACAAACCAGTCATCCACCAGCCCAGTCCAACTCGTGGCCGATCAGACCCATCACCACGGGCACGGGTAAACCCACCAGACGGGTACTCGACTCGTACTCGTAACTCATCAACCCAGACAGGGCAACAATCCTTCTACTACGAGTACCACGAGTCGTATCCCCGTCGTCATTACTCGTGTACTTACTCCATCCTCATAGTGTCCGTCGCCCTCCCCGTAATTGCAGCCACGAGTAATTCCTCCGTACAATGCTTGTCAATGCCTGCCATCCACTCCCACGGGCCGCAAAAATGACATTTGACAGGCAGGGTACCTATAGTACTCATCCAAGGTATCAATCCTTGTCCTCGCAAGCCACAGCCATGGCTTTGGTCCCGGTGGACCAGTGATTTGTGTCCAGTGTCAAGGGTAGAGTACAAGTAATGTAATACTCAGAGAACAAGTATGAGTCCGATTGTCTGGGACTGGACCTAATATCGGTTTGTAGGGGTTCTCGGCCCGGCGGTCCACCCGGCGGTCCACCCGGTACGAGGACGACTCCACGGGCTACGAGTACGGAGTACGGAGTACTTCAGTGTTTAAATGACGGCCTGTCAACTCGAAACACAGCCTATTACCCTGGCCCTGGTCCGTCCTGCCCTGGTCGCACCGCCGGTATGGAAGGAAATGCTCAGAAAGCTGGGGGGCGCTGCGGTTACCGGTCCCCCCCTGTCCGGCCCCTGGGTATGGCACCGGCCCGGCGATGCTGGTTCCGCGAAGACTTAGCACTCATACTTACTCCGTACTCGTACCCCTGACCAGACTGAATCCCTGTCCTGCCCCTGCTCTGCCAATTGCGCATCCGCACCCGGATACAAGTCCCGGACCGGGTTCCTAGTCAACTTCCATGGGCATGGGGCGGCCATACTTACTCCGTACTTTAGTCGTACTCGTAGTTATAACTCACTTGCTCACTTACCTACGGGTAATACTTCTATAATAATACTCTGCGATTCTGGTATTCCATTTGGCATTCGACATGCATCCCATGTCCCTGTCGTGTCCATGTCATATCCACGCCCATGGTACTTATGGCACCGCACCGACGGCACCCGCACCCATGGCATCGCACCCATGGCTCCCATAGTACTCCTACTAACTTACGGCCGGCACGCCTTCGGCATGCTTGCATGCCCATGCCAGCAGGTTGAAGCGAGCAGGAGCACGTCAGGTAGTCACAACACACAACAGGCAGGTCAGAAGTCACATAACGAATACAATCCATTTCGCGAGTATTCATTCCTATTCATTCCCATTGCCAAGGTTCGCAACGTGGTTACCGTTCTAGTGAGACATTGACTCCTACTCCTTACTCTATACTCGTACTGTCTTTTGTAGCAGTTGGCAGTTAGCAATCAACTGCAGATTAAGTCTACCAAGTCAATCACTATTACAGACAGTTAAGCAGATGGTCACGGTCACAGTTGAAATGGAAAATCGAGAGCAGTGGTAATGTGGTATATGGTATGTATGCTGGTGATTATCGAACCGGGTATCTAGCTAAGAGCAAGTAACTAAAATAATAATGTAGTAAAGCCAAGGCTATCGCTATGGACTATCAATCCACCCCACAGGGGCAGACGATGGAAGAAGAAGATGGAGAAAAGCAAAGGCTGATGCTGTTGTGTGTCCCTTTTGTGTATCCGTCCATGTGAACCATGATGCCATGTTCCATGTGTGTTCCTTGCGCCCGCCCAAAAATCATGGATGCGAACGCTCAAAATAATAAAAAAAGCAAATAAACTATAAAGAAAAGTGTGTAGTGTAGAGTAATAGTCGGTGTAAGAGTGTAGTGTAGTCAAGTCGAATGTAGAGTGTAGTCGGTAAAGTGTGTGAGTGTGGTATCCGGGGAAATGGACAAGATGGTGATGACTGTATTCATCGTGTTCCGCCGGGCCGATACCCCAAATGGAAGAAGAGTCAAAAGAACCTCGGACCTGGGGGAGGAAACAAGGAGAATCCTCGGCTTGTGCGTGGGGGCGGACCAAAGAGCTTGCTTGTGCTGACAGTTGGCTGTGTGTGCCAGTGTTGACTGTGCTTGTGTGGCAGACTCGAGTGCAGTGGAGTGTCCTGTTTGTTCGGAGAGTCGGAAAAGGACGGGGGCGGTGTGGACGCTGACTCAAGTCTCTGCCCTGTTTGGCCGTGTTCTTGACCCGCTCTTTGACCCTTGCCCGCCACCGCCCCACATCGGCTTGCACCCGCGGCGCCGGGGTCCCCTTCCATTTTTCCTTCTGCCTTCTCTGTCGGTCGAGGTAGCACCGAGGACGCGTTTTTGCGTGTGGGACGGACCACTGTTTGTGTAGGGGTCTGGGTCTGTGCAAGGGTCCAGAGAAGATTTGTGGCCATGTGGAATCCGCTGTGGGATGTGCTTCTCCGGGGAGGTGAAGGCCATGGAAGTGTCAAGAAAAATTTGTTGGAGGGAGTGTGAATCGCTGTGATGCTGAGGGTATCTCGTTCGCTGAAGTGCAGTGTTGCAAATGTGTTGCAAGATGAAGCAATGTTCTGTGATCAAGTTAGTATGTGTTTGTGCCAGTCAAGTCAAGATCTGGAAAGTAGACTCACGCTTAATGTAGCTGTATCGTTAGTCGTCGCAATGGACAGAGCGCCTTCACTCGGCCACCTCATCGATGGGCGTCATGTTGGCCAGCTTGCTCCGGGGGCTGTCCCTGCGAGGGCTGCTCTTGCGAGACTTCTGACCGGCGGCGGCAGCGGCCATGGCGGCCTTCTTGGCGTTGCGACGACGCTCCTTCTCCGAGATGACCTGGCGGACGTAGTCGCGCTGGAGGGCAAGGCGCTCGCGCTGCATGTCGAAGAGCTCCTCGTCGGTGGGCTGGCGAGGGGCGTCGTGCTGGTACTGCTGCTGGTACTGCTGAGGCGACGAGGGGTTGCTGTCGCTGGCGCAGCTGCTCGAGGAGCTGCGCGAGTCATCCTCAAAGGGGTCGCCCATGAGGTCGTCGTCCGAGAGGAAAGAGGTAGGGCGCTGGGAGTCGTCGCTGTCGAGGGAGCTGCGGCGGGGCCACGAGGGGAAGGCGCATGTGGCGTCCTGGTCGCGAAGAGCGCCGCTTCCAGAGTAGGAGATGTCCATGGAGCTCGACGAGAGGGTTGAGCTCAGAGAGCTGTAAGAGCCATATGAACCAAACATGATGTCGGTGTTTGTGTGGATGAATATGCACTGGGTGCTATGTTGTCGACGAGGAATATATGTCGAGGAGGATATGTCGAGGAGGAGTGTGTGGATGGTGGTCAAGAGGGTTTGTTTGTGAACCACACCTGGGGAGGGAACCTCTCTTGATATGTATGATTTTTATGCTGGTGGATCTTGTGGAAAAGGGGATGAGATGTCGTGGACCCGGGGGGGAGGGTTGGTTCTTTTATTACTCGGGACAGGAGCAAGGAGCGGAGGCGCGGAGGCGATCCGTTGGGTCGGCTGTCAGATTCGAGGCCCGGCTGGTTGGAACGGGTTGGGAGGCCGGGTTGCAGGGCCTGGGTACAAGGCCTCGGCAGGGAGAAGGGAACGAACCCAGGTCGCCGGCTAGTGGCGTGGGTCCGATGGGTAAATGCGGAGGGGAATGCCAAATAACGACGATGCTAGTACGAGGCCGGCCTGGCAGGGTTCTGGCAGGGTGCGGGCAGGGTGCTGGCAGGGGTGGGTTTCTGGTGGTGGCGGGCGGTGGTACTCTCGTAGATTATCGCGCCGAAGAATTCTCGACAATATGTGGATATCGTGGTGGAGCCAGAGGTATACCCGGACAAAAGGCGCGTACTCGGACTGGCAGGCGGTAGGCGGCACTAGAGTCGTCGCGGATCCCGAGTCGTGAAGCTTTCTGTATGCGAGTCGCTGAGCCGCAGTTGTGAATACGGGAAGAGCAGGGAGTCGGAGTCTCGGTGGGTTTGCGGGATAGTTCTCGAACAAGATGTCGACTCAAGAGAGAGGGAGACGAGATGAGAGAGATGGATGCAGGGAAGATGGTTATCCTTTAATAAAAGGTTGGGTCTGTCCTTTCTCTGAAGTACTGGTGGTTGTAAAAAGCAAAAGGCTTTGTTGTGTGGTGGTCCGTGGTGTTGGTCCGTGAGGATAATATAAATCAAGGGGGGAAGGGGCTACCGAACGGGGGGGAGGAGGAAGGAGACAACTATTATATGAGACTAATCATTGCCTTCCAAGTAAGTACGGAGTACAGAGCACTCATAATAGTCATATTACCATACAGCGTAATACTCGTAATACTCGTACAGTATCCTCCGTATCTTACAGCGTAATACGTACGAAGTAGTCTCCCATAACAGCGGCAAAGCGGATATGTCGTATGTAGGGGAAAGGCAAGGCGCGGCGCGTGTGGGCGAGGGCGTGGGCGAGGGGCGTGTGCGTGGATGAATAGGCGGTGCGCAAGGGAAGGAGGCATGTGCTACAAAAAAGCAAGAGCAAACGGCGACCGACACACACGTTGACACGGCAGGGCGGGAAGGGGGGCAGCAGGGCGTGTGTGGGAGGGAACATGTCCATGCGACAACAAGACGACGACTGAGCTGAGATGGACAGTATTATGGAGAGCCTACTTGTAAATCAGGGTCTTTTCTTCTTCTTCCTGCTAGAGACACACCCCCATACTCTCCGGTCCGAGTCCTTCGTTTTGTTACAGATTGTGTGGGTGATGCCAGACAGTACGAGTAGGGCGCAGGTGGTATTGTCAGTCATCACTTCCAGGGGAGCCATACAGCGTCTGTAGGGGGGACGAAGCCCTGAAGCCCCGAGCATCGCCCTGAAGCCGCGCGAGTAAGAGCGCTCTGCAAGGGCGACGTTCTGGCTGCTCGGGCCCCTACAGGAACCCCCGCCTCTTGGGCCTCACCCTCCATCACACCTCACCGACCGGCTGGTGCGCCTAATGACTTGGATGGACGAGTGCACGTTCCGATATCGTAATCCCATGATACTGACTCGGACAGAGTAGATGATTCTCTGCATCCCACGTTCTTTGTTTGTCAGTACAGTAGTGCACGAGCCATGACCGGCTCTACCATACATCACCTCCATACGGACTCCATACGGAGTACTGAGTAGTGTACGACCAAGGAGGCAAGAGGGCAGAGCAGACAAACAAACGCTTTGAAAAGAAATCATTCATCAAATGTGATGATAATACGAGTGCGCATGCTCGCAAGCACGGCACTGAATAAAAGAAAGAAAAGGTCGAAAAAGAAACATGCGGTGACTCAAACCGCCACACACCCATCACCCACGCACCCCCCTCATGGCCCATGGCATGGCATGGATGGCCCATCACTCTATCCAAGCGCCAAATCCCATCACTTTCCCCTCCCATGGGCCATTGCCAGTTGCCAGTTGCCAGGGCCATGATCCTAATATCGGGCTCGGTCCCCCGAGTCCAGGTACCCCCACTCACCCATGCATGTCCCTGCCTGCCCTGCCTGCCTTGCTTGCCTTGTCCTTGTCCTTGTCCTGACTCCGACTTCCCCGGTGTCATTTGGTGCCAGCGATGATACCAGTTGAGTACTACTCGCAAGTACTCGTAGAGTGACAGTGACAGTGACAGTGACAGACCAGAGCATGTGTCGCCGATATACGCCAGGATGGCAACTATGTCTATCGGTGATTTCGATGATACACCATTCGTATGCCTACGCATTTGGTATTCAAGTAATAACAGTGCATAGATAGTCCTGTGTATTTACTCCTGGAATACGAATAATGAGATGCAAAAGGCCGCCGCCGCGTCGCCCATGAATCAAATCAGCATCAAATCCGACGACGCCACCCCCGTCATTTCACCCACGGCACGCAAGCCTCATTACACGAGTACACCCACGGACGCGTACTCAGCACTCAATATACGTACACACGGACTACGGACTACATGTACAAGTATCCCAGACCTGCGCTGCCACTGCCGGCCCGCCCACTCCCAGCCAAGCGGTCACACAGGTTTCAGCCCAGGCGGTCTCTTTGCCCCGACCGACCGACCGGTTGGTGCCCGCACGCCAAAGCAGGGGGGTGACTCTTTGACTCTTTGACTCTTTGGCTCTCAAGACAAAGTCAAATCATCGCATTTGATTCCTATTGCTCCGGAGTTGTTGCCATTCAGCAGGCTGTACTCGAGCACTGCAGCACTCTTGCACAGGCACACGGGGAAAACTGGCAACCAGTCATTCGCTCTGCTCACATCTATCTGTGATGATCCTCCTGTCATGGTCCTCCTGTGATGATCCAGCTCCTGTCATCCTGTGATATCCTCTTACCCTCCTGTGATATCCTGCTTCCGTGATAAGGACTGGCATCTGACTGTCTTCTGATAGCTGCGTGCAACCCAGCTGACTGTCAACCCTCTACTCCATACGGAGGATTTTCAAGTTCTCCGTATGGACTACTCCGTAATACAGTGGTGTAGAAACCTCCTCTGGTGACTCGCTGGCTCGCATCCCGCGACATGCCCAATGACAAGGGCGGTCAAAAGACTTGACATTGTGTGGGGGACGGCCACCACCCGTGCCTTTTACTTGTACGAGTAGAGTAGGTACTTTTAACGAGTACTCGTACAGAGGGGGGCGTGGCGTGGAGGGGGGGGGGCGTGTGTTGCGGAAGCGGAAGCGAAGCGGAAGCTTGTCTGAGCATGGCAATCATGGTCCATCCATGGATCATGGTACCTACTACAGGTACTCGTACTCGTAACCACTCAACCGCACCCAAGTCCAAGTGTCCGAGGCAAAAAAGGCTCTCCTCTCTTTTGCGGATGCGACGACGCGTCCCGTGTCTGGGTCAGGACTCTCCGACCGGCTGTGTTCGCAGGCGTAGCAGTACAGTACCGTATGAGTGTGAGTATGTATGAGTTGCCAGGGGTGGTCATTTCTCCAGATTTGCTTTCAAATACGCCAGGAGAATAGATTCCATCCTGGTGGTACCATTCTCTAATACGGAGTACGGAGTACGGAGTACAGAGTATCACTAACTAGTATCATACTCGTAGTTGTAAGTTGCAACTCCTACACATGGCTTCAACAACGCCTGCAACGTCGCAGAGGGTAACAACAGAACATCAACAGTAACAACACTCTTGGCCTCTTGACCGTGCTCTTGCTTTACCGCTTCGTCATATATGAGCATGCAACAAGGAACAAGGAACTGTACGAGTAATCCGGTTGAAGCCTGCGGCGGAAACGTGTTTGCACCCAAGCCGACGGCGGCGTGCGTCGCGCGCGTCGCGTTGCTGTGGCAGGCCGCCACTTTATGAGTACGGACTGCGCTGCACGGTGTACTCGTAACCCGCCCAGGGGCCTGGGGTCTACTAATACTAGTAATACTAGTAATATTTGTTTGACCGCGTAATGAGCTGGCCGTTCAATGCTGGCTGGCTGGCTGCGATCCGCCATGATCATGGGGAGTTTCTCCTCATTGTTGACACGACCGGATGCTGCTATGCCATGCCACGCCAGCGAATGGACTTGACTGGGCATGATTATGCACGGCTACCTGCTTCAAGGCACGCGTGATGGCTTTCAACACACAAACTCTGTAGTATACAGGGGCGGGGTGTACAAGGCATTCCTACCTGATGATGCTTCTGCGAGCAACACTCGCATGCTCGCATGGTTGGCAGCATCATCATCAGAAGCATCAAGCATCAAGCATCAAGCATCAAGCATCAAGCATCAAGCATCACAGTCATTTCTGCCTAGTTGCAAGACACAATCTACTCCTCTGCCTCTTCTGCCTCTGCCTTGACCGCCTTCCAAGTATGACTCCTCCACGCGCATCTACGCGCAGACTGCAGTACCCAAGCATGCGCCATGCATGCAGCTTGACCTGCAGCCATATCCACCGGTACTCTGTACACACAAGCCAAGCATGAAAGACTCCGTATCGTACACTCCCCCTCTGTGACCTCTGTTATCCGTAATCGCTCCTCTGATCCTCTGATCCAGAGTCCTGCCTGACCGCCCTGATGCATAGTTGGCATGTCTAGACTAATGTCGCCTTGCCGTCCCGCTCAACCCGACCCCAACGTGTTTCCGCGAGCCACCTGCATACATGTATCTTATCGGCCTACTCGTATGGAGTACGAAACACCTCTTTGTCGCCCGTTTGCTCGTCCCGTTGTCGTTCTTGCACACACGGATGCTCCATGGTCCGTATGTCCTGCGTTTTTTTCACCTTGACCGCCCAACCCATTCTGCCCTATGAATCTCGAGATCTGCCCCTCCAGATGCAGCCAGCCATGCAAGTAATGGCGGTAACGCTCGACCATGTTTTCTTCCGACTTTTTTCTTTCCTCTGCCTTTATCAATACGATACAATACTAATACTGTGTGTGAGTACAATGCGAGGTATGCCCCTTACAGATACAAAGTACTCCGTACAGACAGTGCAGGCAGGCAGGCAGGCAGGCAGGCAGGCAGGCAGGCAAGCAGGCTTCCCAACATCTCGTATCGATTGCATCAACCTCCGGACCCATCTCCGCGGCCCATCCCATGAGTGTCTGTCGGTGACGCATCATCATATGTCCTCCCCAACCGCATCCTACCGCATGCCACCGCATGCCACCCAGGCTACCAGGCCGCGGCACACAGAGTCACAGTGCTCACTGTATGGCAGTGTAATGACGTCTTTGCCGCCAAAATAGGTTTTGGCCAAGACCACAGTGTCGGCATCATCTTACCAGTAGGTAGTAGGTTCACTCAATCACGTCGACTTGCGCTACAGCCACTGCCACTGCCACCACTACCATTACAGCCACTGCCACTACAACCATTACCATGGACAACAACCACTATAAGCTTAGTCCATCTAGTGCTACAACGTGTGCTCTGGTGCCTGTAATCCTCCAAAGCATGTGCCCTTCTGTACAGTATAGCAGGTATGTACCTAGAATACTGCCAGTATTTCAGTCCTCTGCCCGAGATCAAGCCCCCCCGCACACGAAAAGGCAATCAAGCGCCATCGCGGCCCAAGCACATACCTCCAAGCACATGCCTGTCTGTACACACGCCTGTGGCTTGTGCGCTGCCCTGGCCTGTACAGCGGCCGTACAGCGGGTGGCTGTATTGTCTCTGCGCCACGCCGCACATTCACGCGGGGATACACTTCCACGTCAGTTGAGTGGTCGGTCACTAGTACGGAGCAGTAATGCCTGTACCGAGTATGTACATGGTCAGTGGCAGTTTGTAGCAGTGTGGCACACTCAGTGCTCACTCCTCAGTGCTCACACCTCTGTCTTTTTGTCTTTGTCCGCTTGCCTGCCCTTTGTCTTGGTGCTTGCCATTTCCATGTGAATCATATCCGTGCGCGGGTGGCAGGTGCGGTGGCAGGTGCGGTGGCAGGTGCGGTGGCAGGTGCGCTGCGTTATTCAACCACATTGGTGCGCTCGGTCCTTTTCTTTTGCCTCTTCTTCCAGTTTCTTTCCGCCTTTCCACCTTTCTTTGTTGATTTTGTTGATTCTGTTGTTGTGTGTGTGTGTTTGTATTTGCCATGCACATGGTTTGCCATCTTGTCAAACACGGTAATTCCGCCATCCGCCCCCGACACCCAAATCATCCATCCTGGGCGACTCTTGCGAGGTGCGGCACTCTTTACGGCATTCTTTACGAGGACGAGCACAGAGCAGAGCATCACAGATTGTCTTGATATAATACAAGGCACTCATATTCACAGGCTCACGGGTAAAATTGCGGTCGGCCAAGACTGTATTAGAATCACGCTCCGTATAAAGTAATGCCCGGAGTAAGCCCTCCAGCGTCCACCAGGCAGCAGGCAGCAACATTAAAACCGCCGAGCTACTATTACTGCCAAGCTGCTACTGCCAAGCTGCCAAACCGCCGACCGGAGAGTCCACCAACCCCTCCTCGGAAGCGCCTCGGCATGCCATGCCCGCGGTCCACGAATAGACTAATAATAGCCGGGATGATGCTCTGTAATCCTTTACTGCTCAGTGCTCAGTTCAGTAGTATTACTACGGAGCACTACTAGAACTATTACTAGCACTTACGAATAGAGTAAGCACCGTAAATCAGCCATCCCACCCGCCCACGCCCACGCCTCTCGTACTCCAACTCCGACCGACTCCGTACGAGTAACACCCAGCCAGGATCGAGGATTGATAGGCGTGGCAGAGTACATGTAAAGTATTACCCGCCATGGATCAGAGGATTCCCATAGGACAGACACTTGCGAGTACGACTGTAGAATACACCCAACCGATCCAACCATACTACTCATAAATGCACAACCCTACAACCCTACAACCATACTCGCAAGTATGCTCGCAAGCACACAGCCATACTACTACCCGTCTTGTAAGCGCCGACGTCGTATCTGTCGCCTATCCGTATCATGTCCTTGGTCAGCCCTCGCCGCAACGATGCAGTGCTCACTGCTCGAGTCCGAATGGAACGTTATATCCATGTGCTTCCATCGTCCTTTGATTCCACGGCTTGTCCGTTCTCTGCATGCCCATCTCGAATGAATAATACAGATACTCCGTACAGACGTACACCTGTGCATTTCCCTGCGCCGCGCCATGCTGCGCTGTCCCTTGCCGTTGTTTGCCCTCGGGTCCCTGCCGGACCCTCAGCGGGCCGCTGCTGCAATCGCGTTTGTCAAACTTGTCCGCCATCTCGGAGTAAATACATATATCCATACTCCGTACATACATGCATACTACTAGCAGTGTTCGTATACTTTGTATTGTTTCCTTTTTCGTAAATCCCATGATACGCTCCCTTCCTCGTACACGCCTGCATCATCGCGAGCTGACCATGACAAACACCCGTGCAGTCCGTCGTACAAGACCCTTCACGCGTGTGCTTGCTTACCCGGCATCGTCGGCATACAACGTCGGTCGGCCCCTTCAATCTAGTAGTATTCAATAATCCCAAGAGGAGGGGGCGTGTTGTATGACTGCAGATGCTCGTATGTATTCTTCCTTACTTCTTCCTTCTTCCTTCTTCTCGGAACATCAGCTTGTACGGAGTAGATTGTGATCCCATCACACGCCTTCCCATGGTCGTACACCAGCTTGCGTAACAGAGATTCAACACTTGCGATGCTGTGACACTCGTCATTTCCCCATGTCTATTCCAGACCGTAATCTTCCTCGTCCTAGAGACCTAGGAGTGCTGCACTGCCGTCATCATCCACGTGGTCACTATGCTGCATAGTACCAAAGCATAGATCCTTTGATACGATGGCGCATCACATCTTGTATGACCCCAAACACCCCAAACGAGGCGGTGCAGTGCAACAGACGACTACGCCTCCCGCCAAGGAAACAATGCGGCGGTCCCGTCATAATCAGAGGACACGTACGGAGTGTCCGTATCGTATCAGATCAAGTGTTTCTGCAGACGGAATTGAAACGTGAAAATGTACGTCATGCAAAGTGGCGTATAGGGTAAGTCATTGGCACATGTGATGCTCGACAATGCTCGACAATGCTTGTTCTTTCAAGATGGGAAAAATGTAATGTAATGTATAGGCCAGAGACAAAATCGTGAGAGGTAAGACCCAAAAGGCACCGGAAAATGATGACAAAAAAAAAGCAGGAAAGACAAAAAAGAGAGCCCGCCAAAACGCCGCCAAACTCCTTGTTGCAAGCCTCAAGCAGTGTGAATGAGGGCGAGGCTAGCTCCTCAGCGCCTCGAGCCGATCCCTCATCTGGTCCATGAGCGCATCAGCATCCTCCTCATCCTCATCCTCATGCTGCTGCTGGGCCACCGGCTTCTGGGGCTCAGGAATAGGCGCAGCAGGCAGCTTGGGTGCCGCGTTAGCAGCAGCAGCATTGGCATTCTTGGTCTTCTCGCCGCGCAGGAGCTCCCCGAGAATCTTGTCGACCTCGCCCTCGGTCTCCTCGTCGCCCTCGGCGAGCATGTCGTCGTCCTCGGGCAGCACGTCCTCGACCATCTCCTCGATGATGCCCGCCTTCATGAGCTCCATGCTGAGCTGCTGCATCGTGGCCGACAGCTCGGGCAGGCGGGTGAGCGAGTTGACGTCCTTCATGACGCCGACGCTGGTGCGGATGGTGCCCTCGATGCGCTGCACCGCAAAGGCCTCGGTGACCTGCATCTGCACGCTGCTCAGCTGCGCCTTGGAGGTGACGAGCCGCGACGAGGCGCGCCGCACGCGGATCAGCTCGCGCGCAAAGTCGCGCACCTCCTTCTGCGCCTGCGCCGCCCGCGACGGGTCCCGCTGCGCCCGCCGGTCCGCCTGCTGGATCAGGTTCTTGGTCTTGGCCTCCACCTGGCGCATGTGCAGGATGTCCCGGTCGAGCTTGCGGACGTTTTGGCGGATCAGGGAGTTGCACTTGCGGAACTGCGGGGGGGGAGGGGTCAGCGCTCTATACTAAGAACAAACAAACAAACAAGCAGACACAAGGTCGGGGCCAGAGGTTAAGAGAAGAGTAAGTACCTGCTGCTGGGGATCCGGCTTTGCAAAGAAGCCTCTGATTGTCTCCATGGTGGTAGACACACGGGGGCGGGGGAAGCGCCCTTGTCAGAGACAGCAGTCGGGTTGGGATGTGATGGATCGTCGACCTGCGATGAACTCGTGCTCGTGCTCGTATGGATATGTGTAGTGGTGTTCTTCTGTGGTATGTCGATCCGATTGCTTCCCCCCGGCCTCACGATGCGATAGAAGCGTTGGGGTGACGTGGGATACTTGTGCTCGTACGGTGGTGTGCCATATCCCCGGCTGCCTAGCCACTGAGGCGCATTCGATACCGCAGACGCGAGGCTGGCGCTAGTCATGTGACTCTGGTACACTTGCCATTGTTGGCGCCTAGCAGGCAGCTACAGTTGACCCGAGTTTTAGGCAGCTAATGGAATTGAATTGTAGTCAATACTACATGTAGTAATTGTAGTGACACTCTGTATTATACATGGTAGGCATATTGTATATAGTACTACTAATATAAGTAGTAGAGGTGCTGCTAGTATGTGGTCTGTACCAATATCGTGCCCATCTGTAGCTACAGCCGGGAAGCATTACAAGCGGGGTCCATGACTTCAGCTCCCCCCTTCCCCGCCATGGAGCTGGGTGCGGGCACTCGAGAAGCGACTGGGAGCGAGGTTCCGCCGATGAAGAAAGCAGCGGCGCCAAATGAAGAAAAAATAGCATAGAGGAAAGGCGGGAGCTTCAAGATGCACGTGGATCATGCTAGAAGCTACCAATACCTTGCTCCTGCATAGTTCTGGCAGTCAGCACAGCCCAGCCTACACCGAGGGGCCCTCTCTCTTGCGTCACGGCCATTGGAAGAGTCTCCAGAAGAGGCGAGACCTGGTTCTAGCAGCTTTTTGTGTGGAGACGCCCAGTACGTCAGGCATCCCACCAGCGATAGGCAGGTACCTAGCTCTAGAGGGTTGAATGCCCGCTGACTCATGTACCTGAATAACAAGCCCGGGGCAATCTTTGGGATTCTGAAATCTTCCATGCTCCTCAAGTTGCAGGGACGAGACACAGGGCACCTAGCCTCACCTCACATCAATTCACTTATCGCCATCCACTCCATCCCCATTCTACAAACTACATCACACCCTCCCCTTCCTCACCTTTCTCACTCCTTCAATTCATCAATAATCCTATACACACACACATTCATCCATCATGGCTGAGTACTCTACCCCCGAAGGTAAGTCGAATGCAATTCTCAACCTGGTCTTGGCAGAAGAAACACTGGACCCCTCCTTCTGTTGCAGCAGCAGCAGCAGCTTTGCGCATGCGGGCATCGCCCCATCCATGCCGCGATAGCAAGCAACACCACAAAACTCGGTCTGGGACAAGTACTAACATATATCATCAGTCCTCTGGGCCCAGCGCTCTTCCGACTCGGACCCCGAAAAGAACTTCATCTACCTGACCATCAACGTCCCCGACGTGCCCAAGGACGACCTCAAGCTCGACCTGCAGCCCAAGGGCGTCTCCTTCGAGGGCACCTCGGGCACCCTCAAGCGCCAGTTCCGCGTCCAGCTCGACCTCTTTGGCGAGATCGACACCGAGGGCAGCAAGATCAACCACACCAACAAGAACATCTCCCTCAAGCTCCAGAAGAAGGAGCTCAAGGAGGAGTACTGGCCCCGCCTGCTCTCCGAGTCCAAGAAGCTGCACTTCCTCAAGACCGACTTTGACAAGTGGGTCGACGAGGATGAGCAGGACGAGGCTCCCGAGGAGGACTTTTCCCAGTTTGGCGGCATGGGTATGCAATTCCCCCACCATCCCTCTCTCCCTCCCTCTCTCTCTTTCTCTACCGCACATAGAACCAAGTACTAACAAATTCACAGGAGGCATGCCCGGTATGGGTGGCCCCGACGGCCCTGGTGGCCCCGGAGGCGACTTTGGCGGCATCGACTTCTCCAAGCTCGCCGGTGCCGGCGGCGAGGGCGGTCTCCCCGACTTTGCCAGCATGGGCATGGGCGCCGGCGGCGCTGACGAGGATGATGGCGAGGACGACGGCGAGGACGAGATGCCCGCGCTCGAGGAGGTCAAGGATGCCTCGGCCCCGGCTTCCAAGGCGTAAACCACGTCGCCCAGAAACAAAACCATGTGCAACCAAAAAAAAAGAAAGAACGAAATTCAAATCATGACGATGAGATGATGATGCAAAGAAAACCAACCCACCACGGAGACACACCAACACACCACACACCACACACCACACCACACTACACCACCACACACACACACACACAAGGATGGATCAGAGGGCTGTACCGTATGTATGGCAACAGGCGTAACCAGGCTATCTTACACGGCGAGCAAACTCTTTGCGAAAAAAAAAGACGAGACATAATTCAGTGACTTTTCGGTATTCGTTGCTCTACTGTACAGTACGTGATATCCATTGCCTGTGAATGAACGTGAACATGTATACACAAGAACGTGTGAACATATGTGTAAACGTGAACGTGTACGTGCAGTTCTGCAAACCATCCACCATCCCTCTGTACTGCTCACTGTAACTGTACAATGTAATCAACTCCAACTACATGTTAGTACTCTGCACAAAACCGAGATTCGTCTAGGACCGGTTCATCCCGGAATCAACATGAATCTGAGATCAAGACCCAAGATACACCTGTATGCACACATCTGATTCAAACAACACACGTAGCATACATCATACATCATACGAGTACAGCATCCTCCAGAACCAATACGCTGATATTTCCGTTGATTTATGTAATACATGACGAGGATTCCCGATCCCCATTGCCCAAGTACAGTCTGGCAGGCAGTGTCGATAAAAGGAAAGGAAAGATAACCTCGGAAAGAACCCGCACTCCAACCCAGCTTCAAACAAACAACCCCATCTCTGGCATCATGTTTTTTTGTGAGTTTCGTGTGTGATTTTCCATGTCGTCTCCCAACCGTGACAACCCCAACCATTTCTCCCATCAAGATAAAAAAAAAAAAAGACATTGGACATTGCCCTTCTGTTCTCGTAAAAAAAAGATGAACTCTTGTGTCTCTCAAATAAAAGTCGTTGCCTCCGCTTCGTCGCCATCACCGGACATTTACTCAATGTCGTCCATGGCCTCGCCGTTAGCAGCAGGCGCAGGAGCCGGAGCGGCAGCAGGAGCAGCAGCGGGGGCGGCGGCCGCGGCGGGGGCAGCGGCAGCAGCACCAGAGTCCTCGGCGGGAGCAGCGCCAAAGTAGTCGACCATGTCGGAGTCGAGCTCCTCGGCCGTCTTCTTGACGTTGCGGGCGTTGCGAGCGCGGCCCTTCTTGGCGGGCTGCTTGCCGTCACCCTTGGCAGACGCGGCGTTGTTGTTGCCGCCCCTGTTGTTGTTGTTGCCCTTCTTGTCTGCGGCCGCAGACTTAGGCTGGCCACGGGGCTGCGTGGTGCGCTCAGCGAGCGTCTTCGCAGCGGGGAGGGCCTGACCGGCGGAGACAACAATCTCGATCTGGGGCATTGTTAGACATGACATGGCAACAAACGGCAAGTGGTAGGTGGATGATGGGAGCTTACCTTGATGGGACGGCCATCCACCAGGAGGCCGTTGAGCTTCTGGAAAGCGCGGCTGGCGCCGTCGACATCGCGGAAGATGACGTTGGCAATGCCACGGCTCTGAGAGTTGGGACCGTAAGAGATCTCAACCCTCTTAATAGGACCAACAGACTGGACAAAGTATTCCTGTTGGGGCACAAGGGTTAGTTAACCGAAAGAGTGTTGAGTTGAAAAAGTCCGCGGCGAGTTCGACTTCGTCTCGATCGATCCGGTTCGGGAGCCATAGTACGCCGTCAAAGGGCCACCTCGACAGGTGGTGTGCGACGGGGAACGAGCAAAACAGTGAGCCATGGAACAGGTAATCATGCGTGCGCAGTGCAGCACGCAGACCCTTGGGAAAAGTAAAAAAAGGAACTCAAATCCCAGCCGACAGTCGGAGTCCAACCAGCTCCGATATTTCAAGAACCCAATGCATCATATCCTCTCTCCAGATAGTAGATGACGGCGCCGGTTTCACCCTAGGCGTCCGTCTGGGTTATGCACGACCCTCTATGTGCTCTTCTCCCCCCGGCTCAACATGGGTTGTGTATGATGCAAAGTATTTCCCTCTTGGTACTCATGGTGCGATTTGTGTTTTGCATGGGCTCACTGTTCGCTCGCTCGACCCGCTGTATTCTGAACGCGCCTGGAATATTCCGAGAGTAGCCATTACTCCGTATTCGTGTATCGAACACGATCAAACAAGCCCTCAAGGCCGCACCCCCATTTCTCAGTCAAGGCTCCCAGTTACAATGCTGACCAGGCATTTGGGGAGATCATGACGAGGGTGCTCTCAACTTCCCAAGCAATGCTCCGTCTTTCAGGTATCGCTGTTTTCCAGGGAAGGAGACAAGGGCCGGTTCATAAGGCTGTTCTGGCCAAGCGCAAGGCAAGGCATGGCATGGCTGAGAAAATCTCGCGAAAATCTCGCTCGGAAAGGCCGCGTCGTAGAACAAGTGGAAAGATGATGCGAGAAATGATACGTCGAATCAAGTCCGCGGGCTGTGGAGGCCTCGACGGAGACATACCTTGATCTGCTGCTCGGTAACGTCCTTGGGCTGAATGTATGAGTCAGCACTTGGTTCAAACGGCACAGGCATAGAAGGGACATGGGCGGAGGGAAGCTTACCAGATTGCTCACAATGACCTTGCTGTCACCCTTGGCGGAAGGGGCCTGGGCAGGAGCAGCCTTGGGGGCATTGCGGCCACCCTTGGTAGCCTTCTTGATACCGCCGGCGGGGGCCGCGGGAACGGTAGCGCGCGTGGCGCCGCGGCGCTGGGTGCGGCGACGGGGGCCAGCAGCCTTGCGCGACGAGGCGTTGATCTCGTCAAGAGACATGTCCATCTTGCCAGACATGATGAAGGTCGGTGACTTGTTATTGAAAGTCGGAGATGTGGTAAAAATGAGTCTGTCGTGCGGAAAGACGACAGGAGATGACTCGGCAAGATGCTGAATCAGTAGACACGATGGGGATGTGTCTTGAAGAAGTATTAGGTGATCGTAGTGATCAAGGAGAAAAAGATTCGTGAAGCGCGTCGAGCGAAAAGCCTAAAGGCGGAAGAGAGAAAAAAAGGTCGTGTTGGAAAGTGAAGGAGAGTCGCGTTATGTTTCTGGAGAGGATGACCGGGGGGGGAAGAAGTCGTGATTATTGGGAGTGTTGGTTGGGAAGAGAGAGAGTGAGACGATGGGAAGGGAGAAGGAGGACGAGGCGAGAGCAGAGGGAGGGGGGCGAAGGATGGCAAATGGGTCATCAGGCCAAGGCGCAATGTTTGCCGCGACCCTCATTCACCAGCTGTTTAACCCAATAGCACGCCGACAGCACGCGCTTTTCTGCCTGAGGCGCACGTTCAGGGGGCCCAGCTAGGAAAGTGCATGTGGCTTGCGTCTGCCCCGCCACAGATGCATTGCTCAGCCTCAGCCACAGCTCGTTGTCACGGCCTGCAGCCCACGGCGCTTGGGCGCATACTCCGTACTCAGTACTACTACTTGCCTTTCATCATCTGCAGGCACAAACTTTCCTGTTTGCTCTGAATCCAGGTCCAGCGCATAATCTCGTCATCCTATTTGCTTCCCGTACGAGTGAATGAGAGATGGCGACATCTGCTGCTCCCGCGGGGTTTGGCCGGCCGGCCGGCCGCGCACGCTTAACTGCCGTTCCAACTCCACAACGCCAGGCTAAACTATGCAGATGTCAGCATCAAGGGCCAGACCACCGATAAGCAAGCGTTGCTCTGGCTTACGCCCTTCCAATGACTCACAGACAGGAAAGACTCTGCGAAGACGGCGCAATCAGTTTTATGAGATAAACGAGTATATAATTTGGAAATTATCGTGACCTTTTTGTGTGTGTACGACGTCGACTGGACATCCCTCTGCCATACACCATACACAGCCAGACCATCATCATGAGACGCCTACTCCTCCTCGGTGGCATGACGCCCGACGTCACGGTCTTGTACTACAACGCCATCAACCGCATCGTCCGCTCCACGCTGGGCGCACGCAACTGCGCCCCGCTGTACCTGTACAGCACCAACCTGGAGACCATGATTGGGCACGCCTCCACCGGCGACTGGGCCGGCTTCGCTGCCGAGTACGTGGACGCCTCGGCGCCCCTCGTCGGCAGCCAGAGCGTCGACGGCGTCGTCGTGTGTGCCATCCTCGCCCACAAGGCCTCGTCGCAGCTGTCGCGGTCCCTCGAGCCCGCGGGCATCCCCCTGCTGCACATTGCCGACTGCCTGGCCGAGCACCTGGCGTCCCAGTACCCGGACATTCGCACACTCGGCCTGCTTGGTCCCCGGGTGACTATGGAGGACACCGAGGACCCGGACTTCTTCATCGGACGGCTCCAGCGTCCCGAGTCGGGAGGCTTCCGGGTGCTTGTCCCCGACACGGCTGACGAGCGGGCTGAGGTCAATCGCGGCATGCTGGAGGAGGTCGCCAAGGGCGCCGCCGCCGTCACCGAGGACACGCGGGCCATGTTTATCGAGCAGGCCCGAAAGCTGGTGGAGCGTGGCGCAGAGGCCATTGTGCTCGGGAGCACCGATCTGGGCTTCGTCATCAGCCAGAAGGATCTCGGGGACGGTGTCCCTGTCATCGACCCGGCCATTGTCCACGCTGAACAAGCAGCGAAATGGGCCTTGGCTGAGAAATAGCAAATCAAGCTATTTAATAAAATCTGTGACAATTATATCAAAAGGATGAACCAGGAGGCTGAGGTCATGGGCTGTACCAACTTCTACAATATGTCACTCGTAGAAGAAAACTTCATTTTCCAGATGTGCTCGCTCCGAGGCGATAGATCAAGCATTACGAAGGTATGTACCAAGACTCGGGACCGACGAGCAACGAAGTCAGTCATAGAGTTAAGAAAGCTTCTCCTTGACCATATACTTGGCAACAGTGAGATTGACGGCTGTATCGAGGGAGCAGATCCTGGCACCATAATAGAATAAATATGCCTGTTCACATAGGGAACTGTATTTAAGTCTGAACTTGATGAGTAGCGGGATATCCTACTTGTGGTTCTTGTCAGAGATAATAACCCGCTCTAGGGTGTTGCGAATCGGCGTCGTAGAAATATTTGGGGAAGGGACGGCCATTCTAGAAGCCCATATCATGTATTCTACTGGATTTACGGGTTGTACGATATAATGTGATGAAAGATGGTTAGCATTATAGGAGAGCTCGAGACGGAGTACGCGGTCCTTTCTGTGGCGCTGTGCTACGAGCTTTCTGCGCTCCGAGCAAAAAGTATTTAATCAATGTCCATTGTTCGCTATGAACTCGTTGACGCGGCGGTCAATCCCGTCGCTGCCGCAAGCCCATGGCAACCGATGTACAGCTGGACACTCCCATTTTCAGGGCAAGCAAGTAAAATTCCCAATGCGCCGTTGCTGAATTCTCAAATGAAATGTCGTCCGAATCCCCTCAACGCTTTCTGTTTGCGTAGCTGCTGACCCCGCGCCTAGACATTTAGGGTCTCTTCGTCGAGGCCGTCTTCGCCCTCCCTGCGCCCTCCTCTCTCTGACCCGGGATAATGGCCGACGTGGGTGGCGCTGTATAGACTATCTCGCTGTCCCAGTCGCATCCGTCGTAGGTCGCCGGCACGGCTGTCAGGGGAGTAACGGTTGTGTACAGCCTGCTGGTGCAGTAAAGGCGCAAGCAGCTCAGCCGACAATCTTCTTTTCCGACGAGACCTTCTGCGCTTGGTCCTCCAGCTTGTCGGAAGCGTTGATCTCAAAGTAGTGGTAGGCGACGATGAGAATCATGGATGCCGAGCCGAGGAACACGGCGAGGGTGTGCAGGTCTCCGTCGGAAATCATCTTGGCTGTCGTCGGCGAGCGGTTGTCGTCGTGAGCGTTCTGCGAGTAATTCCCGGTGCTTCTGCTAAGGACAAGTGGTCAGTCACTGACTTGGTTCATTTTCGACCAGCGATGGAGAAGAATATTGCTGTACCGTATGATTCCTCACTCTTGAGCAAAGAAGGAAAGGACGTTGTTCTGCTTGACGTTTCGAGCTTTGTAGGACCTGTATCCGTACTTGGGTGGAAACAGGACAGCTGGTGCTTCGTAGGCTGGACTCGCGTCACGACGCATCTCACCCGGCACGCTAAACCCAATTGGATGGCAGGCGCAACGGGGGCTTGGGCCTTCCCAGTTTGCCAGTTAAAGAGTCGGCGACCCGCAAATCGAGATGCGCCAAGAGCCCACACAAAAAGTTTGGCGCACGTGACGTGCTGTGACCTCATGCAACCTCCACCCGATTACTCCAGACTTTGACAGCCCATCAGCACACAGGTTGGTTGGTTTTACCTTTGTGCTCTTCGTGCCCACCGTGCAACCAAGGAAATACGACGACGACGACGACCGACGAAAATAGACCCCCGAGGGCCCTACACGGCGTCTAAAACATCACATTTGAGCCCGATTTGAGCGGCTACCGGCGTTTTTACTTGTTCCTTTGACCCCTCGTTCGCACCCCCACCAACAACAGCCCACCATGGCGAAAAAAGAGAAGGCCGAGAAGCCTGCGGGCAAGAAGATTTCGGCCAGCAAGATGGTCGAGGACCGCACCTTTGGAATGAAGAACAAGAAGGGTGCCCAGGCGCAGAGGCAGATTCAGCAGATGCAAAAGAACCTGAGCGCCAGTGGTAGTGCCGAGGAGAAGAAGAAGGCCGCCGAGAAGGCCCAGAGGGAGAGGGAGAAGAAGGCCGCCGAGGACGCCAAGAGGGAGGCCGATGCCCTCCTCAACCGCCCCCAGCAGATCCAGAAGGTGCCGTTTGGCGTCGACCCCAAGACGGTGGTCTGCATCTTCTTCAAGCAGGGCAACTGTGAGAAGGGCAAGAAGTGCAAGTTTGCGCACGACCTCTCGCTGGAGCGCAAGACAGAGAAGAGGAACCTTTACACAGACACCCGAGAAGACGAGGAGAAGGCCCAGAAGAAGCAGGAGACTTCGGCTGACTGGTCTGAGGAGGAACTCCGCAAGGTCGTCCTGTCCAAGAAGGGCAACCAGAAGACGTCGACCGAGAAGGTGTGCAAGTTCTTCATCCAGGCCATCGAGGATGGCAAGTATGGATGGTTCTGGATCTGTCCGAACGGCGGTGACAAGTGCATGTACAAGCACGCTCTACCACCCGGGTATGTTTCCTCCCTGTTAGATAAACCGTTTTTTTTTGACAACCTACTGACTCGCATTGCGCTCGTAGTTTCATCCTCAAGACCAAGGAGCAGCGGGCGGCTGAGAAGGCACTGATGGACAAGTCGCCGCTAAAGACTCTTACACTGGAGGACTTCCTAGAGTCCGAGAGGCACAAGCTCACCGGGACGCTCACTCCTGTCACACCAGAGAGCTTTGCCAAGTGGAAGCAAGACCGTGTCAGCAAGAAGCAGGCTGAGGAGCAGGCAAGGAAGGCCAAGGAGACCACTGGTCGTGACCTCTTTGAGAGCGGCAAGTGGAAGGACGAGGATGAGGAAGACTCGGACGACGAGGAGGATGTCTGGAACCTCGAGAGGATGCGCAAGGAGACGGAGGCAATCCGTGTCAAGAAGGAGGAGGAGCGTCTGGGTCTGGCCCCGTACCCTGAGGATACAGACACCGGGGCTGAGGCCCCCAAGGCTGAGGCCACCGAGACCGCTGCGGGCGAGACAGAAGCGGCGACGTGATTTTTTTCGCATTGTTGTGTGTGGATATATCGAAACGCAGCGACGATGGGTCGCTTGCAAAATTGGTGCACGGTGCGCCACAGGCAGGCCCGAGCCCAGCTGGACTCCGACACGATGGCATCGTGCGATTATGGCTGGCCTTGGAGTTGGTGGTGAATTACATATTACTGCTGCATGGAGGACAATCTTGCCCCAAAGACCAAGGGTCCTGGCCTCTTATGATGACGAAGGCACGTTCTTCTTGGACAGATGTGTATCCTATGGGCAATATTATGAAAATAGCTTATGGTTAGAATGCATTCGGAACACAGGTATGATGACAACAAACCCCGAAGATGGGACAAACAAATGCAATTGATCATTGTGAGTGCATGATGCCAAGATTATAAGCTCGCCGAGACACATCAGGCTCGGAGATGGCCGTGACTTAGTGCCGTTGGGAAAATAGTCACGTGACATGACTGTCGTACGCCCAAAAATCTTGAACAACGCCCCCCCAAGATATTGACTTTCCGCCCCCCCTCTCAGAACACAGGCAGCATTCTTTTTCCATCACAACGCCAGGTCTGCACGGCCTTGTATATTTTCTCCTAACCCAAGAATATTGATTCTTCCGCTAGAGAAACCGTTGCATCTTTCACCCATCAACTAGGTACCGTACCGTGTCGGTTGACGCAGAACAACGCAGGAGACAAGCCAGCACCCGCCCGTTATCCCCAACATGAGTGGCCTGGACGTGGAGGCGCTGCTGGACGCCGCGGCCAAGGGCCCGGAGCGCAAGCCAACTACGGGTGATGACGACCAGACGATGGAGGATTCAGGCTCGAGGCGCGGCAGTGGCGTGGGCCGCCGCTCGGCCGACGACGACGATGACCGTGGGCGATACCGGTCGGACAGCCGGGGCGCCCGGGACCGCGAGCGAGAGCGCGACCGCGACTACTACGACCGACGACGCCGGGATCGCGACAGGCGCGACCGCGACAGGGATGCCAGCCCGGGCGACAGGAGCCGCAGGGGCGGCTCGGCCGACGCCAACAACGCGGCCGCGGCCGCGGACACGCCCATGAGCGACGCGGGCAGCCACAAGAGTAGGCGCAGAAGCAGAAGCCGCGATGATGACCGCCGTCACTCACGCCGCAACAACAACAGAGACGGCGACTACTACCGGAACGGCGGCGGCGGCGGAGGGCGAGCACGCTCCCCCCGCTCCCGGTCACCGTACGGCCGGTACAGGCCTCGCGACGACCACCACAGGCGCGACCGCCGCGATCGGAGGGACCGCCGTGACCGCCACGACTACGGCGGCCGGGGGGCACGCGACGACTACCGCCGCGGCGACTCAAGGGGCGCTGAGGGTGGCGGTGCTGGTGCCCCCGGTGGCTCCGAGGATGAACGGGATCGACGTACCGTCTTTGTGCAGCAGCTCGCCGCTCGTCTGCGCACGCGCGAGCTGAAGGAGTTTTTCGAGGCAGCTGGGCCGGTCAACGAGGCACAGATTGTCAAGGACCGCATCAGCCAGAGATCCAAGGGGTAAGTCCACCAAACTGTCCCTCGAAGACAAAATCAAGAGAGCATGCCAAAAGTGTGGAGGAGTGCTAACATGTGGTACAGAGTCGGTTATGTTGAATTCAAAGACGAGGAATCTGTTGCGCAGGCCCTGCAGCTCACGGGACAGAAGCTCCTAGGTATCCCTGTCATTGTCCAGGTCACCGAGGCCGAGAAGAACCGCCAGGCGCGGACGACGGAGTCGGGGGGTAACCATCCGAATTCGATCCCCTTCCACCGCCTCTACGTCGGGAACATTCACTTCAACGTCACAGAGCACGATTTGCAGGCCGTCTTTGAGCCCTTTGGTGAGCTCGAGTTTGTCCAGCTGCAGAAAGACGACACTGGCCGCAGCCGTGGGTATGGATTTGTGCAGTAAGTCCTCTGGTCCCCTTCTTTCGATGAACATTCGTTCCGATATGTCTCTACATGTACACATTTAGACTGACACATGACGCAGATTCCGTGACGCTACCCAAGCTCGAGAGGCACTGGAAAAGATGAACGGCTTCGACCTGGCCGGGCGTCCGATCCGTGTCGGTCTTGGAAACGATAAGTTCACCCCTGAGAGTACCGCCAACCTGTTGCAGAAATTCTCCGGCCGTGACCACCACCAGAGCAATGGTGGTGGCGGCGGCAAATACCAGGGATCGACCTTTTCCGGGTCCGGCGGCCGCGGGCAGCAGTCGTCGGCCGGGTTCGACCGCGCGGGCGGCCGCGACGGCGACAAGGCCAACGGCGGGGCGAGCGCCCTCGACGACACGGACGTCGGCGGTGTTAACTTTAGCAACTACAGTCGCGATGCGTTGATGAGGAAACTTGCTAGAACCGACGAGAGCGCGACAACACCGACGGCATCCTCGACGACGGCCAACGGCGGCGGCGGCGGTGCTGCTGCCGACGAGCAACAGCGCCAGATACTCAAGCCCAAGGCTGAGGTGAAGCCCCTGCCTGTCAATGTCAACATGGCGAGCCGCTGTGTCGTTCTCCACAACATGTTTGATCCTGAGGAGTGAGTGACAGCCCCCCCCTCTATCCCTTTAAACACTACCAGTACTTTAGGCAGTAGCTAACATACCAACAGCGAGGAGGGTGAAGAATGGGTCAAGGAACTCGAAGACGACGTGCGGCAAGAGGCCGAGAACCGCTACGGGCACGTGGTGCACATCTCGGTCGACCCCAACTCCAAGGGTGACATCTACCTCAAGTTCGACAAGGTTCAGGGCGGTGAGAACGCCATCAAGGGTCTCAACGGCAGATACTTTGGTGGGCGGATGATTGACGCCTCGCCCATTGTCGACGCCGTCTACAGCAGTCTGTTCTCTCGCTCGCGGGCATTTTAAGAAGGCTAATATCTTGATTCACTCGGCTTCGCTCCTCTCCCATCCTCTCGGCCCTTTTGGCCTCTCTCGACACCCCTCGGCCCCCATCCATCCATGTCTCGACCACTACTGCTACTGCTACTACTACTGTCATCAAAATCACCCTCGACGAGTGCGACTATACTGGTACTGTGTCCTCTCAATCTCAATCTCAAGAAAGGCCTTTTCAGAAGTCCTCTTTTTTTTTTTCGGAAGAATACCATAATGGCTACAGATACTTGCCGCCCTGTTCCCCCAGGCGACGACGACGACAACGACAAGCAGAGGCCTTTTTTCTTTCCTTTTCACCAAAATCAAACAGAACAGACAGACACAGACACGGCCGAGCTGCCCTCTTTTTTTACGGCCGAACCACACCACAGATCAGATCAGATCAGACCAGACCAGACCAGACCAGGCATTTCCTCTCTCCCCTCTGCCAAGGCCATCTTTCTCCCCCCAATACTGATGTCTACTCTCTACTATTTCTCATTGTTGCTTCCATTAGTAGGCTGCCTTACTAGCATCCATCCTTCCATCTTTGTTAAACCAAAAAAGAAAAAAGAAATTCTAGGAATCGTTTTTTAAACTGTCCGTGCTTGGCGGGCGAGTGGTTGGAGACTTGTATTTGCTGGGGTTCTCATTAGATTGTATAGGCGGGATGCACTGACGGCCTCTCTCATCTCCCAGTATCAGCTCCATCATATTGTGAAATTAATTCAATACGATACGATTTTTTTCTCATTGCAATTGCAATTGCATTGTTTGGTTCCGCATTGTTTGATGGTTCTTGAATGAGTCATGCTGTATGATCGTACAACGTGCATGGGACGAATGGTCTCAACTCACTTTCGTTCATTGGCAGTTTGTACGACAGGCTGTCAGTGCCAGGCTTCGATATATCACTTGGCGCCAAGTCTCTTTGTATGCATGTTCCCGCGCTGTCGTGTTTAGCAACCTTCCAAGGAAAGCTTGATAAAGGAGACGAGGAGTTATACTTGTACTCAAGTACTAGTATATAGTATATACTATATAATATTTAGTATATACTAATAGAAGCGTCCTGTCCTTCTGTCTCTGCTTCGTCCTCAGTTCAGACAAGACCAAAGACCAGACGTTTTGTTTCCATCTTCTTCACGGAACAATGACTGCCAGGCTGCCAAAACAATAGACCGTGGGCAGCTGCCAGCTAGCTGCCAGCAATTCACTTCAGTTCACTTCAGTTTTCTTTCTTTCTGGTTCTCTCCACGCATTCACCTTTCCACTTAGAAGGTGGCGACTCTTTTCTCTTTCCTCCCTATTCTTCCCTCATTCACGCGCCCCCGTCAATGACTTGACGGCTTGACCATCTCATCTTGCTGCCCTTTTCCTTTTCCCCCTCTCCTCCATCCCCTTGTGTGACTCCTCAGATAGAAAACTCCAGTGTCTCTCTCCTTCTATCGTTTCTTTTATTCTTCTTCTTCTTCTTCCTTTTCACCCCATCGTTCTTGGTGACGGCGTTTCTGTTGCGCGTTCCTTTTTCAAGCTTCTCGCCGCAGAGATACTGACTAGGATACGATACCTGTTCACATTACGACGATACGATTTCCTTTCTCTTTGCCTTCTTCCCTTTCATCTTCTACATCTCCTTCTTGCCTTCATCTTGCCTTCTTCGCGTTGCGTCTTCTGGTATGTGTCGTCCTCGCCCTTCACCCTGACTATCTGCCTTGACGAACAACTGACAATATCACTGCTGTGATAGGACCTGTTCGCTCTTCGCCATACTGATTTGACAACTCACCATCGAAGCCATGCCGCCCCCTAAAAAAGCCTCGCTGGACGAGGCTTCCAATAGACCGACCGTCATGGCGGACCATCAAGTCGAACTGGCCGACTCGGCCGACGAAGGCAACGGACACGGCGGAGCCATGCTGTCCGTCGATTATGGGACTCCTCTGAGCGACAAAGGCAGATCCGAGAGGATCAAATCCATGAGCAAGCGTCACGTACGTTGAGCCCCCACTGCTCTAGTTCCTCTTCACGCCCCCTTCTTCCTACTGATCCACTGGCCTTCTGACACACTGACGTACTGGATAAACAGCCCGCGTTTGAGCAGACCCGCAAGGTCCAAGAAGTGCTCTTCAGCACGCAAAAGATGCTTCGCAAGATGCCCGGACTCCCCCACGCTGAGGGCGACAAGATTGCCAACCAGCTCAAGGAGGTGGGCCACATCGTCAACCAGGAGACGAGCCAGCTGGTCGATGCGCTCATGAACCTGACGCTCGATGCTGAGGACTCGGGAAAGTCGCTCGCACGAATCAGCCTCGACTCGAGCCTGGCCAAGGCCTCGGCCGAGGAGCAGGCGCGGACCATCCACTCCCTGCAGAAGCAGCTAACCGACGAGAAGTGCAAGGCGGTGCTGGCGCAATCTGAGCTGGCCAGCATGAGGCAGAAGCTCAGGGATGCGGCGGAGAATCAGATGCCTGCAAAGAGCGAGTCAAAACTGATCAGAGTGCGTCTTCTCCTCCTGATCCCCATTGAACAGAGGACCAGAAGGGACTTTGGCATGGATCTGCGCTAACAGCAGAACACACAAACAGTCCCTGCGAGAGTCAGCGGACAATTTCGAGGCGCAGGTCAACCGTCGTCGTTCCGTCTGGCTCATCAAGCACAATGACAACCCGCTCACCGTCGCGCGTGCCCTCGAGGCCGTCGCCACGTCTCTCACCGACAGTCCCGTGGTTGGCCAGTACAAGGAGCCCCTGGACCGAATCATCCAGGAGCTCAAGGACATGAGCGAGGAGACTATGCCGCCGCCTGGCAACCGTGGCTCCCAGCTTACCATAGCTGGTCCTATCACGCACCACGGCGCTCCTGGTCCTCATAGGCCCCAGACGGTCCAGCCGACTGGCTTCTCCCCGTTCGGCGGCGGTCCTCCCCCTCGCGCACAGCCGTTCCGCCCGGCCACAAACCGCAGCCTTTCTACCTGGAATGGTCAGAACAGGGCCGTCTCTACCGCTAACCCCGGCTTCGTCCCCGGCGGTAGCTCCGCGGACAGCCTCCATGGTCCTGCCGCACGGGCACTCGCTCGCCGGGGATTCCCCCCGCCGGCCTCCGCCCGGCCCGCTCAGCAGATGCTTGCGCCGTCTGGCTTCGCGGACAGCAGCCCTGGCCATCAGCGCCAGCAGGCAGGCTTGGGCATCTCACGCCCTGGGACGTCCTTTGGTCCCACACAGGACTACTACCGGTACCACCAGCCGCAGCAGTTCCCGCCCCCTCAACCTCGCCGCGCCCTGCACTACGGCATGGAGCACAGCCGCCACCACCACAGCCACATGGGCGGCGGTGGCGGCGACATGATCCCCGGCAGTGCCATGATGCAGGCTGGGTTGCAGCAGCCGCAGCACCCGGGCGCCGGACCGGTCATCTACCTGACGGACCATATCCTGGGGGCGTGGAGCGAGCAGATCGCGCAGTTCTACGCCATGGTGCGTTCGTTTGTGGACGTACACGCGGGCGACCCAATGACGGAGCAGGGCGGGCTGATGGACAGCTCGTTGTGGCCGACGCTGGTGCGGACGTACCAGCCGCTGTCGGAGCACGAGGCGGCGTCGTACCTCGAGTTCCACCTGCGGGAGGAGCACACGAAGCGGTGCGTGGTGACGCGCGTCATCGTCGACTTTGTCGTGCGGTCCGTGTGGGTGGCCGAGGCGTGGGGGGGTGCGGACCCCGAGTCGTCGCAGGCGCTCGACGAGCTGCTGGCCGACATGGCCGCCGCCGCGCACCAGCCGGGCTCGGACCGGCAGCCGCTTCTCGACCGGCGCGCCGCAATTCTCGACGGCATCATGAACGATCACGACATCACGACCGTGTACGTCACCTCGGCCGAGGGAAACGACGACGTGCCCGCAGATCCGTTCCACCGCGCCAAGATCGAGAACGTCGCGTCCACACTGATCGACACCCTCAAGCCGCTGCTCAACAAGGGGACCACCGCCGCGGACGCCTACCGCTCCCTCCTGCCCGTCGCGGAGAAGGCCTGGGACCTCTCATCCAAGATCCTCACCAGCCGGCTCGCCTTCGCCTTCGGCTTTCCCGAGGTCGGCGCCCGCTTCCAGTGCCAGAGCATGGTGCCCATCTGGCCGGCTGACGCGGACGTCTACGAGCTGCAGGCCAGACACTGGCGCGTCTCGCTCGTCACCACGCCGGTCGTCACATGCAGGAACGACACGGGAGCCACCATCTCGGTGCACTTTGTCTCGCATGCCGACGTCATTTGCATGCAGTGACTCTGACACACCAAGTCTGCCATTCGGCAGGTCTTAATCTCCCCCTTCCCCCTCCATGCTTTGTTTCTGTTTCTGGTTCTGTTTTCTTCTTCTTTTTCTTTTCGTATTCATGCATTAGATAGATCCCATTTTGCTTTTTTGTTTTTCTCTGTCTCTTGCGAATTTCCGGCGAGAAATACTTGAGAATTTGCTGTACGGGGTCGCGATTTTCTTGTGAGAGAGAACCGCTTGAGAGGTCAGAAAGGACCTCGAGGGGTTGGGGGTAGCACAACAGGTGTGCACATCTATGACCTTGGGATCGTTTGCATTTGCGTCTGCATTTTCATATGTCGTTTGTCGTTTGCCGTTTATTTCCTTACAGTATTGAGCAGTTGATGCCATGCATTTACCTGACAGGAAAGGAGTTTTTGGTCAGAGGGGAGGGAAAAAGGGGAGATGGGGGGGGACAGCAGATGGGGGGAGTCTAAAAAGGGGTTGGAGAAGAAAGGTACGGGGAGGGTGTTGGTTGCTTTGAAAAGGATCGGTTCATTTACGGAAAACAATAGTCGAGCACAGCCTCTACAAAGTGCTGTATTTGCTATTGGAGCACGAGGACTGATGCCTTAATAGGAAATAAAATTCTATTGACATAACTGAAGCATTGCTGCAAGTGAATCTAGTAATAGTACATGTAGTAGTAGAAATATGAAATCACGCCCGAGTTCCTCCTGAGTTCCTCCCCGGTATCACACCCTCTCCTGGTTTGCCTCGGGTATCCCAACTCGGAAAGCACAACGCCAACATGGAAGCAAAGAAAGCAAAGCAAATGATCGTAAGTCATCAGGAAATGCCATAATCAGCGACGCGCCCTCGACTTCCCCTTGCCAGTGTCACCCGTGTTCTTCCTGTCAAGCCTGCGGACAACAGCACCAAGCACGACTTTCAGTATATGATCCGCCGTGAGGACCCCCCCGCTGCCCTCGTCCCAGGTGACCGTGTCGACCATGTCCCGCACGCCCATCTCCCCGAGGCTATCGTCGAGATGGCGCAGCGCCTCGCGCGCATCAGGGAAGTCGCCCACCTGGAAGAACTGGATACCAAGCTGGTACAGCGGGGCGTCGAGCTTGTCGAGCGCGCGGGCGGCCTGGAGGATGACAGACTCGGGGTCATCTGTGGGGGCACCATCCGTGATGACGATGATGTTGACGGGCTTGACGGCGTCCACTCCACCCTCAACACTCCCCGCACTCTGACCTCCACCCCGGGCGGCCTGGGCATGGGCCGCCTCAAGCCGGGCAATGTACGGCTTGGTAATGCTCCGGAGGCACTTGCCTGTCATGGTGACGGAGCGGGGCTGGACGGTGTCAAAGATGCGCTCCACGGCCTTGGGGTCCGTCACATTGTGGTACCCGCCATCCGAGTGCGAGGTGCTGGCTGCGCGGTGGTTGAGAAAGTACAGGTCTATGCCGTCAGTGTCGCGGTCGGTGCACACGCGGGTGATCTGGGCGAGGACCTGGCGGGCCTCGCGCCAGTTGCGGCCAATCATGGAGCCCGAGTCGTCGACGACCAAGACGGTGTCGAAGCTGCTCAGGAAGGCGTACGGGTCGCGGTCGCTGGTCACCTCTGCGACGGTGTAGCGCGGGGGCTGCTGCTGCTGCTGCGCGTACAGCTGGTGCGGAGGCAGCTCAGAGCGCAGGCGGGGTGCTTGGGCGGGAGACGAGATGGGCGAGGGTGAGTATGCTGGAGGGGGGTCTGCGGGGTGGAACTGTTAGTACCAAGTATGAAGCTGGTGATGATGATGATGACGACGACGATGACGCTGAGGACATGCCTGGAGAGAAGAACAGGACAAGAAAACGTACCTTCTGCTTGAGATTTTCCCTTTTGAGACATTTTGCTCTTGATGGATCCGATGAATTTGCTCATGGTTGCGGTTGTGTGATGGGAGACTTGAACTGTTGATGCTGACGATGTGGTTGGGTGATGTATAAGACGGGAGGATGTTGAAGGTGGGATGTTGTTGTGTAAAGCAGAATGTTTGTTATTGTTGCTGCTGTTGTTGGAGTGACGCAGTGACGGAAGATGATGTCCCTAAATACACATTCATTGCCCAGGGAATCTGACTTGGCGCTTATGGTTTGATCACGGTGACACACACACTCATCTTCTGGCTCACGACATCCTCAGAGTCTATGTTGCAGCCAACATGGTAGAGTTTATCTATGTGCGTCACAGACATCGTATACATTGCACCTAGAGAAAATGCCTACGCAAAGTGCCTTCCCGTGGGGATGATATTAGTGTTTACACGCCCCTGCCAAGACACGCGCAGTTCCCAATGCAGCCACCGTTGAATCGCGTGCATATTGACAGCTCGCGTGATGATGCCTATCTCGATGGATTTCTAGAAGGCTTGTATGTGGATAAAGTGGTTCAAGAGAAAGTGGATATGGGGCTTGGACATTCAACCTTGCGGCGTTGGACAGATCGCACAGCCACTGTTTCATCATGTGGCCAGTATTGAGAGCTTCAGAGCCAAAGAGGCAAGGAGCCAAGGAGCCTAGCGAATCGCCTGTAGGGCTGGCTGGTGGGCAGTAAATCCAGTGCGGTATGGTCATTGGCTACTACTCCGTAGAGTGTCTGGGTACTTACGAGTAGTACTCAAGTACTCCGTACTTCTAGTTCGTAGTAAAGCCGCCGTATGATTGATCAATCTCCGATGAGGCAAGAGACGGTCCCAAGACAATAGATCTTGCCTTTTCCGGCCAGGCAGACGAGCCCTGTTGCCCTGGCATGACATAATATGGAATTACCACCATCCAGGAACGGATTCGTGTGTTGCCTAGGTTGAATCACGATGTTGGCAATTGGCTGGCAGGCAATTGACAAAAGACGGCGGCTGTGAGAAATGCAGGTCTCCAAGGTCAAGGCCAAGGCCAAGGCCAGGCTTTCCCAGATAGACGCCCTGTGTTGCCATACGTCGTCATGCGTTGCTATGTGTTTGTTGCTATGGGTTCGCTGCTATGCGTTGCTATACGTAGTTCTGTGTTGGTGTCAGTGTCAGGCCGAGCCAGGTCAGACCACGTCAATGGCCATTGGCAATGAGCGATTTCCAAGGCCGTCGGGACCTGGTCGGTGCGACAATGGCTGGGCATGTCATGGGTGTGTCGTGTTTGACGTCGTCTTGGTATCACGGTGATTGTCCGAGATGGTGCACTGACGCCCTCTGTATGGATTGGTACGTGTCTGAGGTGTGAGAGGATCACGAGAAGGGCAGGCGCGGGCGCGGGCGCAGACGGTAGGGCGGCAGGTAGCAGGGCAGGCAACAGTTTAATACAGGTGATATGGAGGATCGTGTCGGATGAGTTGACATGTGTAATACGAGCAAGTCATTGGTCGTGTGGTGGGATGAGTGAGTACAGACAGGTTCAAAGTAATCAGGGCTGCAACAACTGTTGTAACAAGTGACGATGATGATGGTGATGATGAAAGAGAAAAAGAAAAAAAAAAGGAACTTGTCTGTCTTGGAGGATGCACAAGGTCAAGGTCATTTGGTGGCCATTTGGTAGCCATTTGTTAATCATTTGGGGGCATTTGCTGTTTGCTTGGTAGCACCTGCCTCTTGCCCTGGGGAAGGACGGAGGAAAGATGGCAAGAGCGGCACAGGAGCTGGCAGCGGCGGCAGGAGCAAGCCGACGCCCTTGCGCTGGGAACCACTTCTGGCAAGTTGGGAAGTAGCGGTGCGGTTTCTTTTTGGGGAAGCTGCGGTCCGACTTGATTATCATGCCCGCCGCCCTGGTGCCGTTGTCCGGGCTCACATTGCTGCCAGCCATCATCACCATGGGTCAATGGATCAACAGGCCATGGATCAATGGATCACCATGGATCATCTCATACTCATACAGACTGATGAAGCTCCTTGTGGTCGAATGGCTGGGGTACAGTGAAACCTGCAGGTGCCAACATGGGATTGTGCCTGTAAGCCGATCGATGGGCCCCAGTAATACCTCTCTGCCTCTGCTTCTGCCGCCGCCGCCGCCGCTGCTGCTGCTGCTGCTGCTGCTGCTGCTTCACGCGGCAACGGCTCAGACAAGACAGCTCGGGCCAGCCCTCGATGGTCTCCGTCGGTGTTGATGGTTGGTGGAGACGGGCGGGACACACGATGGGGGGTTCCCATGGACCATGATCCATCCGACTTCAACCCCCACAGGGGCGCCCCTCGAGACCCAATGGGAGGCCGTTCCATCAGGGTCAATGGCCGGACCTGGGCTTCTCACATTGTCGCATTCTCTGGTAATACTCGTGGTACTCGTAGTATTCCGTATCGTACTCCGTAACTTGGCAATACATTACGAGTAATAGTGGTAGTGGTCGGGTTCTGGTGGTATTAGGTACTAGACGCTAAGCTCCAGGGCCCAGGGGCACAACGGAGACGCCGCAGCCACTTGGCGAGCCGGATGGTCACCACTTTTGATACGTGCCTCGCTCAACTTCCGGCCGGGAGAGCAGTAAACAATGAGCACTAAGTACGGAGTACGGCGTACTAAGTAATTCCCAGGTGCTAGCAGTAACTACTACTACTAGTACTTCGTAATACTGCTACGGAGTATTCGTACTGCTACGGAGCATTCGTACTCGTTACCGGTATTGATACTGCCAATGCCTCCCGGACGATGACCGACGGACCCGCCGTGCCGTCACCCCTCGATACTCTGGGGGAAACCGAAGCTGTCATGCAGCAGAAATTTCTACGGGCCAGTTGTTTGGGGGTCATGCAGTAGCAGCACAAGCAGCAGCACAAGCAGCAGCACAAGCAGAGAGGCACGAGAGGATCCATCCCGGGCGTCGTCCATTGTTTGGTCTGGTCAAGCTGTTGCTGTTAGTACTCCAGTACTCGTAGTTAGTACCTGACCTCTGTAGCAGTAGACAACAGATAAAAAAAGAGGCATTCCCGCTTCCTCATCTTCCTCTCACTCTCACTCTCACTCTCACTCTCTCCTCAGTTTGCCCTCCTTCCCCATCTCTCTTCCTAGAGTACTACTAGTCCTCTAGTCCTCTAGCAGTCACTGTAGTAGTGCTGCTATAAGCCATTGTCATCGACGTCACACGTGGCAGCTGCCCTACACTTCGAGACCCAACCAACACAAGTCTCCTCTTCTTGCTCTTTCACTTCTATCCTCCATCCTCCATCCTCTCCCACAGCATCACCCAGCTGCATCATCATCACCATCATCATCAAAAATGTCTTTCAGCGGACGTAGGTTGTCCATCAACCGCCACACCGGCGTGCCCAAGCCGGCTGCCGTGCGCCGTGGTAGCATCACCTCGGAACCTGGTGCAAATGGTGAGTCCAGCTCCAGCCCCAGTCCCCAATCCCCATCTCCCAAGCCCAAGCACCCCCAAGCCCAATCCGTCCGTCAGCAGCGAGAGAGGAGAGCTGGAGCATATCGCCCCGGTGGCCCTCAGATGACGATCCCATCTGGCGATTCGATTCCCAGTCCCTCCTCCCCCTCAATGCCCCCCAATCCTCCCCTCAATGCTGCATAGCATTACTACACACCGACAATGACCCCTCCCCCCACTCTGCCCATCCGTGGCCGATCTACCCGACCCAAGACATGCATCAAATGCACATGCCGCAGAGCACTACGGAGTACTAGCAGATACTTGGTACATGGAATCCAGTAGACTGACATGCATGACCCCCCGTTACAGAGCTCAAGTCCAAGGTCCACCGCCAGTTCCGTTCCGCCCACGAGGGCCACATGCCCCACGCCGGCCTCGACGCCACGCGCTCGTCGACCGGCGTGGTGTGGTGCACCGAGCGCGCCTCCGAGTACGGCTTCCTCGAGGACCCCGACTCCTGGGCGAACCTGGGCCAGGGCGCCCCCGAGGTCGAGGACGACATTGACGGCTGCTTCGAGCGCCCCAAGACCATTGACATCTCGGTGGCCGCGCGCGAGTATGGCCCGACGGCGGGCATCAAGCCCCTGCGCGAGGCTGTCGCCAACCTGTACAACGAGATGCACCGTCAGGACAAGGACAGCAAGTACACGTGGGAGAACGTGGCCATTGTGCCCGGTGGTCGCGCGGGCCTGATCCGCATCGCCGCCGTCCTGGGCAACGCCTACCTCAGTTTCTTCCTGCCCGACTACACGGCCTACAACGAGATGCTGAGTCTGTTCAAGAACTTTGCCGCCGTGCCCGTGCCCCTCTCCGAGGAGGACGGCTACCACATCCACCCGGACAAGATCGCCGAGGAGATTGCCCGCGGCACGTCCGTCATTCTGACCTCGAACCCGCGTAACCCCACCGGCCGCGTCGTCGCCAACCCGGAGCTGGCCGAGATCCAGGACATCTGCCGTGGCCGCGCTACCCTCATCAGCGACGAGTTCTACTCGGGCTACAACTACACAAGCAACTGCGACGGCACCACCATCTCGGCCGCCGAGAACGTCGAGGACGTCGACGAGGACGACGTCCTCATCATCGACGGTCTCACCAAGCGCTTCCGCCTGCCCGGCTGGCGCATCGCCTGGATCCTCGGCCCCAAGGAGTACATCTCTGCCATTGGCTCCTGCGGCAGCTACCTCGACGGCGGCGCCGCCCACCCCTTCCAGGAGGCCGCCATCCCCATGCTCGAGCCGTCCGTGGTCAAGCACGAGATGATCCACCTCCAGCGTCACTTCCGCGACAAGCGCGACATGGTCGTCAACCGCCTCCGCGAGATGGGCTTCGTCATCAAGTACGTCCCCGACTCCACCTTCTACCTCTGGCTCAACCTCGAGGGCCTGCCCGACGCCATCTCCGACGGCCTCAACTTCTTCCAGGCCTGCCTCGAGGAGAAGGTCATTGTCGTTCCCGGCATCTTCTTCGACCTCAACCCCTCGCGCCGCCGCGACCTCTTTGACAGCCCCTGCCACCACTTTGTCCGTTTCTCCTACGGCCCCAGGATCGACACCCTCAAGATGGGTCTCGACGGCATCGAGCGCGTCGTCAACAAGTAAGCACCCCTTTCCCTCTTTCCCTCTTTCTATCAATCCATATACTAACCCTTTCCCCTTTCCAGGCACCGCAAGTAAATGTCTTTATCCATGACCCCAACCGGAAGCAGTAATAGAACCAAACAACCAAACAACCAAGCAAGCACACAACGACTGAAGAAATAGCGAACCATTTGCATTAGATGTATTGAACAAACACACAAACCATTGCTTCCTCTGCCCAACTCTGCTCAATATGCCATGTTGTCTTGCCGTGTCTTCGTAATAATGCCTCCGGCGGCCCTGCCGGGAGCTGTTCTCGCTACGCTCGCCCGTACCTTGCCCAAGACCTATTAGAATCTGCTAAGGTACTAACTAGTACGCACGCTGCATTCTGCTACTTGTAAGTGATCGTGCTTATGCCTCCGGCGGCCCTGCCGGGAGCTGTCCTCGCTGCGCTCGCTGGTCTCCAAACGCAATGCGTTGCTCTACAAAGTGTTATTTGTTATCATCAGATATAAGCAGAATATTAGCACGCCAAGTATGTACACATCTGCACATCTGTCGTGCGATGCGCAGAAAAGCACGGAACGCGGGAGATTCACACCGGTTGGCACGCAGCTGGCACGCAGCTGGCACGCAGCTGTGGCTGACACTGGCTGTAGGTCCCTGGTCCCCAGAGCTTGCCGCCTCGGCGCCACCCGAACACCCTGGCACGGACCATGCTGCAGTGCAGTGCAGTGCAGTGCACCGCTGTACAAGTACGGATACCTGCACCTGTATGTACTCTTGGTAGCACAGACATGTCCAAATTTTGGTCTTGACTCACCTCACTCACTTCACACCTCATCTCACAACCTCCTTAACGGCCATCAACATTGACGCTCATCTCAACGCCAACGCCCAACGTTCATCTCAACGCTCAACGCACACACAATGCTGCCATTACGTCGACAGCTCCCCCGTATTTTCAGGGCACCGCCCACATGGCAGATGAGGACATATTCTCAGCAGAAGCCGTGGTCACCTCCTCCTCCCCCTCCTCAGTCACAGCAAGATCAATCCCAGCAGCAACCACAAAAGCAAGATGAGCACCAGCAGCAAGCAGATCTTGGCCTCCCAGCCCCAGGTGAGGGCACAATAACACTAGACGTCAGCGACCCGTCCGGCTCGACGGCTAAGCTGTCCGCCCTGGGTCCCCTGGTGGTCAACGCCGACGGGACGACCGGTCTGGTGGCCAACTGGGCGGGCATGACGGCGCACGAGAAGGAGACGACGCTGCGGCTGCTGGGGAGGAGGAATAAGGCGAGACTGCAGGCTTTGAAGGAGAAGCAGGAGCAACAGCAGTGATTGCGCCAGCAAATTACTCAGCACGCAGCACGCAGCACTCCAACCTCTCCGCATTGTGGCCCCCCCCCCTCCCCCTGCCATCATCTGAACCAACAGCTTCTCTGGACCAACGGCATGGTGCCAGGGTACGCGTACACATGACGACGGGATGGACGGAAAACCAACGGGGCGGTGCAACGGGGTGGTAACATGTACGGAGTACGAATACGGGGAATGTAAAATGCCAAATGTACGATTACAAGTATGGGGGGGGGATTCAACATGTACAATTACAAGCACGGGGAATACCAAATGTACACCAACACAGGAACTGTAACATAACTTTGAAATTTCCATCATGGCTGCTTTTACAGCTTCCCTAACCTTGACATAAAACGCGGGTGTCCACTACAACCCCGACTTCTCGTATAACCCATCATATAAAAAAAGACATAGAATATTTCGACCCATTCCCAGAGATATCCTGAAATGGTCCCTCCACCATTCCACCGCATGGGGAAAACGCCAAAAACAAAAGACCAAAAGAAGCAATAAGAAGATATTGAGGGGGGAAAAGATAAAACATGAACAGAGCTTGGAGCCACCCGTTCCCTCCTTGTCAACGCCAGCTCCCTAGCCCAGACCAGACCCAGACCTGGATGTTTGTCGCCGGTCCTTTGCGCACCACCTAGAAGAGAAAATCAAAAAGAAGAAAGAATGCAAGACGAGACGAGACACGCCGGAGCCGGGGAGCCGACTACACGGCAGCCTCGGCTCTGGGACGGCGACTCGACACCTTTTGGGTAAACTCTTTCCAGAGGGCGGTAATGTCCTCGTTGCCCTCGTTCTTCTCGACGAGGAGGTTCTTGAGCCACTTGTTCTCCGTCTCGAGCTGGGAGACGCGGCTCTCGAGCGTCGACACCTTGTCCGACATCTCCTTGGCCGACTTCTCGAGGGCCTGCTCGCGCTGCTTCTTCTTGACGCGGAAGCGCGCGCTCGCGGCCGTGTTGCGGCGGCGCTTGTCCTCCTCGGCGGAGACGCCGCGGGCCGCGTCGTCAGCGCCGTTGGACGAGGAGTGACCTACGCCCATGGCGGACGGCGTGCTGGCGGTGCTGAGGGCGGCCGAGGCGCCCCCGTCCGACTTGCGCTTGTCGCCGGCAGCCGACTTGATGGCCGCGCGCGGCGGCTGGGGGAAGGCGCCGGCCGGGTGGCCATGACCATGACCGTGGCCGTGGCCGTAGAGGGGGCCGTGGCTAGGCTGGATGGACTGGAAGCCGGTGGGGCCCTCGGTGAAGGAGTTCATGGGAGAGCCCGTGTAAGCATTGAAGTCGGAGAAGTTGAAGTCGCCTGGTTGTCGGGGGTGGTCAGCAATGTTGGCCGTGCGTTCTATCGCGGTGCGACTCGACAGTGTCTGAGGAAATATTATGGCCCTCATCAAGGAGCAATGAGAGCTTCAAGGCCATGCTTTTGGGGATGAAGGAGAGGAAGAAGGAGCCGGGGGGGGAGGGACGGCGAGGGAAAAGAGGATGGTATTGTGAATAACACGCCCGATTAGGCAACACATTGAGGGTAAACGGGGGGGAGGGCCAGCAGAGCTGGGGGTGGCGGGTGGGGATGGAGCGTGATGAGCGCAGGGCCAGTACTCGCAAACTCAGCGTAGCAAAGCTATGTTGGAGCGGTACTCCCTCCCCCCAGACCGTTTGTGTGAGTGCGTGTATGTGAGTGCGCGCGCGCAATGTATGCGGGAGCGGTATCACGGGGTATTGCGCCATCGGGAGAGGGAATTTGTCATCGACACTTTTGTAGTCGGTGCCCCACATCGCCAGCCTATGAAAATGCTTGGCGATTGCGTCTTCGCAAGGGCGTCAAACGTTATCCTCGGCAGTGTGCTGGCAATCGCAGCGCTTACTGCAGATTTCTCAGGGGGGGAAGAGGGAAGAGGGGGTCAAATGCGCTTCGTTAGAAGCAGGCGGAATGAGGCCATTTCGGATAGAAAAGGCTTTGCGCGGCAAAGGAACGGTTTTTGGTCCTTTTCGCCCGTTGGTGGGGGCTGCGCGTAGTAGAGATGTAACCAACCCATCCGAAGAAGGGTCTCTCTTGTCTTTGGCCTGGCACGCACACGCGCACGCAACGCACAGACAAGAGACAAGGGCCGGGGTGGTGGGCAAACGGGGAAAAAAGGATTGAGGCTGATGAAGAGGGAAAGTGCAAAAAAAGAAAATGAAGAAAAAAGGAAAAAGAGAGAAAGAGGCAATATGCGTACTGCTACTCTAGGAAGTTGATACTCCCACGAGCAGCAGTTGACCGCATGCGTGTCCACAATGTAGCAACTCACCATTCATGAAATCAATGCTCGACATCTCGCCCATGACCGAGGCGGGCTCGGGAGCCTGCGTGACGGCATCGGGCTTGACAGGCGGTGCCTGGTAGTCGGTGTTCTGGCCAGAGTCGAGGTCGTAGAACTGCGTGTTGGCGAAGAAGGACAGGTCGTCCTGGATCTCAATGTTCTCCTCGCCGGTCGCGTCCTGAGGACTGACGGCGTTGAGGTCCCTCAGGTACTGGGACATGTTGGGGCCCCTGCGGCCAGAGAAGGGAGGCATGGCGACTCTTTTTTGTTCCTTCTTGTTCTTCGTTTTCGAGTGTCGGGCGGGGTAGTCAATGGGGTTTTATCCCTCGAACAGCAAAGTCCGGTGGGTGAGAGGCGTCGCGGGCACTCTTGGTTGTGATGCCGGTCGGCGGCGGGGGTGGGAAATGGAGTGACTCGGGGCCTGCTGAGACAAGGCGGCTTTGTCACACGTTGTGAAAATAAAAACAAATGTGTCCGGGGTCGGCGTCTCTCGGTGAGCGCAGTCGGAGCAAGCGTGGTCGACGGGGTTGTCGTCGTCGTTTTGTTGTCGTTGTCGTCGGTCGGGTTCTTCTGGTGTCTGGCAGCAGAAGAATTGATGAAATGGTTTGGTTTGAAGGCAGACGGTCGCCAGTGGCGGGGGGAGAGTGGGAGCGTAGGCTTGATGAGGTCGTGGACTCTCGCTGCGGCTTTTCTCATGGGCTGCGGCCGGCGATTGTGTGGGCCCAGGGCAACCTGGCGGGGTTCGCGAACGCAATTCGGAGTGGTGTGGTCAGTGTGGTCACTCCACGGACACACGTCTTTTGACCCAGTTGCCAGAGTCTGTGGGCGAGTCTGTGGGCGGCGAGTGGGTGGCCAGTCCTCGGAACTAGCCTGTCTGGGGAGGGGACGAGACTGTGGACACTGTCAATACTGGCTATGCGCGGTACGCCACTCACTCACTCACTCACTCAACTCATCCGCACTCACTCACTACTCACCCACAGATGTACTCCGTAATATGGTTACGAGTGTGTGGGTTCGGGTCAGTGGGCGGTGGCCCCCCCAATGCCCCCCAACCCTCTCGACTCTGCCCTCCAGGGCCCCCTCCTCAGGTGCCCTCTCCCCCTCCCCTGGCCGATGGATGGAGATGGGTGGACCCCCACCGACGGACCCATCATTCACCTAATAAACAGGTAACAACTGGACGACCCAACAGCACACTGTACGCCGCAAGGACGAATTGGTGGGCTCGGTCTCTGTTCCCGTTTGTCTGTCCCATGCTCGCTGTCTCTAAATGTGGGCATGAGGCTATGCGGTACGTACCCCTCTGCCACTGGCTCGGAGCCTGGCCTGGCCCTGGCTCTGCACGATAATGTCCGTCTCGAGTTAGCCTGGGAATCTGATGGTCACTCACTACCAGGCTCTATTGCCTGTACGAAGCGAAGCACTCGTACTCGTAGTACTTACTTCTTCGTACGAGTCCCTTGTGGGCCGTAGGCGTAATACCGTGGGTGTACCGCTGGTCACACAGCAGCACGGGAATCCCTCGGAAAGGTAACCCTCTGGATCTGAACCCGACAATGTTCCATGCGGGGACCTCCGTCGAGGGTACGAGTTGGCGAGTACGAAGTAGGCAGTAAGTCTCGTACCTAGTCGAGTGTGCTGCCAGCCTGCTTGCCTGCCAATGCCAGGTTGGTGTCGTCGTCTTTGCCTTGGTGGCCCAACTTTGGTGGCGAATATCGAGGGTTTGCATTTTTCTTGCCCTCCCACTCGCTCCTTCCTTGCTTTTCCATTCCGAGTACAGGTATATTGTCCTGTAAATTCATGTACTGTAGGCCGTACAACAGTGGCCATGCTCGTATTACCGAGCGACTCCAAATGTGCAGGAACGGGCAGGAACAAGATGCTTATTCACGCGCCCAAACGTCATCTGCAAAAGGAAAGAGCTGCCCAGTTGCGAATGACCACCAACCGTCCTCCTCCTTCCCCCGCGTGCGCCTGCCGTTTCTTGATGCCGGGTGCATATGCATAACTACGGAGTAATAATCCGCCGCCATGAGACCTCGAGTTGGAGGGTGAGGTGAGTACGGAGTAGCATTCAGACTCACTGAGCAGCGAGAGATGCAAATGGCTGCTGCCAATAAATCCGATGCAATACGGCATGCGGCACCCACGACTCGTTCAGGGTCCATCCAGATCAATGCGCCGCCAGCCTGCCAGGCGGCTCACATGGATGGGGCCCCCCTGTATGTCCTGCTGCTTTTTCCTGCCCGCGGATGCAGCGCTACGGCGCTGTAACTACACAATGGTAGCCCACACCTGCAGGACGCCCAGAGGGGCGGCCAATCTGCCAATCTGCCAAGCTAGAGCTGCATATGCCTGCACGCGGACTTGGCCAAATAGAGTAGATTCTCTCGAGTCGGCACTGTGCTGCTGAGTGAGCACTCACTGAGCGCACTCACTCACTGAGCAGTGAGCACTGACACTGAGAGCCTGAGCATGCATCGGCGGCACCGTCTCTCCGCTATTGTAACCGACTTAGGTCCGGCGGCCGGGCCTTTATGGTCCCGGGAGTCCGTACCACTCACTGTCAGTGTCCACGTCTATTACTTCGTCGTACGTATTACAGCGTATGCATACGAGCACATATATGCAAGGATACGAGTCCACTCATGTCTTCATCACTGACCACTGTAGACAGAGTACTCCGTACGACCATCTGGACGTACTGCGAGTCGTCAGTCGCGGTTTCACAGCAGTGACACCCGTCCCCATACACAGATGACGAAATTCCAGTCTTCAAGTTGCGGAACTCTTTGCAACTGACAAGATCAGTGTCACCGCCTTCGCCTTCAACAACTCCAACTCCAAGCAGTGCCATCGTCAAGTAGTACCATGCTCGGGCAAAGGGGCCGAAGTCTTGATAAGCAGCCCGGTTCTGAGTATACTGACCAAGCATACCGGCCCATTCATGCCACTAGCTATTCTTGGTACTCCGTACGGGCGATGCCGCCAGCAATAACAATTGGAAATTTGGAATTGCTACGTCGCACGCACTATTAGTATTGCCAGGACGCAGCAATAGCCTAGAAGGAGGAGCATTTCCGCGGCTCTGTCCTCGTCCATCCCGCGCAGGACAGGGCAGGGCCGAGTTCACGATGGCCTCCAGTCCAATGAGCAGCCTTCACTTATACTGAACATTAATAATTACCTGGAAGTATGACAGCCTCCCATGGTCATATCGAGCCGAGCCATTCTATTGGCTCTGCAGGGTCTATGAGTACGTATACGAAGTACACGGACAAGTCCCATTCTCGTAAGTACGAGAGCTCGTCATTATTACCCCACCACCCAGAGACATTAACGTCGGAGAGTCCACTGACTGGCAATTGTCCTGCCTGCATGCTTGCCTGTCCTTACAAGTAGGTACGAGCACTTCGTACCTGCCTCTCGACGCCGCCCGCTTAGTCATTCGCCAAGACCGCCGCAACAACGCGTCCACTGCAGAGCAAATGCCGGCCGTCGCGTCTTGGTCCCCACGCGGGGCAGGGCAGTATGACAATGATGACAGCCTTGTTGACTTTGAGCCGCAGCCTCGCCCTGATGTGCTATTAGCTGTCTGCAGGCGCATGTGACAGTACCGTAGTTGTCTAGCCACCAGCTACTACTAGACCAACACATCACGTCTCACGTCTCACGTCACACACATACACACACACAGCCATGCCTCCTCGAATATCCGTCCCGACCAAGGCTCGGCTGCCGTCCACGCTGCGCGTCGACTCGTCCAACCCGGCCGTGGTCAAGTGCATGACGCGGCTGTCGCGCGAGGCGCTCATCACGCTGGCGCTGGACTGGCTGGACGACACGGCGGTGCAGAATGCGATACCGTACCTGCGGCGGCCCCCGCGCGAGGGCGAGGATGACGACGAGGACATGGACGACCTGTACCCCGCGAGCCGGAGCGTCGAGGAGCTGCGGCAGACGTACGAGGACATGCGGCAGCAGCGGGGGTCAAAGCGCGACGTGGTCAGCCGCATGCTCGAGGGCGACTGGCGTCACGGCATGACGCTGTACCAGCTGGCCATGGCGGACCTGGCCTACTTTGACGAGCACCCGACTTCGCAGCGGTGGAGCGCGTACCGGATCCTGCCGCTGGAGCAGCCGGGCAGCGGGCGCGACGACGCACCCATCGACCCGGAGGACCCGCAGGTGCTGGGCATCGACCGCCGGTCGCTCGTGGTCCCGCGCTTCCACCCGGCCACCTTTCTGCAGACGCTGCAGGAGCAGGTCCTGCCCGACGTCAAGGCGCACTACCACTTCTACCGGCCCGAGTCGTTCCCCGTGCTGCTGCTGCGCATCTTTGTCGTCGACAGCCCCTACAGCACCAACCTGGCCCTCTCGAGCGTCGACCAGTCCGGCACGGCCGCCAACTTTGAGACGTCGCGCACCGTCTACCTCGCCTTCCCCGACGGCTCACCCTCGCTCTACATCTCCAAGGCACACAGCACCGGGCCCGTCGCCCTCGGCGACTCGCGCAGCCTGCAGAGCCTCATCGTCGACGGCGTGCCCAAGGCCCTCTCGCGCCCCCGCGAGCGCTTCACCCTCAAGTCTACCAGCCTGTCCAGCCGCAACCTCTGGGCCCTCCTCGACAAGAAGGGTCCCGGCAAGACGAATGCCGCGGGCGGCGGCTGGAGCATCTACGCCAACGACAAGTCGAAAAAGTCACCCCTGGACTCCATACCCTCGGCTGCCCCGCTTGCCCTCGCCAGAGACAGGGGCTCGTCTGGCGCTGCCAACAACAATAAGCAAAAGGGGCCTCTGAGCCAGGGCCAGCGTGAGAGGAAGCGTGCAAAGCTCATTGCCGAGGCGCGCTTTGGTGACTCGGCCCTTCTCGACGACGACAAGGGCGTCGAAAAGGTCGAGATTGTGCTGCAGGACCCGTATCCTGGGGCCGGGTCTGATGATGACGATGACGAGGATGGTGATGATGGTGCTGGCATGCCCGGTGCGAGGGCGACGACCCGACGCAGCAAGATCGATGCCACCATCCAGGAGGCGAATCAGGACCTCGAGGACGACGACCAAGCTCAGGACGACGAGTCGACGCAGTGGGCCCCGTCGGTCAAGTTGACGCTAAATGGCAACCACGTATTTGCGGGGGTCCGGCAACTCGTCGAGGCGGGCATCATAGACGGCCAGAGGATGCCCGGGTGGATGACAGGCGAAGAGGGCGTGACCACCGGGGTGGTTAGGCACGGCCGAATACGAGGACACAAGGGGTCGGGCATATAAAACCCCCACGAGAGATCAGATGGATGAAACGAAATATCATGATGAATAGCGTGTTGTTTTAATTTATAATACAACGAGGCATTCTGCTCCTCTACCCGATTGTGTTCCGTGTTGTCTGTCTACCTGTACATTAATGGTCTACCAAGTTATAATAGCAGTGGTCTAGTAGTAGTAGTAGTAGCACTGAGTGAGTCTATGCCGCATCCTCGCCGAGACCAAAAACGCTGATGGTGTTGCGCCACGCCGCCTCGCACACGACCTCGACCTCGACGTCCTTGATGGCAGCAACAATCTTGGCGACCCTCTCGATGGAGCAGGGCTCATTGCGGCCCTTGACCATGGCGCCCTCCTCCCACTTTTCCTTCTTGACCACCTTGAACCGCTCAGGCACATCAGGCTCCTTTTTCTGATTCTTCTTCTTTTTCTGTTGCTGCTGTTGCTGCTGCTGCTGTTGAAGTTCAGGTTCCTTCTTCTTCTCAATGAGGTACTTGTACCCCTCATGGCTGGGACGGACCTCGCACCATGGCCCGTCGGTCTCGAGCATGATGCGGTCGAGGGGAATCTCCTTGACGACAGCGCAGTTGTCCTCGGTCTTGAAGCTGCACCCGTTGATGCCAATGTAGAGCCCCAGGTCGACGAGCTGGCGGGCCTCGGCGGCGGTGCCCGTGAAGCTATGGACCACGCCGCCCCTCTCGAGGCGCTCGAGGTGCGGGCCGAAGGCGTCGCTGAGCAGGCGCACAAAGTCATCGTGAGCGGCGCGCGAGTGCAGGAACAGCGGTAGCTGGGGCTTCAGCGACGCGGCTAGCTCGAGCTGCGCGGCGAAGGAGTGCAACTGTACGGTCCGCGAGCAGTAGTGCAGGCGGTCGTAGTCGAGGCCGAACTCGCCAAAGGCGGCTAGCCGGCCCGCGCCGCCGGGGCCGGCTCCGGGGGCGGAGCGGGCAGAGGTGATCAGCTTGGTCAGCTTGGCGATGACGGAGGCTGTCCGGGAGGGGGAGGGATGCTGGCCCTCTGGGAGGGGCGCCGATGGGTCCGGGTCGCAGGGGGTGCTGTGGCCGTCTGAGTCCGAGTCTACCTCCGAGTCTGCCTCCGCGTCCGAGTGCTGGCCCGGACGGGTGGAGCTGAAGACGGAGCTGCTGCACGGGTGGATGCCGGCTGTGGCATAGACGGTTCCGGCTGGTTATGGTCAGCTTTGTGCTTTCTTCTTGCGTGTACTTTATCTCTTCTCTCTCTCTTTGTTTTTTTTTTACTTGGTACCGGGACATGTGGAGAGGGAGAGGGAGAGAGTTGGTGTACTTACGAAACTCATCAGCCAACTTGAGGGCATCTCGGTTACTTTTGAAATCCGACCCCGTCACCAACAACTTGGTGCATCCGACCTCCTTGGCCCGGCCGACGACAGCCTCGAGATCATCCGGGTGCCGCTGCTTGCCATGGTGCTCGCCGCGAAATATGGGATCGGCAAGGTTGATACCGATCTACTAGACAGGAAAAAAAAAAGGATGGTTGTCAGTCTGGAATGCCAGGCCAGTGGCAAAGGTCAAGGGGCGGGGGCAGGAGGGGAGGGGGTCTGGTCTCCAAGGGAGAGAGAGGGATGATGTACGTACATCAACATATCTAGGTGTATATGTGTTGGCTTGCGTTGGTGCTACCGGGGGTGGCGATTGGTCGGCCATGGTGGTGGTGGTGGTGATGAATCTGAATCTCCCTGTACGAGTAATACTGAGGTGAGATGGTAATAGCGGCGGACGGAGACGACAAAACACCCTGCTCGACAACATCAAAACGGCCTGGCCTGTATCAAGCGTGCAAGACTCGCGCTTTCTCTTCCCCTTGAAGCTTGAAGGCCCAGAATCGTGATGTCTGCCAAGCTAGCCCTTTAGCCTCCACTGGTTCCTCTACTTAGTAGGTAATAGTATTACCCTGTGAGTCTGTACTCGTATCGAGGGCAGCAGAGTGGGAACCCAGGGAGTGAGACCGAGAGAGAGAGAGCTTTGGGTGCGTGTGTGAGCGGATCAGTCAGCGAGTGGGTCCGGGCGCTGGAGCACGGGGAGACTGGAGTGATGGAAACGGCAAATCAATTAATAATGTTCCGGGAGTCACGTGAACGCGCGCCAGCCTCTTTACGCCCGCCCATGCAGGTACGTGTTAAGAGGTTTTGCCCCACTGAAGGCGTGGAAAAGCGTGTTTGCCGTGTGTCACTGGCCGATGGGCCATTGCCATGCCATCAATGGCTGGGCCATAGCTGGCTGGGCCATAGCTGGCTGGACGGGCAACAAAAAACGCGGGCAACACGACACACGGGCCATCCATCCATTGAAGGAAGGATGGACAAGGGTTCGCGTCAGTCAGTCAGTCAGTCTCACGCACGGCGGTTCACGGACTCAAGGCTGGCCCTGGGCATGTTTTACATAGTGCAGGATGCTCGTACGAGTGAATACTGCGAGAAATACCGAGTACATCCAATTGTTTATTTGGCCATGACGACTGTTTCCCCGTCTTACGTCGTATGCAAAACATGGAAATCGAGCCATGATTTGCTTCTTGGATCCAGAAAAAATTACCCAGGCGTCTCCGAGACCGGATGGGCCTGGTCCATGGACAAGGGTCAAGGGGTGAAAAAGGGAAAAAAGGCTTGTTGCTACGGCGTTGGACGCCCATTACTGGAGCGATTAAGACCTGTCCGGGCACCACCTAGAGGCCCCCCTCCCCCAAGCCCGTCGAGGGGCAACCAGCGGCCGTTTAATGGATTCCAGGGAGGGGGCACCGTGCCAGAGGGTGCCAAAGGGTGCCAAAGGGTGTCAAAGGGCCCCAGAGGGCTTACAAAGACTCCCCCCCAAGGGCTCCTAAACTGATTGATATTGTTGTCGCGCTAACAGTTTGGCGTCGCGCGTCTGCCACGCGCTTCCAGCCATAAAGATGCCCGTGCCACCGTCGACATTGCTCGATTCTTTTCCCTCTCCATCCTCATCCCCCTCCCAACCACCAAACAATCCCTCCTCTCCATCTTCCTCTCCTTTGCTCCAGAAGCGTTTCTTGCTTCTCTCCTGCGCCGTCCGTGACAGCTGCAACAAGAGAGCATTCGCATCTTTGTAGCCTCGCTCTCTCCTCTACTCTCCCCCTTCTTCCAGTCTCCCCCCCCCCCATCCCTTCGTCACCATGTTCGTCAGGAAGCGCGGTATGTGAACACACCCTCTTGATCATTTTTACCCCTCGGCGGGGCTGTCTCGCTATGCTCTGTGCTATGCACTGATGGATAGAATCAATTATGCTGACTTTTCTCTTCAGATGGACGCCAGGAGCGCGTGCAGTTCGACAAGATCACCGCCCGTGTCTCGAGGCTGTGTTACGGCCTCGACGCTGACCATGTCGACCCCGTCACCATCACCCAAAAAGTCATCTCTGGTGTCTACGGTGGTGTGACGACGGTTCAGCTGGACGATCTCGTGAGTTTTTTTTTCTGCCTCTTCTCCTGGCTGGCTGGCTGGCTTCCCCCTCACTTTTGCTAGCTCCCGTTACTGACTGAAATTTCCCTTGCTAGGCTGCCGAGACTGCCGCTTACATGACCGTCACCCACCCCGACTATGCCATCCTCGCGGCCCGCATTGCCGTCTCCAACCTTCACAAGCAGACCAAGAAGCAGTGGTCGTCGGTCATCAGCGACCTGTACCACTACGTCAACCCCAGGAATGACCGTGCGTCGCCCATGATCTCCCAGGAGACGTACGACTGCGTCATGCGCCACAAGGAGGAGTTTGACTCGGCCATTGTCTATGACCGTGACTTCAACTACCAGTACTTTGGCTTCAAGACCCTCGAGCGCTCCTACCTGCTCAAGCTCAACGGCAAGATTGTCGAGCGCCCCCAGCACATGATTATGCGTGTCGCCGTCGGCATCTGGGGTGACAACGTTGAGCGTGTCATTGAGACGTACAACCTCATGTCCAACAAGTACTTCACCCACGCCTCCCCCACCCTCTTCAACGCCGGTACCCCCCAGGCCCAGCTGTCGTCGTGCTTCCTCGTCGACATCAAGGACGACAGCATCGATGGCATCTACGACACCCTCAAGACGTGTGCCATGATCTCCAAGACGGCCGGTGGCATTGGCCTCAACGTCCACCGCATCCGTGCCACGGGCTCCTACATTGCCGGTACCAACGGTACCTCCAACGGCATCATCCCCATGCTGCGTGTCTACAACAACACGGCCCGCTACGTCGACCAGGGTGGCAACAAGCGCCCCGGTGCCTTCTGCATCTACCTCGAGCCCTGGCACGCCGATGTCTTTGAGTTCCTCGACCTCCGCAAGAACCACGGTAAGGAGGAGGTCCGCGCCCGCGACCTGTTCCTCGCCCTCTGGATTCCCGACCTCTTCATGAAGCGTGTCGAGAAGAACGGCGACTGGACCCTCATGTGCCCCAACGAGTGCCCCGGCCTGGCCGACGTCCACGGCGACGAGTTTGAGGCTCTGTACGAGAAGTACGAGAGGGAGGGCCGCGGCCGCAAGACGATCCGCGCCCAGAAGCTGTGGTACTCGATCCTCGAGGCCCAGACCGAGACGGGTAACCCCTTCATGCTCTACAAGGACCACTGCAACCGCAAGAGCAACCAGAAGAACCTGGGCACCATCCGCAGCTCCAACCTGTGCACCGAGATTGTCGAGTACTCTGCCCCCGACGAGGTGGCCGTCTGCAACCTGGCCTCGCTGGCCCTGCCGTCGTTTGTCGACTACACCAACGGCGTCTACGACTTCAACAGGCTGCACGAGGTGACGCGTGTCGTCGTCCGCAACCTCAACAAGATCATCGATGTCAACTACTACCCCGTCATCGAGGCCCGCAACAGCAACATGCGCCACCGCCCCATTGGCCTGGGTATCCAGGGTCTGGCCGACGCCTTCCTGGCTCTGCGCATGCCGTTTGAGTCGCCCGAGGCCCGCCAGCTGAACCTGCAGATCTTTGAGACCATCTACCACGCCGCCGTGACGGAGTCGGTGGAGCTGGCCAAGGTCGAGGGCCCCTACCAGTCCTTCAAGGGCTCCCCCGCCTCGGAGGGCATCCTGCAGTTCGACATGTGGAACGTCAAGCCCACGGACCTGTGGGAGTGGGACACGCTCAAGGAGCAGGTCAAGGAGCACGGCACGCGCAACTCGCTGCTCGTGGCGCCCATGCCCACGGCCAGCACGTCGCAGATCCTGGGCAACAACGAGTGCTTCGAGCCCTACACGTCCAACATCTACTCGCGCCGTGTCCTGGCTGGCGAGTTCCAGGTGGTCAACCCCTGGCTGCTTAAGGATCTGGTCGAGCTCGGCCTGTGGTCTGACGCCATGAAGAACCGCATCATTGCCGAGAACGGCTCGATCCAGAACATCCCCAACATCCCCGACGACATCAAGTCGCTCTACAAGACGGTCTGGGAGATTTCGCAGCGCCAGGTGGTGCAGATGGCCGCCGACCGCGGTGCCTTTATCGACCAGTCGCAGTCGCTCAACATCCACATGAAGGACCCGACCATGGGCAAGATCACCAGCATGCACTTTGCCGGCTGGAAGCTGGGTCTCAAGACGGGCATGTACTACCTGCGCACCCAGGCCGCCGCCGCCCCCATCCAGTTCACCGTCGACCAGGAGGCCCTCAAGGTGGACGACGTCACCGTGGCCAAGACGGGCGCCCTCAAGAAGCGCACCGCCCCCGCCGGCAGCAGCTACAACTCGTCGACGTCGGCTGTGCCCCGCGCCAGCGGCTCGGGTGCCTCGGGCAACTCGCTGAGCAACGGCATCCCCACGCCCACGCAGACCCCGCCTCCCGCGACCCTCACGGCGTCGACGTCGCAGCCCCGCGTGACGGCGTCGCCCAACAAGTCGGCCGAGTTCAAGGCCGACGTGGCCGAGGGTGACAGCCCCCGCGCCCTGCCCACTGAGCCCGCCGGCAAGGTGGAGGATGAGGAGCTCCGCGAGCCCAGCAAGTCGAGCGACCAGGTCGAGGACAAGGACGAGGACCGCGAGCGTGACATTTACTCGGAGGCGGCCGTTGCCTGTAAGCCATTCCCCAACAATCATTCCCGATATTTGACTCGACTGCAGATTACTAACAACCTCCCAGGCAGCATCGAGAACCCCGAGTCCTGCATCATGTGCAGCGGTTAAGCAACACTGCTCTACGGAGTAGTGGTTTGTGGAGCTGAGGAGAAGATTGAACATTGAGAACATTGAGCTAATGGATGATGAGATGTGCACGACGGGATGGTATTTATTGTAACATGCGGGGAGGTCAGAGGTGTCTCTCTCCCCTTTTCTCGTCCTTTTTGCGTTTTGGTTTCTTTCTGCGTCTGTTTTATATCACACACACACACACACAAACAAGATACCCGTTAACGCACAATGGTCACGGATGGAAACGGACCAGGAACAAGTGTGTTATTGGGGATCCAACATAAGGCTGTCATGAATAGGGTTTGGTTTTGGGAATGCTTTCATTTTTGCTTGGTTTGGAATTGTTCTGGTAGGTATTCCGTATTTCATATGAATCAAATCGATTGACGAACTGTTTGTCTGTGTAATACACTGTGAATGCAAATTGAGTGTTGTACGGAGTACCTGTTGTATGTAACCTGTGATTTGAAGCCGTGACGCGATGGAAGGCTGAATGCGATGATGAGTGTCCGTACTAGTAACCAGCTGCCCACTCAAGATGCTAGCCATTGGGGCCTCGCAATCAGCTAGTAAGTGCCATCTGTGTTAGTAGAATAAAGAAATTAGATGTTTTGAGCGCACGAGGATTTCAGACGCGTCGTTTCGCGTGGTTGCGCGTGGGATCCATTAACGCTTGGGTTAGCGGCACTCGAAGTAAGTAGTCTATTAACCGATGGCATGGTCTGTGGCATGGTCTATGGCCCATGGCATGGCCCTACTTTAGCCTTTGTCGCGCATGACACGCCATGCGGTGTAAGCGATGCCAACGATGCAAGCGATGCCGGCGATGCGATTGTGACGGCGATTCTAGGGAAGCAGGTAATGGCCATGACATGACAAGGGTACCTGCTTGTACGGAGTATAGTACGGTACGGTGAAGCAAGGGAGACGATGCCCCCGAGACAGATGGAGGTGGCTGGGACTGCCCAGTTTCTGACCTTGCTTTACAGAGTACTTTATTTTACAAGTGCAGCAAGTCGTACCCTATAGACTCGTACGATATTACTCCATCTTCGTATGTAAAGTGAGAGTGTTGTACGGAGTGTATGCACGAATACGAACGTGGATATACATATCCAGCGCGGGATGCTGTTGGTGCTGGCTGGTGCATAACGTGCAGTACGTAATCGAGCAGATGGTTGTACGTCACGGATGCATGGCAGAGGGGAATCGAGACACGGGTAAAGTGTGCGTGCAGATGAGGACTGAGGAGAAGGTGAGCACTGCGGAGAAGTGAGGAGGCTGGGAGACATGCACGAGTACTTAGAGGTGCGTAGGTTAGGTGGACAGAGTACGGAGTAATAGTACTACTAAGTAGACGGTAGTATAGGTACGGAGAACAAAGTATGGGTAGAAGATGCGGTCAGAAAGAGTCCATCATGACCCCATTATTGGTCCATGACATCTGATCATACAAGTACGCAGTACGGCATACGCAGTACGGCACTCGTAAGTTGGCAAGTACTCATATGGAGTACGGTCAGTACGAGTAAAGCAAGCCATTGCAAGCAAGGGTGTCAGGCAAGGTATCACTGCAGTGGCAACTAATCGGCGAGCAGGGGTTGAAGGGGCCAGCGCTGATCGCTAATCCCCAGATTCCACCACAACCGAAATGAGATGCCCGGCCTTGTTTCTTTCCGCGGTGCTGGAGTGTTCTCCGTAGGGAACGCTGAAGGCAGGGTGGTCTTGCGAATGAAAACAGGGCCGGGGACAGGCCGTGGGCAGGCCAACCCAAGCAGCTTGCCAGTGCCAGCCAACCAGCCCGTGGAACCGACGCGCAAGTGTTGGCAGGGGGGAGAAGGGAAAAGCGGGAATCGGAGGATTTATGCAGGCGGCTCGTCGGGCATGGGTCTGCATACGAGCAGCACGGAGCATTGGCTAGATGCACTATGAGGATATGTCCATGGCCGTGTTTCCATGATATACTCGTATGTTTTTTCATGAGAGCGTACGGTGTACAGGTATGGTTGGTGGCATGCGAGATGACAGGAGACAAGTGCATGCAAACTATGAGGAAACAGGCAAGACGTCCATTCTCTGATACTAGCCTTATCACAAGTATAGGCAGGAGTAGCCTTAACTGAGCCTTGTCTCTGATGGGCAGGTTGACCAGTCGGTCGGTCGACCGGTGGGGACATGATTGGCTGAGAGCGCAAGAGCGTGAGAGTACATGTACTTACTGGTTGGTGTGAGAGCAATGCCAGCCAAGCAAGCAACCAAGTCAAGTGAAGCAAGGGAGTCCAGTCTGTCCTGGCAAGACGGCCGTGATGATTATAATGTCATGTCGTCTCGGAGCATCGTCTGACAAGAAGTTATATTAAGGAGCGACGGTCTCGTCTAGTACGACTCACGGCTGCACCAAGTATTACCTGCCCAGTGCTGTACGGAGTATGGAGTATGAGTATGAGTGGTTTGGTGAGGCCCAGTAGTCTGGATGGTGGCTCGACAGGGGGAAATTAAAGCTGGCGATGGATGTGTGTGCCCAACGGGATTAGGCAGTTTGCGAGTGCTTAGGCAGTGGGCAGGGTCGAATCTCTGTGATGCCCTTGTTGACGATGAGTCTAATCTTGGTTCTTGCGATGGGCAATGGGGGGGCCAGGGAAATGAGATGGAGGCTAGTACGACCTACGACTCGGTAGACTGCAGCCAAGAGAGGCAGATGGAAGACGGCCCAGAGGACCGGTAGGCGGCAAGCGGTAGGTTGATGGAGCCATGGGCAATTGGCAATCTCTTGCGCGCGTAGTGTAGTCCGTACACAGCGTACAACCATGGCGTATCCGTAAGTGTGAGAGAGTATGGAGCACGGAGCACGGAGTAGTACGGAGTAAGAGGTATGAGTACGAAGTAGAGTACAGAGTACGTGTACTCACAGTAGCTACTCGTAGTTAAACTCTGCCTGGTTGGGCGGCTTGACGGCATCCAAGATTCCGATCGTCACAGCTGGGTCTTGAAGCTGAACTGGTGTGGGGTTGGGCGAGTGGGCGAGTGGAGGAGGAGGGGCGTGTGCATAGTGTTGCTCCGGGCTGGAAATTGGCAGGGATGGATTAGCTCTGGGTGAGGGTTGAGAGAAAAAAAACTGACAGTCACGCTCACTGAGTGAGTTGAGTTGAATGAGCGAGTGAGAGAGGACGGTGTGTGCTGTGTGCAGTGTGCAAAGTTGAGACCGACTGAGGGTGAGATTGTGTGGCAAAGCTGTCGATGAGAGGCTGAGTGAGGCAAAAGGGTGTCTGTCGCCAACATGTGCAGGTCATGTGATTGAGTATGTACTCGCAAACTCGTTGAAAAAAAAAATCGTATCAACGCATGCATGTATGAATGTGAAGAATGACGTCTGCGAAGTCGTAAATGCTTGGCTTACGATGGGATCTGAAAGTTGGGAGACCGACTCGTACACTCAACAACACTCATACCGACAAGCAACAAGCAACAAGGTAAGAGCTCAAATGCCAAGCCTGCAGTGGAGATCCGATGAGATATGTGGATCGCGATGAACAAGTCCGATGCAGGCCGCAGCTGGGCGGATGTGGCTCTGTGGCGTCCGATGCGACGCTGTACTTGTACGGCGACTGGCGGTAATACTTAGACCAGAGTCCATTGCTTGGGCACTTGGGTGGTGAAGTGCTAAAGCGTGCTAAAGTGAGGCCCTTGTCCAGCTGTGAGCTCCCCCCTGCTGGCCTGGGTTGGGGATCCGATCTGAGATGGGGAGCCAATGAGAGGGCGAGATGGGGGCATACACCACGCACCTCAATACCTGTACAAGTACTCCGTACGGAGTAATAGTACTGCACATACTTGTACGGCTGCACGGAGTACCTCGAATATGGCACGGGACTCGAGTAGACTTTCAAGGCTTTGATCCAATTGACGACGATTGCACTCGATACGACCAGGACATGCTGAATGTAGATGAAGGCTTCTAGAGCATTCAATGGCACTTTTGCCAGAATCTGATGCTACGCTGTACGAGTAGAGGTTTTGCAGCAGACCTGGAGGGAAGAGCTTCAAGTACAGACGGCATGGGCGTGAGAAGGCGTACTTTGTAGAGCGCTAGTGCTGCAGGTCCCCTGCCAACTCGCTACGACGTGGTGTGCATTATGGATTATATAATACAGGTGCTCCGTAGTTGCCTTGCACTGTAAACACAGCGCATCCCCGCTAAACGCCAACGCATCAACGCGCGCAGATCAACAAACAATGCAGATGGTGAATGCATCTAGCAGAATCCAGCATTGGACATTCGTCATGACATTCACAGAATCCCAGTCGTGCATGTCAAAGGAGGAGCAAAGAAAATACCTCTTGATTACTTTTCGTTGATTGCCGTTTCTGTATCCGACATGTCCCAATCGGTCAATTCAGACCCTGGTCCTGGGCAGTCAGTCTCCGGCAATTCGGCCACTACAACGTCATTGCAACGCACACCGTAATACTGCAGCGCTTTGCAGGCTCGCAACGCTCTGCAGCGCATACCCCACAAGCTGGACTTTGTTTTTGTGGCGGTGATTGAGCTCGGTTCGGCCAGTCCGGCCCTCTGGAATTTGTGGCTTGACTGACGTAGCAGCATTTCTCACCACTCACTCACTCTCACTCTCACTCTCATACTATACTCATAGTTTGTACTCACTCACCTACAGTGGGTGGTGTTATGTACTCACACGCCGACTCATACAGCGTAGTAGCAGTGGCTTGGAATAGTACTAGAGCAGAGCCAGGTCGCGGGTCGATGCCAAAACACCGCCATCGTCATCATCATCATCTCCACAAGATGGCATATAAAGTTTTCCCGGTCATGGCTCCTGGTGGCTCCTGGTGGCTCCGACCTGTGGCGGCGCGTCCCATGGCATAACAGTCGGACGGTCTAACGGTCCGGCATTGCACGTACCTATCCGTACATGTACAGAATAGAAGAGAAGAGAAGAAGGAAAAAAATCTGCATCCAATACGTCTGCCTGTCGTCAGTGGCCGTAAACGGCTCTGCCCGCTCTCACTAGAGTTGGGTGTACACACTTCATAACTGTACATACTACATGTACAGAGTCAATACAGAGAGAGTAATACTGGTGATACCAACATCATGAGCCACAAATGTCGTGCATCCTCGCCTTCGTTTACCCCGCCCGCATAATACCTGTACGAGTCTTCCGTATCGAGTACTCGCCTCGTACGCTGCAATACTGAACAGGTGAGTAATACTCCATACAGGCGTATGCATCCATACGAGTCGCCAAACGGTGATGCCTGCCCACCAGCTGCGGACCGGGGCCTGCACAGCTGGGACCGACATCAGCGCCAAGCCCGCGACCCGCAAAACAGGTGGCTTGCAAGCCACACTAGCAAAGCTGTACTCGACCTTGCGGACGCATTGATCTTAGTTTTTGTTGTCGGGGACACTAACCAAGCCAGCGGTAGCATCTCTCTCTCTCTCTCTCTGCTACTGGTACCGCGTACAATGTACTCTTACGGCGTCCGAGTATGGATGGATACACTCGAGGCTACCGCACCCATGACACCTCCCAGCCGGCCATCTTCCCGGGCCTGCCTCTCTGCCTTGGCCTTGCCGTACCTGGGCCAGCTGGCATAATCCTAGCTACTAGCCGAGTACAGCGTGCCTGTACTTACCGAGTGGTAGAGCCTGCTTGCCTGCCTGCCTGCCTTGCTTTCCAATGGGCGCGTCATACCCGACCAGACAACCATCCACCATCCACCATCCACGCCCCCCCTTGCATTGGAGACACACCCCAGTGTCATATGAGATTTCAACTTCTCTCCCATACTAACTACTAACAACTGTAGGCTAAATCTAACTTGAGTATTATGCTGTACTTCCGAGAGAGAGAGACAAGACAGGACCCTCGGACCCCATAACCCCGGCTGCCGGCCAGCTCTGCGCACACTCCCCCCCCCTCCGCGGTTGGTACTTGCCCGTGGGACTCGCCCGTTCCCCACCTTTGCGCTGTGAGTAGGTTCACTCGCTCTTGCTCTCTCTCCTCTTGCTCGGGACCGCGCGCTCCTGCCTTCTTGTATTAAACTCGTCCTTGTCCTCCTCCTCGTCTTGGTTGTTCGTCTCTTCCTTCTTCCCTCATCATCAGCTTCGTCTTTTTTGCTTCTCCAGCTTTCGGTCCATCTTCCACTTAATACCAATCCAACACAATTCCTCTTGTGTTCTAATACCCTTTGGTAAGATATCCCATGCCCATACCTATTTCCATATCCATACCCTCTCCCGGACATCATACATCACCACATTCCTTCCCCAGAGTCAACTGGCCCCTCTTGTCTGTCCTGTCTCCTGGGTATCTGCCTGGCAAATCCCATCCCTATGCCGGAACACGGCTGGGGAAGAGGCAGACAAACATGAGACAGGATGGTCCTCGGGTCTCAGCTCTCTCTCTCTCTGTTTGCTCCGGTTGTCATTGTCATTGCCATGGCAAAGTAGCATCTCCCTTCAGAAGAGAGGACGGGCTCCCTTGGGCAAGAGGACCCTGTTCAGACACACATGGTTCGGGCGTCTTGGCACCCAGCCGGCGGGGCATTTGTGCCGTGTCCATCATGGGCCGAGGGCCAGCTTTTCTAGCTGGGAGGGGAGTGGCTGGTTGTCATTGATACCAGATGCCAGCTTCCCTCTCTCTTCAAAAGCTACCATGCCCCTCGCCTTCAGTCCCTCTTGAACTGCACATCTTCATCACTCCAACTCTTCTCAGAACTAACAGCCTCCTTCAGATCTTAATATCAAAACCCACACACCATTCAAGATGAAGACCGCTGCTATCGCCCTCGCCTTCGTCGGCCTTGTCGCCGCTGCCGACTACTCGTCCGTCCCCGAGTGTGGAGTAAGTCTTGATTCCCAATCTCTCCCAGGCGAACCACGTTATTAACAATGGGTCTCCCCCTTTACAGCAAAAGTGTGCTACCGACATGCTGAACGGCAAGGCTAAGTCCCTTGGCTGCGCTGCCAACGACGTCGCCTGCCTGTGCAACAACGAGGACTTCACCTTCGGCATCCGCGACTGCGCCAACGCCGTCTGCCCCGGCCAGGACGCCTCTGCCGTCATTGCCTACGGCACCCAGCTCTGCAAGAGCCAGGGCGGCGGCTCCGGCTCCAGCAGCGCCTCGGGCTCCGGCTCCGGCTCTGCCACCGCTACCGGCTCTGGTGCCGGCTCTTCCGCCACCTCTGCCGCTGGCTCTGGTTCCGCCTCTGGCTCTGGCGCTGCCACTTCCACCGGCGGCGGCAACGGTGGCGCCGGTGGTGCCATTGTCAGCACCATCACCTCTGACGGCCAGACCCAGGTCACCACCATCTCTAGCGCCACTGGCGGCAACGGCGGTTCCTCTTCCGAGGGCGGCTCTTCGTCTGGCAGCTCTTCTGGCACCGGTGGCGGTGTTGGTGCCGGTGGTGCCATCCTGACCACCTTTACCTCTGACGGCAAGACCCAGGTCTCCACCATCACCTCCGCCGCTGGCTCTGCTGGCTCTGCCGCTTCGTCTGGTCTCTCGACCGCCACCAAGACTGGTGACGACAACGCCTCGTCGACTGGCTCCGGCTCCGGCTCCGAGTCGACTGGCTCCAGCGACTCCTCCAGCACCGGTGGCGACAGCGGCAACGGTGGTGCCTCTAGCACTGGTGGCTCCGGCGGCTCCGGCTCCGACAGCTCCTCCACCGACTCCTCGGCCAGCGCCTCGTCGACTGGCTCTGGCGACGGTGGCAACGGCGCCGGCTCTCTCGCCCCCGCCGGCCTGCTCGTCGCTGCCGGTCTTGCCGCTGCCCTCCTCTAAGCAGGATATCCCCTCTGATAGAATGGACCACCACAACATTGTTAATGTTCATGTCGCACATGTTTTGATACATAATACCCTTTGTTATGGCCGCCTGGATTAATGGTTTCGGCATGTCGGCTCGCCGGCCTGTCGGGGTTGGAGCCAAGGTTGTCTGCTCGAGTGCAGACGAGGCCCGTTTGGTGAAATGGGGACGACTTTTTTCTTCTTGTAATGGCAGTCATGGATGCATAGTGGCACGGTCCTAATTAATGATTATTTGATACGATACATTTTGAATATCCTATGACTTTTTATGAGCGTGAATGTGAGCTACAGTGCCTAAGTGAAGCTATTGATGGTTGCACGACGATTGTCAACGTCTCGGCTGTCGATGTCTTGACATCAATGACGTCATGCCAAACGTCTGACTGAACTTTAAACTTTTGCTAGGTAGACGATGCAGAATTTGCAGACTCTGCTCCAAGATGAAACTTTTGTAGATGCCAACCTTGGTCAACCTCGTGTGCCGTCTGTGCCGACTGTCCTTGACTATCCTATTCTCTGCCGTTTGCCGTTTGCAAGCAAGTATCAAGGCAAGATGTGCAAATCGAAATCATCTCTCCCCGTGCTACTACTACTACTACTGTAGCAATAAACATACATGCTAGTACCCATAGTTATGACACATTACCAAGCTTCCATCAGGATAGAGCTTATTACACGCATGAATCGATGTTTCACAGAACTACTCGTCCTCTCTCTACTATGCCTCCGGCGGCCCCTGCCGGGGAGGCCTTCTCGCTGCGCTCGCTTGCTGTGGCGCGGTGAGCTCGATTTTATTTAAGGTACGATCGGACTCGGAACGTCACTGCGCATACACTGGGGGCTGGTTGAATATGTACTGCATCTTTGTGATGCGAGCTCAGCGAAGGCAGCCCGGGGGCACAATTACGTGGTATGAATGACATGCACTGGCACGAGCGTGATGACACAGTAGTAGTAGTAGTAGTAGTAGTAGTAGTGATGAATCTATTAATCCCTTTGTATCCCCCAAAACGCCTTTTCCAATTTCCAATCCCAAGCCGTCCAAATCATCCAAATACAATAAAAATGCCAGATGCTCATTTTATCAAAGAGAGCTCCCTCTCCCTGCGACGAGCGCAGCGAGAAGAGCCTCCCCGGCGAAGGGGCCGCCGGAGGCACAACACAACACACGAGTGAAGATGGAGGGAGTGTCTAGCGCATGCTCTTTCCAATCTCGCTCTGCCAGTTCTTTGCGCGCTCGAAGCCGTTCTCGTGGCCCTGGTAGTCCATGATGGCCTTGTAGACGTCCTCCTTTGTGGTGAGGACGAAGGGGCCGTACTGGATGACTGGTTGGTCGAGGGGCATGCCAGCGATGAGGACTAAAGGCAGTTAGTACTTGATTCTTCACAACAACAAGCGAGCGAGCGCAGCGAGGAGGGGCCTCCCCGGCTAGGGGCCGCCGGAGGCAACACAAGGGGAGGGGGGTAGTGGGGGGGATAGTAACTCACCGATCCTGGAGGGCTTGGTAGCACCGGGGGCGGCCTCGAAGTGGACGGAGTCGCCCTTCTGCTCAAAGACAGCGACGTGGTACTGGGGGACGGTCTTGGGGGCGGCGGCGGAGGCGCCGTCGGCAACGACGACGTCGCCCTCGAGGACGTAGGCGAAGGCGTTCCAGGTCTGGGGCACGGGCTGGTCGATCTTGGCGCCGGGGCGGAGCTCGAAGTCGAGGATCCAGACGGGGGTGTAGGCCAGGTCCTTGACGGAGTCGACGCCGTGGCTCTGGCCCGAGATGACCTTGACGGAGGCGCGGCCCTCGTCGACCTCGCGGGCGGCGGGGATCTCGGAGGCGCGCAGGTCGCGGTAGCGCGGCTCGCAGGCCTTGAGGTTGGACGGCAGGTCGACCCACAGCTGGAGGCCGATGTTGGCGCTGCCGTCGGCGTTCTGCGCGGGCATCTCGGCGTGGACGATGCCGCGGCCCGCCGTCATGAACTGCAGGTCGCCGGCGTGGATGGTGCCCTTGTTACCGGCGAAGTCCTCGTGGTCGACAGCTCCGGAGAGGAGGTACGTGATTGTCTCTTGGCCGCGGTGGGGACTACAAACACACTTGTCAGTACTCTCTTCCATTACATGGCCCCCCAATCACGAGCGAAGCGAGAAGGGCCTCCCCGGCCAAGGGCCGCCGGAGGCATACCATACACCATTCATTGTATGTTCTTGTGTGTATGCCTCCGGCGGCCCCTAGCCGGGGAGGCTATCCTCGCTGCGCTCGCTTGTGGGGGGTTTGGATGAGGACGGGGAGGGGGGGAGGGGTGGCTTACTGGTCGGGGAAGCCGGCGCCGGGCTTGATGGAGAAGTGGTCGAGCATGAGGAAGGGCGAGAAGTTGCGCAGGCTGGGGGTGCCGACGGAGCGACGGACACGGGCACCTGCGCCCTCGGCCTGCTCGACGGCCAGGAAGACCTTTGCGACAGCGCGGGGGAGAGACATTTCGGAGAGGATGGGCTGCTGGTCTGCTGAGAAGGCGGTGTTGACGATGTTGCCGCTGGTGCTGCTGGTGCTGCTGGTGCTGCTGGTGCTGTTGATGTTGGTGCTGGTGGACTTGAAGAGTGACGTGATCTGGGTGGGAGCAAAGAAGATGGAGGCGATGCCAATGGCAATGGTGAGGATGAGAAGGAAGATTTTCATGAGTCTGGAGTTGCAATGGGTATATATAGCAATTGCGAATGACGAAGGAAGATGAGATGGAGGAGGAGGAGGAGGAGCAAGAGAAGAAGATAAATAAGAAAAAAGAAGACTCGAGAAGAGGAGAGAATAGAATTGGCCCGAGGATGCTAACGGAGTAAACTTGTCCAAAATGCTTGTTAATATGCGTCTAAGCTGGGTCCAGTCTGGAGGTGCGGCCCGCCATCACTAATACGTGCGCGACCAGTGGCCCCCTCTGCCCTTCTGGTGGGAGATGCGCTGTGTTGCGCTTTGTCGCGCTGTGGTTGCGCTGGTGTGTCGTCATTAGTCACTTTTACATCAGCCGTGGGGAATCCACTTCCACCCCGTCTGGCCCAATCACGTGGCCGCATCTTGCCACCGGGTGGCCTCCATCAGCAATGACTGATGGCTCATAAGCAATGACAGCCCGGAGTAAGAGCTGTAGTGCAATTGTGCGTGTAATTCCGTGCCCCTCCAGTACTCCGTAATACTACTAGTAGTATTAGTAGGTACGAAGCAGTAGTCAAGGGAATGCGACGCGATTGCACGGCAGAGAGCCAAGGCATTACAAAGTATTACTTACGCAGTGGATCAGAATGACAATAGCACGGGAGACAATATGGCAATAACTGTACTCGTAGTACTCCGTACTTGTAAAGAAAAAAAAAGCATATTCTATTAGCAGGCTTTCATGATTTTTGTCATCTCTTGCAGACGTCCGTCTCTTCTGCTCTGCCCCCCAAACACCCCAGACGAATAAATCCTGCCGCGTACTGCAGCCCGGCGCAGCCCAGCCCAGCGACACCACGCCATGCCATGCCATGCCCCGCCGACCGACGGAGAATTACACCATTTGATGCGACAGCGCAGTTAAAACCACGGGCCATGCCATGCCATGCCATGCCACGAGCGAAACCACCGGCTCAATAACCTTCGACAGTTGCCAACACTCAAGGCAGGGTATTGCGAATGAAATAAGGAAAAAAAGCAATGAAGCAGAAACAGGAAGAAGAAAAAAGAAAAGAAAAGAGATGGCCGCCACTAGTCTTGTATATACATGGCGAGCCAGATGGCGGGGATGTCAAAGGAGCTCGACTTTGACAAAAGGTGAGCTGGATCAGCTGGTAGAGAGACGGATGGCCTCTTCCAGTGTAACCTCAGCTACTGGCACGGAGCTGCGGTGTCTAGTTGGAAGACACCTTGTCGTTGACAGCGTCGGTGGCCTGGGCCTTCTTGGCCGAGAGCAGGCCGCTGACCCAGGCGAGGGTCTCGTTGCTGACGACGAGGGCGGTGACGACGGCGGCCTTTCCGTAGGCGATGACGCCACCCTGCTCGTTCTTCTTGACCTCGGTGGAGTACAGGGTGAGGACGTGGTCGCGGCCCTCGAGGCCCTTGTTGTAGGGAGTCAGGACGAGCTGCTTGGTGTCGGCGTAGAGCTGGCCGGTGGGCTTCTTGACGACGGGGAAGCGCTCGTCGATCTGGCCGAGGGTGCGGTCGCCAAAGGTGTCGGCGCGCGTCACGTAGGGCGAGACGTAGCCGTAGGCCTTGGACAGGTAGGGCAGGACCGGGGTGGAGGTGGCGGACAGCTTCTTGTAGGCCGAGTCGCCGAGCTGGAGAGAACGCTGGCCCAGCTCGTGGGACTTGAAGGTGTCGATGCCGTCCGAGACGACGGGGTATCCGAGGATGTGCTATCATTTCACCATTCATTAGTATACCATGTTACCTTGGCGTGACCGTGGCGTGGCGCGGCGTGGCGGGACAAGCGTGGGCGTGCATGTGTGCGTGGCATACCTGGATAAAGGCCGAGTGAGGGCCAACGTTGTTGACGTCGCCGTTAACCTGGGGAGAAGCCATTGTGAAGGAGTGTGCAGGGGTAGTGGTGGTGGTGGTTGTATATGTCGAGTGGTAAAACCGTCGGAGTGAGTAGAAGGGAAGAGTATAGATGATGGAGAGGGTGTGGTGTGTGTGTGTGTGTGTGTGTGTGTGAATAAGAGATGGGAGGAAGAAGAAGAAGAAGAAAAGAGCAGGAAGGAGGAGAGGAGAAAAAGAAAGGGAAGGAGGGAAGGAGGCAAGGTGGTGGGAAGCACAAGGTCTAAAAAGGGCACGTCAGAGAGTCTGAGTGTGAAGGCGGCCGAGTACAGAGCAAGTACACATTACTACATCAAATGCCAATACTACGAGTACATGACATCGAGTACACAATACAAGAATGGCCGTAGCACAGAATAGAGTACAACAGTATTAGTACACACCACATACCGAGAGCGAAAAAGCTCGTGCTCATGCTCGTGCTCGTGCTCGCTCGTACGAGAAAGGGTACCGCGACCGAAATGTCTGGTGTCTGGGCAGCAGCGGAGGAGGCGAATTTGCACATGACAGTCCCTCTGTCTATACCACTCGAGTATCCTCCCCGAGCATCCCCTCCGAGCACGAGGATTATTACAGCGTAAAGCCCCATGGTGGGGACGAGCTTGCGGGAAAAAGGACATTATTACGCATTGAAAACGGGCATGTTGATGGCCAGAGCGGGCTGCGAATTGGGTAGAAATGGCCCCAAAGTCTTGGCTCGCGAGTCGTCGCAGAGGGAAGAAAAAAGCATGTGCTTCGTACATACATTTGGTCCAAGTACACTGCCCTGCCAGTCTTTGAATCCCCCTTCCTTATCATGGGCCCCGGGAAATCTGGCGTGACGTTGCCACGGGATTGGTCCGAGGGGTCCCGCCCAAGCCACACATTCCAGCGGTAGGGGTCGAAAGAAGTGGGTGTCAGGCTGTGTGAGGTATCCTTTTTTTTTTTCGTCTTGACATGTGAAAGTCAGGTGGAATTGAAGGGCACCTATGAATCTGTGATTATCGCCGGTGACAATCAATGTCTTGTTGTTCTCGACTCTGTCATTCCGTGGGGCTCTCATCTCAAAGACTCATCTCATACTACTTACTTACGAGTAAGTAATACCAGTAAGCATCTACAGCTGAGCACATGGGTGAGCAGTGCGTGAGTGAGTGAGTGAGAGCGGACGACCTGCTTGCCCACCACCAGCAGAGCGACAAAAACTGGTTACACCATGGCGGGGCACTCAGCAGCCGCCCGTAGCTTATCTGACGCAACATTTCCAACGGCTGCCGTCAACGCAGAGCAGTGCAGAGCAGAGTAGAAGTACGAGTTCAGCCCACAGTACGGAGTATAACATTGTGCATTATTAGTAGCAGTACTCCGTACGCATCAGCGTCTGGCAGTAGTACCGATTGCCTTGATCATGCAGGAAACCGGTACGAAGCACTCATCCTGTCATCATAGACTGCTTGCCTGCTCGTTCGTCTTGTCTGTCTGGCTGCCTGCCTCGGATTTCCTGGACCTCCGACGCGCCATCACCACGCCATATCTGCATCTGCTCTGCCTCGCTTTGCTCTGCCTGCGAACCATACGACAGAGTAAGTAAGTAGTAACTGCAGTACTGATACTAGTAGTATGACTCCGTACTACTCCGTCAAGATTTCGCCCCCAAGAACCTGGCACTAGAACCTGCGGACCATGCGACCCGGCGGCGCCAGACCCCTTCAGTCTATTTTAGCGAGAGAGCATCTTAGCGAGGCCTTGGCTTCAACATGTGCTTTCGACAGGGTGCTTGGAACAAGGTGCTTAGCAAGGCGCTTGGGACAGCACCAGGGGGGGCGGATCCGCAACACTAGCCACACTTTCACATGCAATTGTCACTTCCAAACTCACCGGTCAACATGAGCATGAGACTCATAATACATACGAGTGCTCGTACTCCCAAACTCCGTACTTATGGAGCAATTCTCATTCTCATCGTAGTCATACCGACCATGGCGAAAATGACCACAGATTGCTCCATCGCCATCACCGTTCCATCGGGGTATTCCTTCGTACTCGTACCGTCCGTATTCCCCTGCCCTGCCGCTGCCACCACTCTCCAGTCTTGCCGCTGATTCGACAATCCCCGTCGAGTATTCCCGTCCTCTCGAGTCTCACCCTCCTTGTGCCTCCCCCTCCCTTTCTGCATGTCGCATATCCACGTTGCATTTAATCCTCCGTACCAAGTACAGCCCACAGCGTGCAACCTGTTGCCTGTAGTATGAGTGTGAGTGTGCGTATGTGTGTGTACGTGTCCCTGCTTTTCTTGCTTTGCTTGCTCTGTCCTGCTCGTCCTGCTCGTCCTGTCCTGTCCGGCACACACATCCCATTGCATCGCATCGCATCGCATCGCCACATATGAACCAACCAACAACCACCACCACCACCACCAAACTCCCTTGCTCCCCTCTGCCGTCTCACACCACTTCCATTTTTCCATCCCTCGCCTCGCTTGAGTGTGTGTCCGCATGCCGTCGTTCCATTCAATTCAATTCATTCCCCCTCGGCAGGCCCCCTTGACAGGGTTTCCACCTGTCGGAATTGCAGCCTGTCTGCCAACCAGACTGGTCCCCTGTCAACCTGTCTTGTCTTTTTTTGCTTCCCCTCCGCAGCCTCCGCGTAATACAACCCTTCCTCCCCATCCATCCATCTGGACAAGGAATGAATCGGCGAGACACGGGATGCACGTCAAGACACACACACACACACACACACACACACTACACGCGTGGTTACGGTCCCCCCTGCCCTGCCCTGCCCTGGATTATCCCCACGGAGCCCCGGGTATGAGCATCACTCCGTCTGGGGAACGGCTTGGAGTCCGCGGGGGACCACTGGGCACCACCCCAATGGGCTGTCATGGCGCGCGGTGCAGAGAGTTGAAAGCATTGCCCCCGGTCGGAACACTGTACTCGACGCGCTTGTACCTGTACAGCCGTACGTGTACGGAGTATAGCATCGCAGAGAAATCGACTGACCGGAACCACAGTCCTGAGATTCAAGAAACATCCCGTGCACGACCTCGTATGCGCGTCAGGGGAACGACCCGCCTCGGTTGCACAACGGGTAGGTAGTACGTAAGCATCTATATCGCCAATCCCCCAGTCGGGACTATATCCAAGTGAGGCTGTCCCGAGGGGAATATCGTAAGACTGCACGATGTGGTGGTCCTTTGCACAGACCGCGGCATGCGACCTTTGCGGTTCTTGCCATCGCGGCCGAGGCTGCTACTGCCTCCAGCCTCCAGTGAATTTTTGCCTCCTGCCTCCCTCGGACCTGGTGCGCGATATGACACTGAATTTGCGTAGACTTACCCTGTGGGCGCACCACGACGGGGAAGTCGATAACCTGCGATGCCCGTGTCGTTGTGCTCATGGCTTTTCATATTCAACAAATTATGCTGACTACTGAAATTTTTCTTTCCTCAAGATTCGGTCTCTGAGGTTGACATTGTGATGTTGATGGCAGTACAGAACTTCTCCGACTTGATATCCTGATGACGTAATGATCAGTCCCGGAGAAGAGTCCGATATCGACTCAACAGGACACCAAGACAATCCAAAGGACACTTTGATATCAACAGCACTTTGAGAAAGCATCCAATCCATTTTCCAAACAAGATCTGCTTCGATCAGCGTTGTTCATCGCTCTATCATGCTCATCATCTCCAGCATGCGACCTCCCCACGGGTTCCTCCCGGGCTCGGCGCGATACCCTGCTAGGCAAAAATAGACGCGACCGCGCCCACCCATCGGACTCTCCAATGCCGAAACCACACCCTCTCAACGACTTCTCGAGGAGGGGTCCAACCTCAACTCCACTTGCGAGACCCGCCCAAACCGCCTAATATCGGTTGTGCAATTCAACCACGTAACAACTCCTGCGCCGGGCGCGCATCACTGCCGATGCTGCTATCTCCAAGTCGTCGCCCTACCCGCAAGGTTCACTGCCGTTCTTGTCTTTTTCCTCCTCCTACTATTCCTCCTCCTCTCTAAACGACAACAGACCGACGACAACATCATCACCACCACCGCCACAATGCCCCGCTTCAGACTCGCCGTCCTGGAATGCGACACGCCGCTCCCCGCCGTGGTCGAAAAGGAGGGCAACTACGGCACCATCTTCGAGGCCTTTGTGCGCCGCGGCCTCGACGCCTACAAGAGCGGCGGGGGTGCCAAGGATGTCGATCTCGAGGTGGTCACCTCCAACATGGTCGATGGGGGCGACCTGCCGGCCCCGGATTCCATTGACGGCATCATCCTGACGGGAAGCAGTGAGTGACACACACACACAGGGTCAGAGGCAGATAAGCCTCGGCTTGAAGCTTTTGCTAACGCGACGTGTGTTATCGTCCTCTAGAGCACAACGCCTTCGACACAGACGACTGGATCGTCCGACTGGTCGACTACGTCCGCGACGTGTATCAGAACACCAAGCTGCCCATTGTGGGCATCTGCTTCGGCCACCAGATTGTCGCGCGCGCCCTGGGCGGCAAGGTGGAGAGGAACGCAGGTGCCTGGGAGGTGTCTGTCTCCAAGGTGAATCTGTCGCCAGTTGGCAAGGAGATTTTCGGGCTTGACCAGCTGGTATGTACCTCCTCCACTCCCCCTCCGTTCCTCTTTCTTTCTTTCTTTATACACTGCAGAATGCATATATCCAGGGCTGACACATGCATGCAGGCCATCCACCAAATGCACCAGGACATCGTGTCTGCACTCCCCGAGGGGGCCAAGAACCTGGGCGACAGCCCCGTCTGCGCCATCCAGGGTATGCTGATCCCCGGCCGGGTTCTGTCCGTCCAGGGTCACCCCGAGTTCAACGACTTCATCATGGGCGTCATCCTCGAGGCGCGACACGGCCAGAAGATCTTCCCGGACGACCTGTACGAGTCGGGTGTCGGGAGGGCCAAGGCCGAGCACGACGGGAACAGGATTGGCGGGGTGGCGTGGAAGCTGCTGCTGGGCGAGCTGTAGGCTCACGCACCCTCACCCCCTTCTGTCTTGAAAGAAAGAATAGATTTTTGCACTCTGCATGCATGCATATAGACTTTTCAATTCCATGGTCCATTCATACCACAGCACAGGCTTCATTCCATCAAGGCAGGACGAGCGAGCGAAGCGGGGACAACCCCCGGCAGGGCCGCCGGAGGCATAGCCGTGCACACGTGCGAGATCCTGGACAAGAGGTCATAAGCCAAATTGGGGACAAGGACTATCACATACGACCATAGCTAGTGGAGAATACGGGTTCCCGTTAAGCTCTAACAAAGTGTTTAATGTCCGCCTCTTTTAACGGCATTTACCTCTAAAAATAGCGGCTCGGCCGCTATAATTAGCGGGAATTAAACCCCCGTCGTTCTCTACATTCTACCGTTTAAAGTAATAGAAACGGTACGAAGACATAAAGATACCGTTTTAAAATCACGTGCTCGGTATTAGGCTACGTTAGCACTATCGTATTAAAGACGATAGACGACTGTCAGCCCTAGAAAAACGTCGGTATACACGTACTACGCATCCTAGGTATATATTACGGCCCATTCTACGACCTTTACGACCTACCCTACTTTACCCTATGACCCCTATCTTACTCATTACTACGCTTACTTACACCGACCCCGCGATCATTACGATTATTAATGATCGCAATAATCAGCCCGCTACGATTATTACATTTCCTAATAATTAGCCCTCCGCGATTATTGCATTTCCTAATAATCGCCTAGTATATAGTTAACTCATTTCTTATAGTATAGATAGTCTCTACTAGCTATTAATAATATAGTTAACGCTTCTATTAAACTAGTTCCTAATATTAAGCACCTAGGACTGTGACTATACATTACTTAACCGATACCCTAACGGCCTCGCTAATATAAAACGACATTATCTCTAACTACCCTATAGCATAGAGTTAACCTAACCGTTATAGTTCGAAGAAGAATATCATCGCCTAGAATTATCTAAGGGATTCCGCCTAGCTAGTTTTATATAACTACGTCTTATCGTAAACTTAAATCCCGGAATCTAACGATTATATTGCCGTGCCTATATATAGATAATATAACGTAATAAGCTAACCCGGATAGAGTATAACTAATTCTAGCTTAACCCGGCTAATTTATAATGTATTATGTATGTATGGTTCGTCGGAGACGAACATGCTTGATCAATTACACTCCTAGGCTTACCCAGACACTGAAAGCGGCAACGTCCATAAACAGCGTCAAAGCTCTCGTTCAACAGCAAAAGGTCGTTTACCGAGCAGCAACACAGGATATTCGTGACTCGTGGGTCTACTGTGCAGCCAAATTATGCTGATCGAACCCAGCGCTCAATAAGAGCCTGGATCTGATCACTGTTCTTCTCCATAAACATCATGTGTCCATTACCGTGGATACCAACCTCACCAAGCTCAATGTGCTTGGTCTTGGAGCAGCCTGCCTGTATAAGGTAGCGGGCAATGCAGTAGTCGTAGGGCATGTGATAAGAAGCCTCGGAAGTGAGGAGGAGGATAGGCTTCTGGGCAAGGTTGACGAGACGACGAGGTGCAGGCCTCTTGGCTTGAAGGATACACTCGACGAAGTCCTCGCCACGGCTGAGCTGAACCTCTTGGACAAGATCAGTGGAAGGATCGGTCACGGCAGGGCTGTAAACGAGGGGAATGTCAGTCAGACCGTAGGCGCGAGAGGCCTTGGTGCTGAAGACAGCGTCTCGGAAGGGAGGACCAGAAGGCTCAAGAAGGATCAAGCCCTTGGCGAGCTTGGGTCGAGCATCAGCAATGAGAATAGGCATCATACCACCCTGGCTGTGACCAAGGAGGATAACGGGCTTGCCAATCTTGTCAAGAAGGGCAGCACCAGCAGCCTGGACGGTCTCTTGCTGGTAGGTAGCATTGCTGATGAACTGGACGTTGGAAGCATAAAAGGCGTCGAAGACAGGGTCTCCTCGCTTGCCGGTACCAGGCCACTGGGTATGCTTCTCAGCTTGGGGCCAAAGATTGAACTCCTGCACCGCAGTGAAGCGCTGCTCAATGATCTTTGTCGAGTATGTCGAGGGCTTGGTTGCACCGGCGAGGGGCGCCCATGCCGATCGTCCTCGGAAGGTCTGATCGACGATATAAACTTCGTAGCCCTGGTTGATGAACTGGCTTGCCCAACCGCGGCCTCCGTCTGGCTTATTTAAGAAGTTCTATGTCTGTGTGTTAAGCGAGGTTGCTTCGCAACGTTGATGGAGGGGACTTACGGTTCCTGTTTGGGCTTGTCCGTGGATGAATACGAGAGGCGTAGACTTGTACGGTCCCTTGGTAGGGACCAGCCTCTCCACATACATTTGATCGCGGAGGATCTCTCCACCTGCACCATCATCTGCATACCCTCCGCCGACCATGAAATACGTGCGGATAGCAGGAACTTCACCATAGCTTGCAGCGAGACATTGAGAGAATGTCGCTGTAGCAGCGACTAGCAGGGAAGTGAAGCGCATGGTGGGTAGATGAGCTGAAAGATAAATGGATGGGGGAAGGAGATGGAGGAGAACAAGAAAGAGAAGAACAAAATAAACAGTTGCAGATATACTGCATCATGCAGGGGTTTGCACTGCAGTGAGCTACGGAGTACACTAGACATGATTGTCATTCTCATTTTCCCTTTTAGATGCCAAAAACTGAACTCTAGACTTTTAGGTACGGCGCAGTTAGCAAGCAATACTGCAACGTTGCAGCTCGTATAATCCGTATTCTAGGGGAACCGCATGTGTCACGTATATTTCATAGACACAAAACCGGGGCTATGAATTGTCACTTATACTGAGTTGGCTGGGGCTTGCACACCCTATTTCTTTTTGTCTCATAAGGTAGGAAGACGGCTGGTGCTACTAGCTGTAAGGGGCCATTTAATGTATATAAGTGACTATCGTCTTCTAGTCTAGGATAAAGAATTATTATCTTCTTCTCCCTTATTTCTTCCTTCTTCTTAATAGATTCTAATGCTAATTAATTAAATAACTTCCTATATATATACATACGCCTCGTTAAAAAACGGGAGATAAAGCTATCCCTAGTTATATAGTCCTTCTCTTTTAAAGTTATTATAATATTACTTAAAGGGTTAATATTACCTACCTATAACGGTTAGGTAAACTCTATACTATAGGGTAGTTAGAGATAATATCGTTTTATATTAGCGAGGCTATTAGGGTATCGGTTAAGTAATATATAGTTATAGTTATAGGTGCTTAATATTAAGAACTAGTTTAATAGAAGCGTTAACTATATTATTAATAGCTAGTAGAGACTGTCTATACTATAGGAAATAGGTTAACTATATATTAAGCGATCGCTAAGGGTATAGAGCGATTATAAGGGTAATCGCTTTAGTTATCGAGCGATCGCGTTTATTAGTTATAAGTAAATATAGTAATAAGTAAGTAAAAGGTTATAGGAAAAGTAGGGTATACGTAAAGGTCGTAGAATGGGCCGTAACACGTAGTAAGAGAAGAGGGAGGTCTTAAGTAAAGTAGGGCTTCTTTAATTTAAAAAGCGGATAGAAAGGGACGATATAGGTTCGATAGTAGCGGGCGAGGTATAGTCTAGCACCGGCCCCTTTATTTCTACCGTTTCCCGTCCGTATCACGGCACCGGGCGGCCGGCAGCCCGTTTCTATCTAAGTCCGGGTAAAGGTCGGGTTAGTTTAACGAGTTTGTTAGAGCCCCGTCCGCTCCCCTAGAGTTAAGCCGCTAAGCGGTGGATTAGTAGTTGGGTCGGTGACGGCCAGCTAATACCCGCTGTTGTATGTTTTTTGTCTTTTTGCCGTTGAGATATTTGATCTTTCTTTTTGGCTTGTTATACTCGTACTCAGTATACGCGGTGGTGTGGTGTGTCAAGGCCGCCGAGGTCGACCTGCCTGCATAAAGCACTTGATCGAGGAGCAGGCCGTCGTCGCCACCGCAAAGGCCCTCGAGTAGTGTGCTGCTGCGCCGTGGCTACACTAAACACAGCCCCTATACTCTCAAACTCCGTGCAAGGCAAGTAGCACGGTGAAATCGTCGTCCTGAAGCAGCTGCCTGGTAACCGACATCCAGACGGGTCGTGGTTTGTCCGTGCGATGCTCGATCTTAAACTTCATAACATAGGGACCCTGAACCGGGAGAATCAGGACCCGGTGGACTTTGTCTCCGTCGCCGGGGAGCAGAAAGGTGTCCTGGCAGAGTAGGAGTCGCGACTTATCCTCGACAAGACGCTCCATGTCTATACGCGTGCTGTGTTCGCGCTCAGCGGCGTGGCCCGGCACATTGATCTTGAGGGCGACATCTTTCTTGGTGACGGCGTCATAGGCGGGCCAGACGGTCGAGTACCTCCCCTGGCCGAGCTTATGTACCATGCGATACCTGCCGACCAGGACCTCGCCTAGGCGTATCGGGTACAGCTCGCAATTGCTGTACCGAGTCCATTCGGGGTCTTCTGTGTACTCTTCCAGCTCACACTCGTTGGACGAGCACACCACACCACCTCGCCCAGGTCCGAGTCGCTCAACTCCAAGGCCGCCCGCTGTCATCGATCCCGGTGGGCAACGTCGCAGTGTGTTGTTGTTATTGAGTGCCGCCTTGATCCGATTTCTCGCAAACCACAAAGATGGCTGACAGGACGCACCCAGCGTACATTTATTGTGGAATGTTGCTGATGACGATGGAAAGCGATGGATGAAGAAGGCCGTAAGACTGGGGGAGTGGATCAGTGTAGACGTGCATGTACGAGTGAATGCCTACGTCGGTGGCACCTTCCGTCCCTTGGCCCACCCACAACAGACATAACATGGCATCTTCCCCGCTCCTCGGAGTACTCAATCAATACCTTCTGCGTACAACGCGCCTTGCTACCTGGCCTTCATCTTTCCTACTATCCTCCTATCCTCAATTGACCATACGAAGCGCCTAGCCACCAGACTCCGAGACGACAAAGATAAGCGAATCGTAAATCAAGATCGTGAGCTTGAAGGAACCCATAACCGTTCTACCTTTGAGGCCTCACACTCTTGATCATGCCCGGCAGCCCCTCCAGTATGGAGGTAAACGGGATGAGCCGGCTACGCATTGACGCCGTGAACCTGCCAGACATATCAAGACCAGAGATGGACTTCCTCGACACTTCCTTCTTCCAGAATGGTGTCACCTCTCCTCCGCCCCAGCTTCCGACTCCTGCGTCCATTATTGAGCGATATGGAGACAAGGGGCGTCGCGCGATCACGATAGATGAGCTTGATATGGTTGTCAAAATCAACTATGAGACCGGTTTGAGATTGGAGGAGGTCCAGACAATGCGAGCCATTCGAGAACTGTTCCTGCACCACGACGTGCAGGTGCCAGTTCCAGAGGTATTTGGTTGGAGGCGCCATGGCGAACAAGTCTTCATCTACATGAGCCTGGTCCACGGCAAGACATTACGTCAAGCGTGGCCTGACCTCACTGATGGCGATAAGAAGTCGATTCAGAGACGTCTCGGCGAGATCGTGACGGCTCTGAGGCAAATCATTCAGGAGAATCCCAACAAAATTGGCGAGTTCTTTCCTACGTTTACCTGAACGAACCCTCTAATCCAGTACATAAGCTGAACGGAATCTATTATAGCGTCTGTAAATGGGGGCACCGTGCAGGATCGATTCTTCAAGCCGGACCACGAGCGAGGTCCGTTCACAAGTATAAAGGCGTTCCACGACTGGATCTTTGCCACGGCCACTCGCCAACACCCCCGGGACGATGACGATGAGATCAAGTATCTACATCATCCCGATATGCTTCGAGACCTCCTCCCTGATACTGGCACAGGTACACGTATTTACTTCACGCATGGTGATTTGACACTCGGCAACATTATGGTATCGGGGACGTCTGGGTCCTTTTACATTGCCAGTATTATTGATTGGGAGCAGGCGGGCTGGTATCCGGAATACTGGGAGTATAGCAAAATGAGTTCTTCAGGACTCGATCATGAATGGGCGGAAAACAATTGGCCAGAGGAGATACTGGAGCCCCATGAAGATGCCTTTCTTGCTTTTTCACAGTACACGCTATGGCGCGGTGGATGATGCTGTGGGAATACTGTCAGTATTATGGCACAAATGAGAATCACACAGGGGATATAACCCGAGAAAAGCCCCTTGTTTAGTACATACGACCATAGCTAGTGGAAAATACGGGGTCCCGTCCGCTCCCCCAGAGTCAAGCCACTGAGCGGTGGATTAGTAGTTGGGTCGGTGACGACCAGCGAATACCCGCTGTTGTATGTTTTTTTTGTCTTTTTTTTTGTCTTTTTTTTTTGTTCTCTATGCCTTGTTATGTTGGTGCATGTATATAAGACGGGTATCATGACCAGATCGTCACATACGACCACAGCCAGCGGAGAATATTACAGGGTCCCCGTTAAGTTTTGTTCATATGGTTGATGTCCGCCTCTTTCGGCGGAAACTCAACGGCACTGTTTCAGCCTGATCTGATCTGGATCACGAGGGGCTTGATCGACTTAGACGACGATGAGCTCAAGATGCATACCAAGAAACACTCAAGTTTCTGAACATGAGTCTAGGTGATGCTGCGGAGTTATCTTTAGCAGCGTCTTTGGAGTCAATCTTGACTTTTTGTCTTGTAATATTTCTTTTACCGGTAGAAAGAGTCCCACTATGTTTTACTTTATTTATATTCGCGTATTTCGAACTTGAATCGTACATGTTCGTGTATGCAACAATACGAGGGGAATCTAGGAGTAAGACGGCCAGCCTACTCCGTATAGGATCCGTTCTTCACCTTGGCATCGATACGAGTAGCCTTGAAACGCTTTAGCGTAGGATGGTTCCCGCGTACGGACTAACCGTACAAGGCTGCGCGGCCTCTCCAATCCGGCTCAGAAACCTTGAAGGCTGACTTTAATTGCCCCAATAGGCCAGGTTATGATATCATGATTGTCAAAGTCGGTGAAAACGAGTGCCCGGCGTTGGTATCCAATACTTGATCCTTGGTCTGTGAAGCAGTTGATCCCAAGGCCACTAGCCGAGTTCATTTTGAACACCCTCGTACACGGCAGGGTGCGCCCTCATCACTCTCTCCTATCCACAGAGGATCAACAAGGCCACTTGAATCAATACGGGGAGGATGAGGGCGGATCCAGGGCAGATCCACTGTCAACTCGATCAGATGGTCGTGCATGTTCGGATGATGGATATGAATGAACAGTTATTTCCGGTTGTCCCAATGTTGAGCAATCAAAGTACATCCATGTATACAATACACACGCACGCACGCACATATACTAGTATATATATATATACGGTAGTCGCACAACGACGTCTATATAACCATTCAATCTTCTTCCCCATTCACACGCAACATCCTTTATTATCACCGTCCTCCCAAGCCTCAAGATGCGTGCCGCCACCTTCTTCGCCGCTGCCTTCGCCGCTGCTGCCAGCGCCTCCACTGAGACCGAGAAGATTCACATTGCCGAACTCGACGAGACGACCCTCGGCACCGACGAAAACACCACCGTCGTCGACAGAATCGAGTTCACCATCCACAGTGACAAGGGCTCCGACGTGGACTGCAATGCCTACAACAGGACCTACCCCATCCAGCAGGCCAGCTGCGAGGACCCCAACTACACCTTCGCCTTCGGCAAAGGAGACGCACAGTCGTACGCTCTGTCCATCACGCACTTGGTCCAGAGCAGTGTAAAGCAAGTTTGACTTCCATCCGTCCCTTCAATCTCTTTTGCTACCCAACCTCCCCCCTAGAATAGAACCTCCTTCCGTCTTTTTCTTGCGCCCTTTCTCTTTCGAGCCTCACCGTACTACATACACATGTACACATGTACACATGTACGGACCACTAACAACGAAATTTCACAGCCCCGATACCAGGTTCTCCATTTTCGGTTCTTCCGATATCGTCACCTACTGCCGCGGTAGTAGCAGTGACCCCAACTATGACTACTATGGCTGCTTCCTATTCGACGAAGTTGACATTGAGCTCTCCGGCAGCCAGTAATGGCGTTGTTTAGGGCAATGATACTCATGATATAATGAGATAGCGATAGGGTGCAAGGAATCGTTCGCGGAATTGTATCGCACTGGACATAGAGATGTTTACGGCACTGGGCCTATATATAGACGCTTTCAAGGTCGCGTCCTTGAAGACTTGCAATCCATTAATCAACACATAATGGGCGATGTAGACATGTACGTATGAGGCCCTGTTCTGGAGTTTGATGTTCGCCTCTTTCGGCGGCAATCAAACCCCCATGGAGGAATCACATCTCAATACTACATGTACTGTTTCCCATTGTCCTTTCGACGGAATGAAAAAAAAATCAAGAGCTTACATTAATATCGACGAACATACATGTAAAGTCAGAAAGCCGAGCTGTGCCACCATCTACTCCGTACCGTAAGCCGAGACGCATAGTATTTGATGCCATCTCGGGGACGTCCCACAGCACCATATCATCCACCGATGTCGTAAACCGCTCAAACCACAAAAATGATATATAATACATGGCCATGATTTCTTCGTTAGCAACCACCACCACCTCCGCAGCCACCGCCGCCACCACCACCGCAGCCACCGCCACCGCCACCGCAGCCGCCGAACCCGAACCCGGCGCTGCTGGCACCTCCATAGGCGGATCCGCCGAACCCGACACAGTCGCCACCAGTGGCCCCGCCACATGCGCCGGCAGCGACGCCGCTGTTGCCACAGCTGCCGGCAGCACAGCTGCCGGCCCCGTTACCTGTGTTGACGGCGCATGGGTCGGTCGGGTACATGCCGGGAGTGACGTAGACGGGGTAGGCGTAGGCCGGGTAGAGGAGGATGGGGTAGCCCCAGTAGCTGTAGTACTCGTCCTTCTTCTCGGGCGGGGGACGGTTGCGCTTCTTGGCACGGGTGACAGCATGGTTGTAGTTGGCCTCGAGGCCGGCCTTCTGGTTGGCGCGCAGGCGGCGGGCGGTCTCGGCAGCCTTGAGGCATCTCTTCATGGCGGCACCAGTCGGAGCCATGAATCCCGCGGCGCCATCGTTGACGGCCACGGCGTTGTGGGCCGACACGTGGACAGCCGAGTCGACGGGGTGGTCGGCGTTGGCCGCGGGCGAGGCGTAGAAGTCGTCGAGAGCGCGCGCGCGGCTCCCCCGCTCAAACGGGTTGAGGTGCATCTCGGAGGCGCGCAGGGCCTCGCAGTACCAGCAGACGCAGACACTGTAGACCTCGGTGTACTTCTTGAAGTAGCGCTCGCACGTGTTACGGAAAGCCAGGCTGAGGACGTCCTGGTCCATCTTGTCGACGTGGTCGATGAACTTGGCCGTCTTGGTCACGGTGTGGGCGTAGTAGCGCGCGGGCGTCAGCTGGTGCGTGTGCCAGGCGAGGTCGACGTCGAGAGTCGGCACGCACGTCTCCTTGTTCGACTCAGCCATGAGCTGCACGAAGCGCGTGTACTTGGTCACCAGGCGCGCCATGGTGGCGTAGGCCTCGGGGCTGTGCACCCAGCCGATGGAGACCATCTTGTCGCAGAAGATGCCCTGCCGCAGCACGGCGCTGCCGAGGTCGAGCGCGAACGGGCCTGGGTTGTCCCAGTAGCGGGACATCATGCGTCGCACCGACAGGCGCGTAGGTGGCGACAGCGGGTCGCGGTTCTTCTGGATGACTCTCACGGCCTTGCTAGATGCCAGGATGTCCTGGATCTTCTTGCGCACTGGCTCGAGCGACTCCGCCGGCGCCGGCTCCGACCGCGACAGCAGCGCGTTGAGCGTCGGCCTCATTTCGTCAGACCGGAGCAGACGGTTGGGAAACATTCGCGGATCGGCGGAGAATCTAGACGACACCGTGGACGCTGGAATGGCCCGGGGCTTGCCCGTGTTGAGGTCGAGGAGCGTGCCGGCCATGGGCTCGCCGGCGTTGCGCAGCGCGTCGCTGTCGCGGACAAACTTGGCCACGGTCAGCATGTCGCGCGTGACCGTTGTGTCGCACCCCTTGCTGTCGCACATGTGACGAAACTGCCCGTCGCCGTAGCCCGAGCCGGCCAGGTCCATGTCCATGGCGGCGTTGGGGCCACACGTGGTCCACGGCACGGTCAGCGGCCTCCTGCACATGGGACAGGCCAGCGTCTTGACGGACGCCTCGTCGACATTGTCCCACGGACGGCCCGTGGTGTCGGTCCAGCGAGCCCTCGCGGCGTCGCACACCTCGTAGCCAAACTCGGGCAACCGGATGGCCGACTTGACGAGCGCCCACGGGAACCCGTCGGCCCACAGGCTGGAGAGTCCGGCGCGCAGGCAGTCTTCGAGGAAGTCGCGCGGGTTCAGCATGTGCGTGTGTAGCACCATGAGCACGTCGAGCGGCGGCAGCGTCTCGGGCGTCCACACGTAATGGGCGGGCTCCTGCTCCGGAAAGGCCTCGAAGCGCGCCGAGCCGCGCTCGCTCATGATGGCCTCGGTGAGCGGCGGCTGCTTCTGCAGCGGCTTGCCCCAGCCAAAGCCGGAGCCCGTGCTCGAGTTCTTCTGCGCGTCCCACCAGGACGCGTAGCGGTCGACGGCGCGCTCGACGTACAGCGCCCAGCGCTTTTCGCAGAGCCGGCTCAGCGCCAGCTTGCCGAAGTCGTCGTTGGTGTGGGGCCGCTTCTGCGTCTCGGGCAGGGTGGCGGCCAGGTGCTCCTGGGCGAGCGGGGTCTTGGCAGCGCCAAGAGCGTCCGCATCCCACAGGCCCATGAAGCCGTCGAGCTGACCCATGTCTTGCTTGAGCGCCTGCAGGGCCGTCAGGAACTGCAGGTGCACCAGGCATGTCTCGGGGGTCGGCAGCGCCTGCGATGTGTCGACCTGCAGCCGGTTAAACAGGTCGGCAAGAGCCGCCGTCTGGGCGTCGGCAGCTGCCATGGCGCGGTTGTAAATGCAGTGAATAGGGTTCAATTGTTTGGAAGCGTTAAAGGGCTTGATGACAATGGAAGTTGGGATTGAAGTTTGAAAGCCTCAATCTTCAAGGTTTGGGTTCCGCAAATATATGTGTGGGTGCACGTCTGGTACTCCATACAAGACTACCTAACATGTACATGTAGTAGGTATGTATGTATGGTTTCGTCATTGAAGGCGTTTCGTATTTCGTATTCAGCCTTCTAAACAGACCTTGGCAACGTGGGTAGTATTCATGTTATATATGTACTCTGGGATTCCTTGATATTTTGACCAAGTGTGCAGTCTGCCTAACCAACAGGGCGCCTAACCAACAGGGCGTTCCAAGGTTGCAGATGTATGATGTCAATACTAGGCTTCTTTTTCTCTCTCTCTCTTTGTGTTACGGAGTACAAAGTACGTACCCGTTCTCTTGTCGTTGGCTGACTGGTCGTTAAAGTACTGTACTGTACCGATACGAAATACGATATGCGGCACAATCCAGACTTTCGGGCGTTTAGGTGGCTCGGCTACGCGGCACAATACAGTATTTAGTGCGCGGCTACGCGGCACGAGGCACGTGATATTACTGGCCATACCAGGTGGCTACGTGCCCGCCGTGGCTATGACATTGAATACATGTAACCCCATGGAAGCATCTGAGGGTACAATCTGACAAAGATCAACACGGACAGAGGAGGCGAAGTAGGGGGAATATAAGCGTCCATGGCATTCTCACTGTGGGTTGTTGGCCTCGTTACATGTAAACATGACGTGAACGCACGAAGACATAAGTACTGTGGAGTACAGCATTGAAGCTTCCCACGCCTCTGAGTGATTCCAACAACCTTCAAAGCTAGATACATATATATAATCACTCGGAGCCACATCTTTCAAGCGCACCATGAACAATCTACACTCCACTTTACCTGTCATTGAGCCAACCGAACCTCCTTTCCCATCATTTTCTCTAGATGAGTTAGTGGATGTTGAATCCTTTAACTCTGAGGTACTTGTTGACTTTTGTCAACAATCACGACGAGGGATTGCTAGTTTCTACCATGTTGTTAGTTAGTTAAGCGCGTGCTCATGTGGTACATGTAGACAACATTGGAAGTCTTCACCTACCAGCATAGTGGTTCCTTCATCCCAACTAAGAGACGCGGTTGCAGAAGAGACTCTTATAGCCAGAAATACAACCCTCTCCATAGTCTTCGTTGCAGCCCAAAGAGATTTTTCCTTCGTCCTTCAAATCGCCCCTATCTTTAGACTGTGTTGTAACCACTACCTTGTAGCCGGTGCCGTCATCGTCGCCCACGTGGTTTGTGCTGCCGCAGAATGGAGCAGTACCAGACCAATAACAGTCGGAGCTAGGCCACAAATTCTGGCAGTTGGCATTGACCGTAATGGCCAACGTGAAGATGGCGCAGATGGTGCTGATATGCATGGCGGCGGGCTTGCGGCGGGCTTCGTAGGGAATAATCGGTGTTCAAAGTTGGATTTCAATATTCCGCAGTTGTTAGGATGAGCTGAAAGGTGCCGCAACATTGGTGATGGAAGGAGGCTCCGTTCTTATAGGATAAATGAGAACATGGAATCCCACATTTTCGGAGGGCTACTGTATGTCGCAGCTCGGTTACGTACGAGTTGCAGTCCTGCCGAATCTTGCCCGTCTGGCCCATGTAAGAGTGTGTGAGAGTAACGCGAGGTCCTGACGGCCTCACGTCCTAGGTCTTTTCCACCAGGTGCAGCATTGACTCTTGTGTGAATGTTTCCACAGGGCCCAGCCGTGATATCATAGTCTAGTACTTGAACAACCCCATGACGATGATATGTGTATAGCTGTGGTGAAACATACATGTAGTGCCGCTTTAAGAACGGCCGTGCTGTACATGTAAGTTGCCGTGTCTTACAGATTAGTTGTCCTAATTCCTCCCCGCCTGACCTTATATGCGAGATTCGCGGTTATGTGTTTCGGTTGTTCCAAACCGGTCAACCACCCAAGGGGGTGAAGAATCAAATGGCCAGTCTGGCAACTAAAGAAAGTATGTGGATGAGAGCGGCCAATTTTCTTGCACCCGCGAGCCACGGAGCAAAAAGATTAGGCAATGGTTGCAGTGGCTGCGATCATCGTGGCACACACTAGCTCTTTCAAGCATCGACAGCGGACCGGGCCGTAACATAAAGCCGCCAAGACCTTATGCCGTTCTCGCATATAGTACGGCGGGATCAGCAGGAGTACGAACGGAGAGCTGTAATAATACACATATACACCTGACCTTCTAAGACACGGCAACTTACGGCCCGGCTACATCATACGTGTATTCTGAGAACGGCACTATGTTTTACCACAGCTATACATGTTCGTTATGTGGTTGGTTGTTAGTGTTGCTGCGCATTAAATGGTAAACAATGAGTGGCCATGGGAACTGAATGTATAAGGACCGGGAATAATCAGCTGAGCTTATCTCCATTTATTCTACAGGCACACAGGGGTTAATGACGAAACCCTGGGGGTTTTGCTTGGTTGTACTCCGTAATAACGCAGGTACTCCGAAGAGTAGAGGGGAGGGAACATTCGTCCGACGAGCCGAGCCGTACGGCCACACTCTCGGTCATGACCTTCACCTCTTCTCTTCGTGTGGAAAGCGTGCCGGTCTGTATCTTTGTTAAGAAACATATGCAGATCTTTTCGAATACATGCAGCTTGCTTTAACTTGCGAGATTTCAATATGAAGCATGTAAAGTCCGAGCTGAGGTGCATGTAGGTTGGGAATGCCGACCGCTGAGAGTTCCGTCACAGAGAGGCGGTCTATGATTTTGATCTTCCGGCAGTAGAAGATACATGTACGGTTCGGCGACTTCTTCCTTTGCGCACGTGCAGTTAAGTGTGGCGTCTGGATGGTTGAAGCGCTGGTGGTACATGTACATGTAGTCAGCAATTGAAGTCTCCATGGTCTGTTCGAGCCGCGATCATGTGGTCGAGTCTGCGACGGCTCATATTCAGCTCGTTCGGGGGCTTGATCTCTGCCGGCAGCCCGAGAGGTCTGTACGAGGGCGGCATACATCAATGTACATGTATGCTCCTGCTACCAGGCTGGGGGGCGGTCGCGGGAACCACACTCTAAACCCTAAGTTGTTTTGCGTTGCGACGGCACGACGCGAGGGGTGGTGACCGGTGCAGGTCCCGGCAGGGGGACAGCCCTCAACCCTTGGCCAGCAAGTCCGCCAGCTCATTGCCCGGCGAGATGTGGTTGTGATGACATCAGTTGAGAGAAGGGGAAAGTGGGGTGCGCGTGAGGTCGCATAATGGGTCGTAGCAGGTCGCAGTAAGGGTTGCATTCCGGCAGAACTACAATAAAGTACATGTAAAGCACAAAATCGGACATGTACACTTGGAGACTCCAATCATGAGCAGCCTTGGCATATCCCTTACGGAGAGAGCGAGCATTATCGGCACGTAGTCCTCTCCACGTGTGTGAGATTTAGGATAAGACTATGTACAAGCATGTATATAAGCTAGATGAGAGAAGAGGACTGCTAGGTAGTATTGCCATATACATGTACGAAGGTACCAATGCAATTTCATGGCGTGTGCAATTACTACCCTCTTGGAGCAGCACTGACATCATGTGGCGTTTTATGTTCAAGTTTTCATGTTGGCAGTAGGATTCTCATATCGATACTTTGCTACAGCGCATTCGGCTAAACGACCGACCTCACTGACAAAGGCGTGGATCCGGTCGAGAAATGCCGCGTTGACAATGGACTCGGTCTTGGCCATGCTGTTGATGATGTTGGTCGACTCCCTGATGAGCTCCATGTCTAGCTCGGAATCCTCATTCCCCGGTCTGCGTAGCATATTGAGAAAGAGGCTGATGAGGGCGTTGAGGGGGTATAAGTGAAACACCCTACGGGACGTTAGAGAGCCGGAGACACAGACACAGACATAGGCAAGACACAATGAAACAGGACATACCAGAAAGCCCCGCTGGGAACATGCTGTGCAGTATGGGAGAGAAAGGCCATGGTCGACCTGCAGGCCTCTATGGAGAGATCCATACTGGACTGCAGGCCAAAGTCGGTGTCGCTGGCGGGCAGCGTACATGCATGTGTGCGCTGCTTCTCGATGCAGCGTCCGCTGGCGCAGTGGATCATGCTGAGGAGATAGTAGTAGGCGAGGTGCAGCTCGATCTGGAGCATCTTCTCCGACGCCGTCATGTTTCTGCCGCCGCGGTCCTCGCGCACGGACAGGGACGGCACAAAGTCGGCGGGGATGGACACGCGCCACCGCTCGAGCTCCTCGTCCATCTCGCGGATGGTCAGAAGCACCTCGGCGCCCGACTTTCCGTAGGCCGTGGTGGAGTACAGCTGCCGGACGGCCTTGGACTTGATGACGACGAGCCGCAGATCCGAGAGCACAGAGGGCATCGGGGCCGTGTCGGGTTCGTAGGGCCGGCAGCGCGCGCTGAAGAGGTACTCTGCGTAACCCTGGGGTAGGGCGAGGTTGCAGAACTCATCGTTGATCACGGGCGGGCGGAGCGAGCTCATGCTGAACTCCTTGTCGAGGATGTAGCACAGCCAGAAGAGCATGCGCAGGTGGTGGCGGCGCCGTTGGTCAGTGGTCAGCAGCCTGCCGTCCTCAGGCATCTCGGGGATGAGGGTGTGTCCGCCTAGGGTGAAGATGATCTGGCAGGATGCCCCGTGGTACATGGAGAAGGCCGCCACATTGCCGCTGTGAGCCTTGAACAGCATCTGGACAAGGTCAGAATCAGAACTGACACACAAGAGGTCGAGAGTCTTTAATACTCACAGTCATGAGAGTGGCCTGCAGCATCCAGTAGCTCGAATGGCCAATGGATCTCCACATCATCTGCTCAGCCTGTCTCGAGCAGGCCGTGGAATCAATGGTTCCGGCGCCTCGTACGTTGATCAGTCTGTGGCTGGCTATGGCGGCAAAAGCAAAGACGCAGGCTCTCGCCCGCATCTCGGCCACCGTGACGCCCGTCACTGGATCCGGCCCGTAGGCCACATCCAGCGTCTCCTGGAAGAGGATGCCGTCGATAAAGGGGAAGCAGCAGCCGAAGTCGGAGTGTAGGTATACCTCCGCCAGGGCCTCGACGATCCGGCGCTGGGGCAGATCGACCTTTTGCGCTGGAGGTTGCTGCTGCTGTTGTTCCACGGCTTGCGGGGCCGCCAGGAGCGGATCCTCCATGTCTTCGAGGTTGGGCCACTGGCCCGTCTTGGAATGAATCCATTTCTTGCAGCGCGGGGTGAACTGCGGGAGTCCCGAGGCCGAGCACACGGTGCCCAGGTCGTGCCTGAAGTAGAAGAATTCGCTCTGGGGATGTCCGCTGCCGGCGGAGGGGTGGGCGGTCCTGGCTATCGAGGACGGGACGAATGCTGGGCCCCCATCCGGGGTTCCATACGGGGACCCATCCGGGACGGGCAGAAGAGACTCGGGGGAATCATGTTGGCTGAGTGCATGTGGACTTTCGGCAGAGGCGCCGGGCCGGACCTGTGGTGGCGGCTTCTTGGGCCTACTGCTGATTTCTATTCAGCGCCGAAATTGAATACAAACGTAGACAGAAAGGACAGCACTCACCTAGTGGCTGCTTTTCTCTTCTTGGGACGATTGTATGTGCAGGCAATGTTGTGATGTTGACACCAGTCACAGGACTCGTCGGCATCTTTGGCATCGCAGAGAATCTACCATTTGCGTTAGAGGGCGTTTAATAGAGAAATACGTCATGGCTTTCATCATTTGAGTCGAGGCTCAATTCTGGGGTAGAAAATGGAGTCCGATATTGAGCATAGGGACCATGGAGACATGTAGATGACGTCTTGGGAGGTGCACATCTGTCCAGCAATATCCATGGTCATACTATGGGGCTAGCATGTACTGTGGGAAACTCACCTTTCGCTTGTAACAAGAATCGCAGGCGCGTCTCCGTGTCGACATGTTCCTGTTTCTGCCCGACGACAAATCCCGTCTGTCATGGACGGGGATCCAGCGTCGACGCGTTACCAATAATGCGGCTCCCCATCATGGAGGCTACGGCAAAGGATGACGGTTGTCCCCGGGTTAGGTGCGGATGGCGAGGGGACAAGACAGAAAACGCCGCTGACTCAGCGGAGAAATGGAATACGGCGCATGGGCATTCTCTCTTTGACTCCACCGTTTGGCCATGAGTGGAGGAGTGGAGGAGCCATGGCCATGGCTCCGCCAATCTGTCGCCCCCACCCCTCCGGAGGGCCCCCGGCCCTCAGCCAACAGAGCCCCACTGTACTCCGAATGAATCGGGTATCTAACCGGATTTGGCAACATTGGCCTCCGAATGTCCGCTGAGTAAGCGGAAGATGCGTTTATACAATGCGCTCATGTCCAGGTCTATGATTGTCCCATTGACTACGCCTCCGTTTCGGGGTATTCGATATGTTTTTAAGGGTAATAATGGCGAGAGCGCGAAGGCCGAAGGAATTTTTCGCGGGAACGGGGTTGATTCCCTTCCGATCCCACATGTGCTCCAAAACTACAACTACCAAGGGCTGGATGGTGTTGACTACCTTCACTCCTTTTTCCATCTTTAACTCCAAGTCCATCATCGGCAAGACGAAATGTCAGTGTTCCCTCCTAGGTCGACGAGACGGACGCCGGCGGGCCATGCGTCGTGGGCTCCCCTGCGCAAGGCCTACATGATCCCCATCATCGCCACGGGCATCCTCCTGCAGCTCCTATTCCTGGGCAACATGTCCTACATCGTGGGCTCCCTGTTCAAGTCGACCAGCCGGATGCACCATCTCAAGGTGGTCGCGGTCGACTATGACGGCGGCGCCATCGGGAAGGCCATATCCTCCGCCTACGGCACGCTGCAGGCGCACGCGTTCCCCTCGATCGAATTCGTGTCCTCCTCCGACTTCGACACGCCCGCGTCCCTGCGAGAAGCCGTCTGCCGACACGACTACTGGGCGGCCATCTACACACACGAGGGCGCCTCGGATGCCCTGATGTCCACGCTAAAGGGCGAGAACACGACCGCGTACGACCCCAACGACGCCGTGACCATCATCTACAACGGCGCCTACTACCCCGTCATCTTCACCATGATCGAGGGCAGCCTGAAGAGCCTGGTGGCCGTTGCGGCCAGCCTGTACGGCCTCGGCGCGCTCGGCTCCGCCGTCCCCGCGGCCACCCAGACGCTCTTCTTCCCCTTCCAGAGCAACGAATGGAACATCATGCCCACCACGCAAGGCGACAGGGTCCTGTACAATACGGTGTGCATGGTGATGCCGATCCTGATGCAGTTCTTCTTCCAGATGGGCCTCAACGCCATCATGGCAGGGTTCAGGCTCCTCGAAGCGCAGCACAAGCGCGACGTCTACGTCTTCAGGCTGGCCGCCGGCAAGATCTACACCTTCGTCTCATCTCTGGGCATGGCGGGCTACATCTGGGCCTTTCGCGAGGACTGGGGCATCGGTGCGGGCGACTTCTTCGCCACCTGGATGTGCCTCTGGCTCCTCATGGACATCCATTATCTCGTCATAGACACGGTCCTCGAGACCATAGTGCCCCTCAAGTTCATCTCCTTCTTTGTCCTCACGTGGATCATACTCAACGTCACCGCCACCATATTCCCCTTTGAGATGAACCCGGGCTTCTACCGCTGGGCTTGGGCCCTGCCCAACCATAGCGGCTGGCTTGTTCTCGTTCATGTATGGTCCAAGTGCGGTGGGAGCCTGCATATCGCGCTGCCTGTCCTCTTTTCGTGGTGGGTTGCTGCTCATGGCACCAGCGCCTGGTCGCTGCGCAGGCGCTGCTTGATGGCGGAACGGGCCAGCGTTGAAGGAAGAAACGTCGATCAGACACAGACGGGGGAGGATAGCGACGAGGTTAAGACCATTAGGCTGGGTAGCAGCCAGGTTTGAGTGTGATAGATGGGTTGGCCTGATGGTCTGTCCCCCCAGGTCCAACAATACTAAGCAATAGACGAGGCGGGAAATTTTCTTAATAATAGATGGAGATGAGATCAAAGGCGATTGGTAATATAGATTGTTAGTTATACATTTACGAGTCCAAATCCACTCGAAATCAAATGCTTTGAGGCAATCAACTTCGTGGAACACATCTTGAGCAACAGGAAATCAAGAGGACATGTACGTCCCAGTCTGTATTCACACCCCTCATGTTATCCTCTCTCAAACGGATCATACTCTGTACACAGGCCCAATTCCAGTCCGACTAACAAGGTGTAAGGTGCTGGCTCTGCTGCGCCTAAAAGGCACGCTTCTTGATACTGGCTGTGTAGATGGGCTTGACAAACCACCAGCACTCATTCTGCCACTCACCGCTCAACTCAATGTCAAAAGTCTGTACAATCTGCGGAATAGCTTTGGACATTTCGAGAATGCTAATGTTTTTGCCGATGCAGGTGCGGGATCCAGATCCAAACTGCAGATACATATATTAGTCTTAGTCCTACACCTCGTTGACACAATATCAGAGCCTCCGGTACATGAACATACCGCAAAGTTGCCACCAATGTTGATAGAGGAGGTGCCATCCTCGAGCCAGCGCTCAGGGCGGAACTCGGATGCATCCTGGCCATAGAGATTCTTGTTACGATACAGGGCCCAGCCATTGATTCCGACCTCAGCCTATTCATGTTAGCACGCGACGAGGTCTGGGTAAACAGTAAGAAAAGATGGAGGGACGAGTGCATACACCCTCGGGAAAAAACTGCCCATCGATGACCATGCCGCCCTTGGGAACCAGACGAGTCAATTGTGATCCAACACCGGGATGCAGACGGAGCGCCTCCATGATAACGGCCGACAGGTAGGGAATGCTCTGGGCGTCCCTGAAAGCAATGGGCTGCGCATAGCTGGGATCGTGGACGGCGTCAATGTCTCTGCGGAGGCGCTCGAGCGTGTGCGGGTTCGTGTACAGGTAGTACACGATGGTGGAGAGCGCGTTGGCGGTGGTGTCGGAGCCGGCGCCAATGTTCATGCCGACCGACTGCCGGATCTCGACGGGCGTCGCCTTGCCAGCCTTCTCCATGAGCAGCAGCCGCGAGAGGAAGTTGTGCTCGTCGTGTAGGGCCGCCTGCTCGCCGATATCATCCACGCGGGCGCGGTACTGGTCGATGCGCCGCTGTATGTAGCCGTTGAGGCCCTTGACTGGCACTGTCATGCGGAGCAGGGACATGAGGCCCAGCCACCAGGTGTGCACGCCGGGGACCACGCCCGCCGTGCTAGAGTAGTGCCAAAGCTGGTCGAGAGCGCCGCAGGCCCCGTTAGTGTCGGCGTTGGCCTCCATCATGCCCATGGACTCGCCGACCTGCAGCAGATTAGGCATTGATCTCAATATGAACATACATGCGTAGGAATAGAGAGAGAGAGAGAAGACAAAGAAACATGAGAGGGCTGGTACCCACCGTAATGGCCCCAATGACATCAAAGGCATAGTACTGCAGAAACTGCGTCAGGTCGACGACCTCGCCGCCGTCGCCAAACTCCTGCAGCCTCCTCGTCAGGAGCATAGTCTGCTCGTTGACCGTCTCCTCGTACGACACCAGCGCCGTCATGGTGTACAGTGAGGCGACCTGCTTCTTCATGTAGGCGTGGGCCGTGGGGTCGCGCACGTCAAACATGTTGGGCAGACCGGGCTGGCCAAAGGGGACGTAGTACTCGGACTTGTGGAGGGCGTTGCCGATGCGGTAGATGGACTTGAGAGCATCCAACGAGTCGAAGTCGTAGCGGTTGGGTCCGATGCGGACAATGGGGCCTATATCCATGAGTGTCAACTCATTTTCTTCCAAGTTTTCTGAGTGGGTAGTAGTGTGCTTCCATGTTTGTACCCACCATATTGCTCATGCAAGTCTATAATGGTCTCGTTGATCTTGCCCGTCAGTGTCTCGCGAAGCTCCCAGAGCCTCGAGAAGCGCGCCAACAAGGGGCCGGGCACCTTTCTCAGGCGAGAGAAGCAGAGCGTGTACACCACCCACAGCAGGTTGTAACCGACCACGGCCACGAGCATTAGCTGCAAAACATTCCCCTTGTCCATGCGCCCGGCAAAACCTGCCAAGTTATCCGGCAGCATGATTGAGGGGGTACAGATCAGAAGGAGAGAAAAAGAAGTTTGAGAAAGAATGGAAATCCAAGTTGGCTCTGGACAGGGACAGCAAACTCCAACAGGTGGAAAGATGCTTATATACGTGTGTACATGTATCATAACCCGGTGGGTGTTTGGCAACGGACGGAATGCCGACAAAACCCCGTCGTCAACTAACACGGAAATGAAGAGGACCCCGCGTATCGAAAACTGCCGGCTATACGTGCACTTGTCATCTTGGATATGTAAGCGGGGTGGGAGATTTCACATCTGTCGACCTCGAGTCTTGAGTACCGTATTCGTGACCGGGCTCACTCTTAGACGGGAGTCAAGCAGCTAACCGTATGGATATGGTTTTTGAAGAAACCTCCGCTTACACATCTAGTTCCGTGTGGAGATTGTGGATCGTCCGGATTACCCTGGTTGCAAGTGTCGGTGAAAAAGGGGGGCGGAGGAAGAGGAACCCGTCCAGTAACCGAAACGGACAGACATCATAGAACGGGGGGTGGAATAACAGGATGAAGTGGGTGCATGTAGTCGGGCAGAATTGACGGTAGGCATAATGCATGTAGAAAGGTTGGATGTTTATACTCGTTATGACTCAATCGTAGCACTCTTCCTACAAGGGGGAGAGGAGTTTCTTACTAGACTATCCTACTCCGTGGTTTTCTGGATGGTCGTTCTTGTAGTCCGATCACCCAGGTTCATGCCTATGCTCTGGATCTGGACCTCAAGATATAAGTCAAAACTTCTCATTGTTATGTCACATACGACCATAGCTAGTGGAAAATACGGGGTCCCGTCCGCTCCCCCAGAGTCAAGCCACTGAGCGGTGGATTAGTAGTTGGGTCGGTGACGACCAGCGAATACCCGCTGTTGTATGTTTTTTGGTCTTTTTTTTGGTCTTTTCAACGTCTAACACAGGGCCTATGTACGGAGTCCGATGCCTCAAATTGAAGTAGCGAGCCTTCTTCTTTTTTATTGAATAATGACATTTACGATTGGCGGGTACATGTGCGCATCATGTCGTCCTTTCAACGTCGGGATATGGACTTCCAGCGAGACGATTATACACGAGGCAATCGCTTTCATCAACAATTGAACTCGGCTCTTACACATACGGAGTATACCCTACATGTATAATATGCCCCGTCGCCCTCAACGATTTCATTAATATGAACTCCAACGTCCAAGGGCAAGACTTCTAATTTGTCCGTCTTTTCGTCTTCTAGCTTCTTCGTTTCAGGTTGAATGTTTATGGCCACCCTCTGTCTGAGTACGTTTTATTGGTCGACTCTAGATTTGCATCTAGCCACTGGATACATGTACATGCGCAGGTACATACATCTCGCGTTGTTATATGTCTGTTCCATGTTCTATGACCCTGCCTTTACTTGCGAGTCATATTCAAGCACGGCATTCAGGAGGACCTGAGCACCGAGAGCACAATGCTCAGGGCTGGTGTACTCGTTGGGGTTGTGGGATAGGCCATCCCTGGAGGGTACAAAGATCATGCTTGTGGGGCAGACCTTTGCCGTCCAGGCGCTGTCGTGGCCGGCCATGGACTTGATGTCCATCATGATGTCTGTCTCGGGGACTTCGGCGAGGGCGCCGCGGCGGACGGCCTCGATGCACTGTGCGTCAAACCTGGCCTCGGGGAGACTCCAAGCCTTGGTGACGGTATACGTGGTGCGGTTGGCCTCCTGGCGGATGATATCGTCAAAGACGGCGAAGATGGCCGTCGATAGCTCCTCGACCATCTGGTCGGTCGAGCAGCGGATGTCGATGATGAAGTCGACGCCGCCAGGGATGATGCACATGCTGTCCGAGTGGGATTTGATGACGCCCACGGTGGCGACGCCTAGCCTGGTGCTCCTGGCTGTGTCACGGACCGCGGCCACGAGTCGCGAGGTCGTCACTAGGGCGTCTGAGCGGTCCGCCATGGCCATGGTGCCAGTGTGGCCCTCGAGACCGTGCGTAGTGACGCAGATCCACTTCATGCCCTGGACGCCCGTCACGACGCCCACCTTCTGGTCTGCCCTCTCCAACCGCGGGCCTTGCTCGATGTGTAGCTCCAGATGGCACCGCAGCGGGTTGGCCACGTGGTCGCACGCAGTCTCTCCAAGGTAGCCAATCGACTCGAGGGCCTCGTGGATCGACACGCCGTCGGCGTCACGTTGCAACCAGTTCTGCGCAATGTCGGAAGCCGCCTTGGTGCTCCAGATGCCCGACGCCATGGTTGCGCCCGGGAAGCGCGCGCCTTCTTCGTTGGCCCAGTCAATCAGGGTGATGGGGCAGTGCGTCTCGACCTTGTTCTCGTGCAGCGTACGCAGCACCTCGAGTGCAGCCTGGACGCCCAGAATCCCATCATATCGACCACCTAGAGACGTTGGCAAATTCCATGTTAATATATATCTGTACTGGCTGGCTCTCTTTCCTCTTCCAAAGCCCGGTTCTCCCCATGTCGGTAGTGACTGATGTGAGAAGGCAAAATAGAAGTCATGTTGGCTCCATGTAATACAAGTACGTACCATCAGGCTGAGTGTCCAAATGGCTTCCCATTCCGATGGGAAGAGTGTCGTTGGCTGTGCCAGGTCGCGTTGCAAAGATGTTTCCCATCTTGTCCACCTTGATATCGCAGCCCAGGGCCTTGCATTCACCCACAAGCCAATTTCGCACCTTCTTGTCCTCTTGGCTCATGGTGAGTCGACGCATGCCCGTCGACGGGGCCGGGAGAGCACCCCATTGGGTGCATGTGGTCTGTAGCGTGTCGTTGAGACGGTCTGCGTTAATCCTGAGTTTGGAAGCCATGGCTGACTGCTGAGAGTAGAGCAGAGGGCATACATGCAATATCGCGACGACACAAAGTGCGAGGGACAGGGGAGAGAGAGGGATCACTTAGATGTGGCCATTCACCAGTCCAACAGCACTCGGGGAGGTGGCTGTAGGCGTATTGGCGTCCTATCCTAACGTGCATGTATCTTTTCGGTGAATGGGGTGAGAATGCCTATCTGCTTATCCAATATCGTTGCAAGATAACAACCCTTGTCATGGTGCTACTAGTCGGGCCATGGCACAGTTACGAGTATAGCGAAATCACCATCAGCAGAGGCCAAGACGTCTCCTACGCGTTATTGAATGACAAGGTACATGTAATGTTTATGTAGCTTCTCTTGGATGCGAGGCCATTGAAACCTGCTCCGGAGCGCCATTGCGCACGATAAGAAAATAAGACTGGGTTCAGCGACAATACCTGTGCTACTACTACTATATGAATTCATATCTTCGCCATATGATTTTGATCTCCTCGTCCTCTTTCTCCTCCTTCTTCTCTATTTTTGAGATTCAATTGACATGTTCGAGAAGGATTGAGTAAAAATATCCATTATTGCCTATGCCTCTTTGATCATTCGATAACTATCACATCGAAGGCTTGTTTCCTCGTTATTTGCAAGCAACAGCAGTCAACTAGTCTGTCAGTTGAGACCATCATGTCAACCATGGCGGAACCCACAAAGGCGGCCGTGGAGACGAAGGAGGATGATGTCGGTCTTGAGTACATTGCACAGCATGGAGTGGCAAGCTATACGCCCGAGGAGGAACGTCAAGTCAAGTGGAAGCTGGATCTGCATCTCATGCCCATTGTGAGTTCAGCATTGAACGCTGGCCATCAAATCTGATGCCATTCCCAATCTCTGCTCGATCCTATGCCCCAAGGCTACTGGAGCAAAGAACGACGCAAGATGTGACCCACCGAGAGAAAGCAAGACGTTGACAAGATCGATTATGACAACATTAACATTGAATACATTTACTAGATGATGTTTACCTACGGTCTCCAGTACCTCGACAAGGTCGCCATATCGTACGCCGCTGTGTGGGACATGCGCCAAGAACTGAACCTCGTCGGCCAACAGTACAGCTGGGCAAACAGCCTCTTCTACTTTGGCTATCTTGCCGGCCAAGTGCCAGCCAACTACCTCCTCCAACGGTACCCTACCGGAAAGTTCGTGGCTACCATACTGCTGATCTGGGGTATGCTCGTCATGATGTGTGCCGCGAGCCGCAACTTTGAGGGTCTGGCTGCCTTGTAAGTCCACCTCGACTACATGTACATGTATTCAACTTTGAACTATGTTTTCAACCCGCAAGGAAACCGGCGGTGCATGACTAACTTGCTTGCCCAACCAGGCGATTCCTCATGGGGTTCTTCGAGAGCGGCGTCACCCCGGCCTGGACGCACGTCACGGCCATGTTCTACGTCCGGTCCGAACAGGGAGCTCGCTGCACCGCCTGGTTTCTCATGAACGGTGTAGCCTCCATCCTGGGCAGCCTTCTCAGCTATGGAATAGGTCACAGTCACTCAGGGGTGGACAAGTGGCAGCTTGTAAGTCCATGTCCATGCCGTCTAAGAACATTCAATGGCCATTTTCGCGACTGACACGGCTCCCCACTCAGGTCTTCCTCATTTGCGGTGCCATTACTATCTCTTTTTCCTTCGTCGTCTGGTTCTTGTTCCCCGACTCCCCCGCCAACGCAAAGTTCCTTACAGAGGCCCAACGCACCATTGCCATTGACCGGTTGAGGACCAACCGCACCGGTGTCAAGAACTCAGTCTTTAAGCCTCAGCAGGCTTTGGAGGCGCTCACGGACCCCCAAGTCTGGGCTTTTTGCCTGGCTAATGGCATCTCGTCGGTCGGAAACGTCGGTGGTAGTTTCTTGCCCATCATCATCAAGGAATTGGTAAGGCCCGTCAAATTGCCATTGATCTTTCTCAATCGTCAGGTTGAAATACATGTACATGATCTGTACTGACCATTCCCTCCCTACAGGGCTTCACCGGCTTACAAACCACTCTTCTCACCATGCCGTCCGGCGGCGTTGAAGTTGTTGCCATGCTCATCGCCGGCTTCGTTAGCTCCTACTTTGTCAAGGGCCGCACTTTCCTCATGTTCTTCATCAGTCTTCCCACACTCGTCGGCTGCATCTTCCTTGCTGAGGTTCCCCGTTCCGAGAGGTGGCTCCGAATTGTCGGCTCCTGGCTCTTACTTGCAGCCCCGGCTGGTACGGCCATCATGCTTAGCCTGATTGGGTCTAACGTCGCCGGCTTCTCGAAGAAGGTCACCACGACGGCCCTCAGCTTCATCTTCTACTGCGTCGGAAACATTGTCTCTCCCCAGCTCTTCATCGACTCCGAGGCCCCTGGCTACCCCACAGCCATGCGCGGAATCTTGGCCACGACTTCCATCGTTCTCGCCATTGAGCTCCTACTTGGCTGCTACTACATCTGGGAGAACAGACGCAGGGACAGGATCCTCGCCGCGACGCCTCAGGAGGTTGTTGACGCCGTGACGTTTGAGAACGAGGAATACATGGATAGAACGGACCGGGAGGATTATCTCAAGTTTCGCTACAGTTGGTAAAAGCTCAAAAGGCATGGATGGTCATGGCTTTGACGGATCGAGGCCAGTCCCAACCCCGAGGACCTGCACCCCCCCTACATGTACATGATGTAACCAGTGAATACCTACTATTGTATGTTTGTTTGTGAGTAAAGGCATTCCCTAGACAATAAACTGCCACAAGTTCAATGGCCACTGCCCTGGCTACATGTACATATGCGAACGACTTGCTTCAATGCTGTCATCTCGGGAGCTGTCTTGTGCGGGTACATGTAGTTACATCAATGTACCTCGTGCCACAACGCAAACAGCCTGGCCAAGGTCTCCAGAACAATGACGGTCCCGATATCTAGTAGTGGCCTCATCGGGGATCGCCGAGGACCCCGAATGGCCCTCCACGGCCAGCAGCTCAGGGGGAGGGCTAACTTCGCTTCACTCAAAAGAAGGAGGTCTATATGCTAAAGTAGGAGTGGTGTATAGCACATACGACCATAGCTAGTGGAAAATACGGGGTCCCGTCCGCTCCCCCAGAGTCAAGCCACTGAGCGGTGGATTAGTAGTTGGGTCGGTGACGACCAGCGAATACCCGCTGTTGTATGTTTTTTTGGCCTTTTTTTAAATTGAGCCCTTTTCTTTTTACTAAATAATGAAGTAGCGTTTCCATGTTCTTTCCCTAGGTATGAACGATGGCTGCATGCACGCATTATGTCGTCCTTTAACTTCCTGACACGGACCTCCAGCGCGATGATTATATCCACCTGAAGAACTATGCCGGCAAAACTGTAGGCATCGTAAAGGGGCATCGCCAGCTTATATACATACATGTACCCTGGACCTGCGGAAGTGGCTAATGTGGCTATTCCGTCTCTCTATTAGTATCTATATTTATTTAATGTGGTCTATCTGCTGAGAATCCAGGTGCATGTGATGGCACTGGATCTCCTATTCGTCACCAGAGGCAATTGCTTTGAACTCGGCTATGTACATGCACCCTATACGCCCCATTGACCTCAATGATTTCATTGCTCCAACGCCGAATGGGGAGGCTTTTGATATGACAATTGAGCAATATAGTACTGTACAGCGGTAGACTGAATGAAAGGTGTATCACATATATTTATATCAAAGCAGCACACACGAAGGTGTACAATCACAATTTTGTGCCACAGTGTGATATACACACATTTGATGAACAAGGCCTCTTCGGACAAAACCTTTATCAACCTAACGCCATCTACCAAATATACTAGATGTATGCTTCCACCCATTTCGTTAACAACTCATGCCGACAATCGATGGTTTAGGAGATTGTCTGGGAGTTGTCAGCACAATCAAACACCTTCATGATTGTACCGGTCGCGAAAGCCTCCTTGATGGACACGGACGTTCCATACCTATCAAGACGTCAGCATACATCAATGTATTTCGCCGATTCTGGACATCAAGATACTCACGTTCCGGCGATGACCATAAATAGGCCAATGACTGCAATAAGCGTATGTAGTCCATAAACCGTCTTCCTAGTCGTCGAACCTGCGCGGTAATGTTTGAAATCATGCATCCATAAGAAGGCCGGGAAGATCAGACTGAACGGCGCGAAGCACAGCGACCCAGCAAGTCCAAGCAGGTAATTCAGAATGGGCACCGCCTCGGCAATGACGAAACTCAATGCGCCAATGGCCAGGTTGGTTCCCATCCAAGTGCCCCAGTGAGTAAAGGAATTGGCCTGTAGATGCTTGGAATCACGCAGAGCACGCACAAAGACGTACTTGGCGGCAACGTGCTGGCAGATCCCGATGCCGATGACTAGTCCGGGAAGTGCCACACCATAAGAAATCTTCTTGAACAGGACACCGGCGCTCCCGAATGCCGGAGTGGTGAGCCAGGTGCCACACCAGCGGTAGATGACGAGCGAGAAGGTGAGATACATGGCCGTAGTCAGGATGCCCGCCACAAGCGCAGCCTTGCGGTACTCGCGGGGCCGACGCATCTCCGAGATTATGGGCAGGTACATGGACGAGCCGCTGTTGGCGATGAAGATGTTGGCGTTGGCGGTGAAGGCCGCCGTCACGCTGGGGTAGGCAATGGCCCTCCAGCCTAGATCGAAGTCCCCCGTCTTGGGTGCCGCCGCCGGCCGGTCCTGCTGGCTAACGGCCACGGAAAAGATGAAGACGGCGATGAAGAAGGTGATGAAGCCGAACCACGTCAGCCAGCCGAGACGGGAAAAGGTTCGGACGGAGGAGAAGCCGGTGATGAGAAAAGCCGAGACCAAGCCGAACACGACCGTGCAGGCCCCGTGGTTGCTCAGAGAATTGAAGGCCGTCGAGCAGGTGACGATGCCCGCAGCCACAACAAGGACCTGCGCGATGAGAATCTGTAGGCCGACCAGCTCCTTGCCCATCGGGCCCCAGATTAGACCACACATGTCTGCCAATGCTGAGGTGTGTGTATATGTTAGCAAAGACGCCGCTTTTGCTTTTACTTTTTCAATATGGACCGGTTGTTCTTATTGTTGTTCTTGATTTTTTAAACTTACTGTGGCATTCTGGATGGCGGTTACGGAAATTCCCAAGGATGATTGCCGTGTCTGCATTATGTACCCGGACGAATCAGTTCATGTAATAGATTTTGATATTATGGCAAATGGACTCCAGTCGTGGCGCTTACAGATATTCAGCGAAAACCATGCAACTAAGGTGATGGATCCGCCAACGGCCCCCAGTGTAGCGAGGGCACCGGGGACGCTCAGAATACTCATGGCGAATTGAATCTTGAGGAAAATGACAGTGGCGCGCTGCCAGCTGACGGTGCGGAAGGAAACACCATCTGCGGTGTCGTGGAATACCTCGACTGCGGTCGCAGGCTCAAAGCCAATGTCCGTTTCGCCGCGGGCACTGTCTGCAGTCATGTTGTCAAGACCCATGGTCTTGTCATCGGCTATTACCTTTAACTCAGACATGGTGGTGCTGACTCTGGACACCGGTGGGAAGTAGAGATGAAGAAGATGGGAATCAAGTCCGACGGCGGCGGCATTGGGAGCAATCGAGGGCCAGGCCAAGTTTGGTTATGTGCATGTATTTAACATCTCTTGTCCTTATCTACCGTGCAAGACGTCCATCTGCTGCCTGGCCGTAAATGGACTGCATTGTCCGAGTAAGCAAACCATGCGGGAGTCTCGACTGCGTACAGTACGATACGAATGGCGGATAAAGCCTGTACTGATTACGACAACGTCGGTGCATGTAAGTAGGCCAAATGAGGAGAGCGAGCTTCAATATCACATAGAACCGCCCGCTAGGGCGGTTATCAGGAATTTTAAGGTCCTGGATTGAAGTCAAGATGCTCTTGTTACAGGGAGTCACATTGCCCGGGCGGATAAAGACCCGGGCCATGGCATGGGGTAATAGCCGGCGCTACATGTAACTGCATGTACATCTAGTGCATGTAGATGTACGGAAGGGCCGCTCCGACCCCGGTCACAGACTGATAGAATCGCTGGGTATTACACTGACCTGCGGGCGTTTCGGGAGGCGAGAATGCGAGGAGCCCAGCGCCATCACGGGCTCTGCGTCTTGAAGACAAGGGTTCTCCATGTTGATAGCCGCGTCTGCGTCTGCGAGCCTTGGGCAGGATCGGGATCTGTCGCGCTGTCACCGAGATCAGATCTTGCCGATGTTGAGTGCTGAAAGCACGTGAAAAGTGACACTGGGAAGGTGGCAAGCAGATTGATAAAAACATGGCCGGGACATGAATCCGACGTTGAATTGTTAAGTACACATTACTACATGTCCATATATCAACATTCAATACATGTATATTGGTCGTGCGGGCGGCACAGTGATGATAGCCGCCTTTGCTCTTTATGTTCTGACCACGACAGTGACTAGAACCCGCGTTCTCTATATTGCATGTAAACAGTGATACTTGAGCAGTATCAAAACCCAGCGAACACTAAACCTGGTGTTTTTCCTTACCACATGCATCTAGGCTCACCCTGTCCTCCGTCACAGTAACCTCGGGTGAAATACCCTCGTCGACGTGATCCACCCATAGCAGATCGATTTGCTCGAGCGTCAGATCCTTGGCTACACGGAAAGTTAGCAAAACTCACCCCCAACTCACAGGAAGCAAGAAACGCCTACTCTCGACAACAAAGATCCAGGTAAGAATGGTGATGATTCCGCCTCCGATGCAGAACCAGATGTAGATCAGGGCACCAATGTCAGGGTCGCTAGCAGCTTGACCACCAAAGTAGACGGATATGAAAGCTAGGAACCAGAACACCATGTTGGCGGTGGACTGAACCTGGCTTCGATATTGAAGCGGCAGGATCTCCACGGCGTAGAGGAAAGCCAGCCACACCCAGCTGCAGCCATTGACGACATTATACAGGGCAAGTATCACCACACATGCCCATTGCACTCCGCTCGACGGATTCTTGATATTGGCGAGGCCTGTAAAGACGCACATAAGGACTGTCTGGGCCTAGAGTAGATGGTTATTAGTGAGTGGGCTGGGGGCACAGGGTTTTGCGTGCGTCTCATAGAGCAGCTGTGGTACATGGAATTTGATAGATGGCTTACAACTCCACCCCAGCACAGCACTGGTCTCCTGCCGACCCTTGGGAGTATCACAAAGCTCAGGGCCATCCCTATAGGAATACCCGTGTTAATGGCAGCAAGGGCCAGGGTAATCATGTCACCTTCAAGACCAACGCCTTGGAGGAGAGCTTGGCCGTAAAATGTAATAAGCTCAGTTCCATACATTGGTCCCGCAATATTGATGAGGACGGAGATCCTGAGCCACAAAAGGTGTCAGTTGCGTATGTACATATAGCCGAGAGAAGGGTTAAGGCGAGGATATGTAACTGACCAAATGCGACGAATATTCTTGGTTGGACTGCCGTCACCCGTGAAAAGGACCTTGAGCGTGAGCTTCTTGGCCTGCTCACGCTCCAGCTCAATCGAAGTTTGGATGTTTGACTTGATGCGCAGGAACCTCTCATCATTCTCATCGGCATCCGTTAACCGCTGCAGGGCAGAATCCCCCTCGGCGTCCCTGCCACGAGCAAACAGCCATCGCGGCGAGTCTGGACAGCCGTACACCAGGATCAAGGCCATGATGAGGAAGAGGCCCTGCATCGCCAGTGCAACGCGCCAGGCGCCCTTGTTGGGCGCCTTGAGCATACCATAGTCGAACCAGGTTGCGGCAGAGATGCTGCCAATGCCGCAGAAGACCATGAACATTGTATCAAAGGTTCGCTTCGTGTCCGTCACGCTGGATTCTTGGATGTAGATTGGCGTGGTCGCCGCCAATGGGCCGTTGGCTATCCCGAGAACGACTCGACCGACCAGCATCTCGATGGGAGTGGTAGTGGCCGTCTGTAGGACAACGCCGACCAGGGCAACCCAGCAGCAGGCGATGACGGTGCGACGACGCCCGAGACGGTAGCTGACGGGGGCGAGAATTGCGAGTCCAATCACGTCGCCTAGGAGGATACCCGCGGCGATGAAAGTGATGTATCTCGTGTCGGTCGGGTTACCAATGTCGTTGAGGAAATACGGATTCGCCAAAATACCACCAATGACGCCTTTTATAGACCCGCGCAAGTTAGCCAAACATTGGCAACCTGTTGGAACCCAGGCGAAGAAACATGGGAAACATACCAGCATCCCAGCCATAAAGCATAAAGGCAAAGGAATTGGCGAGATTCAGGCAACGCACAAGGTTGTTGCCACGCGCTGGCCATTGGTAACTGAGGAAAGCCATGATCAAGATGTCATGTATAGGGTGCGTGCGGTGCGTGCTCCAGTGGGATGCGAATCAGGAATTAGGGTATTCTCTCAACATCATGCAAGATATATACATGTATGTACATTTGTTATCGTTGAATGTATGAGCCATCAGAGTGCAGGAATGTGAGTCTCGAGTTGAAGCAATGCCACCACGTGAGTCGCCGGGATCCTTCCAAGCCTGCTGGAGCAATGGGGATAAGAAGAAGCCATTGGATCTGGTGACAGTTATCTAGACAAGTATCAAGCTGGCGGGCACTTATCTGGAAGAAACTTGAATTCAGTATCAAATAGTCAGTTCAAGTCCCAAGGCGCACACTGCCCCGGTTGCTTATCTTCAATGTTGTCAGACCCCAGTCCGCAATCTGATCCCACTGCCTCTATCCGAAACCCTTAGCCGATGTCTCCATCCGCCGTCTACATGTATGTGCTGAATGCACCCATCTGTGATTGCCATCCGTTGATCCTACCAGCAACTTGGATGATAAGCAGACGAGTCGGATGTTGAGGAAACGTCCCCATGCTCGTCAAATCCGGCGTACATGTATGTATGTATTCATGAGTACTATGTACTGACTATATATACTAAGACCTCCAAATCTGTTCACCTTCAGGAGCACCGATGATGCCGGCATTGAGTGTTACGCCGTGAAGACAATAATAGGCAATGACCTGGATCAAGTGAAGTGTTTGCTCCTTGCCAAGAATCTGATTTGCCCTTGCCCACAGCTGTTCTTCGAGAGGCTTGCCACCCTTGACGAGACGCATGGCTAGATCGAAGGCGACATCACCTTTGTCACTTAGACCGGACGGCTTCTCGCCCTCGGTGATCTTCCGCATCTGCTCCTCGGAGAGGAGCTCCTTCTTGGCGATGATGCGAGAATGCGAGTAGGTTAGGAAACCACCAAACGACCCCGTGTAGTATCCCTGAACGGCCATGATGGCGACCTCCGTAGCCTCGGGCTCAAGCGCTGGAAGCTCCAGGACTTCCTTGTTCAACCTCATGGTGTGGGTCGAATACTGAGGCGTGTACATCATGATGGACAGCGGTCCTAGCAAGGCCTTGTCTTTGCCGTGTAAGGTAAATCTGGCCCTGGGGTCAGTGAAACCAGATCTTGGCCGAAGGAAAGAAATGAAAGAGAAAGCTGATGCAGGCACTCACGTAGCACCCATGCCGTTGCGAATCTTCTCCTCCATTTCATCGTGAAAGACGCGTTGCTCGGGAGTGAGCTGCTCCGGGGGGATTGCGGGATAGCGTGGACCAGACATGATGCCAAGGGTTGGAGTGAGGTGTAGATGGCTGGAAGGAAATGGAGGCAAGATGGACGAGTTGACTTCTACAATCGAAGGGACTGGTCAGTGAGGCTGCTGTACCGAGTACATGTACATTTAATGTATTGGCCCCTCCATTTGGTCGGAAGCGGCTCCTATCAAACAGAATCGGTATGTGATTACGACGGTGTGTCATGGTATCAGTTGGTACATGCGCTTAGCCGACGTCCAGAGCCGCCGACCTCCAATGGGGCACCACCACCTCGAGGATTGCGACCTCAGCTTTGGTCACCTGAATTCCCATGTACTATATTTGGCTGAAGTTATTCTATCAATTGGCCAGAGACACCCAAGCCTCACTTCCAAAGCACACCAGCCCATCATGTTTCTCGCCAACGTTGTTCTTGCCGGACTAGTGGTTCTGCTCGTGTGTCGCGAGGTATCTCGGCGACTAACACAGAAGCACCCCTACCCTCCGGGACCAAGAGGATTGCCACTAATTGGGTCTCTTTTCGACATCAACAACGAGCGACCCTGGATTACTTACAGCAAGTGGTCCGAGAAGTATGGTACGTCTTCGTCTTCCCCGGATGCGTATTGCTTGTCCAACCACAACCGCTCATATTTGTCGTTATATAGGTGGCATCGTCATGTTCTGGGTCATGGGGAAACCCACCATCCTCCTGGGCAAGATGAATCACGCACACGCTCTCCTTCAAAGGCGCATGGTCAATTACGGTGACCGGCCACAGCTCGTCATGGCCCAGGATCTGGTGACACGCAACGGGTGGTACATTGGCACGTCGCGCAGCATCCACGGCACCCATAAGAAACAGCGCAAGATCCTGGCCGAGCGACTACGAGCCAGGGCGCTCAAGGACTGGGCTCAGCCGACGGTGCTTCCCGAGTCGCAGCTGCTCCTGCAGAGATTGATTGACGACCCTGAAAAGTTCATCAGCATCATCAAATGCTTCACCGTCAATGTCATGCTGCGGACCACGTTCTCCCGTGACTCGATCCCCGATATCGGCGATCCCCTGGTTCGCCGTATCAACGAGGCGACGGATCGCCAATTTATCTCGCAGATCCAGGGGAGGTTCTGGGTCGACTACTTCCCGCCCCTGCTCCGTCTGCCGACGTGGATCCCCGGCATGGGATGGAAGAAGAAGGGCTTGGAATGGAGACAGGAGGCTGATGACCTCTTCCTAGAGCTCTGGGACGAAACCAAATCACGCAACAAGGAAAAGTCAGGCGAGAATGGGAATGGGTACCCCAGCCTCGTCCAAACACTCATAGATACCCAGATGGATGATATAAGTGTGCCCGAGGGGACCACCATCGCAGCCGCCATGGTGGATGCCGGCACCGAGACTCTGACGGGCACCATTGTCATCTTTCTCATCATATTCATATACTTCCCGCACGTGCTAGCCAACGCCCAGAAAGCCGTCGATGAGGTCGTCGGCAGGGATCGATTGCCGACATTCGACGACATGGCTACGCTTCCGTACATCACCGCCATGGTCAGGGAGGCCTTCCGCTGGCGGACGGTCGCGCCCGTCGCTATCCCGCATGCTGTGGTGGAAGACGACTTCTACGAGGGCTACTTCATCCCCAAGGGAACCACCGTCTTTTCTCTATCCCACCACATCCACCAGGACCCTGAAATGTACCCTGACCCCGACGAGTTCCTGCCCGAGAGATTCCTCGACGACAAGGGGCAACTCAACGATCTGCCTCACGCTGGGTTTGGCTTGTGAGTCGAGTCGTCCGTCCTGTTGCACGGATTACATGTATGTTGTTACATGTGCAGATCTGCTAACCTCGAACAGTGGAAGTAGAAAGTGCCTGGGCATGCATTTTGCCGAGCAGACCTTGTTCCTCTTGATTTCCAGGATCGCTTGGTCCTTTGACATCAAGGCCCCTACAGATAGCAAGGGACAGCCCGTCCTGCCCAGTCTCGATCCCATGGACTGGGGTGCGTTTCTAGCCTCGTATGTCGTTGCCCAAACCCATCAAGGCCTTGTCGTGGTCGCTAACTACAATTTCAATATCAGACCGCCGCCAATGGATTTTGAAACTGTCATCACCCCACGATCCCCAGAGGTCGTTTCCATTGTGGGGTAAGAAACGACTACCACTTCCTCGTCTTAGACTACAAACTTCCAGTTGAACTGGTAATAAAACGCAATACGATCAATTCAACATGGTTAAATCTACTACTTCGATCAATGTATATCCTCCGTCATTTTGATTGGGCTCCCTTGAGAACATTCAGCTCTTAGGTACACGCAGTTTGTATTATTAGTAGACCGTGAAACCTGCATATCGCCGCCAGTGATAGCTTTGGAGGCCCCGGCCCGAGAACAATCTCGGCTACGTTCCCGAGTGCCAAAACCCACTAGGCAATGCTGCTTCTTATCGTAGACCACCTGGATTGCTGCGATTGATATCATTTTAGCGCGAGATTTGCTCCGCTCGGACGGCCGTGGTTGGGATTTGCGTCTTCCAAGACCAACATTGATGTCAGCCTTGCATCCTTGAAGATCGCGGTTAGCTGCCGAGCAAATAATTTACAGGTGCTCTATCGTAGCTGATGAGTCCAAATGCGCCATCACCAGAGCCCAAGATTCGAGTGCTAATCTCCTGTCCAGTATTACCCTTGGGCGGAGTTGCCCTTATCACCGTTGGCGGAGCCAAGTAAGCCCAGCTTTCCCCGTAGGTCGCCCCGGACTTTGAGATGTGTTGTACGCGGGCGCGGGCGCGCAGTCCGGACCCACGTAATTCGGTATTACATTGGCGAGCAGAAGTCCTCAACGGCCGAGCCATATCCGCTTCGTTGCCCGCAGCCGCTGCCATCTCGCACCCGTCCCGGCACCTTGACCATAGAACAGCCGAGAAAGGCTTCTAGCAAGCTGCCAATTTGCCAAAACCTGTGCCATTTTCCTTTCCTTTTAGAAAAGCCTCCATCATCAGCTCCACTAGGGATCATCAATCCGCATTTCACCCCCCTAACAGTGTACGACTTGGGGTCCAAAGGATTCAAAATGATCGACCTCTCTATCCCAGAAACATGCCCGGCAGGTGTTGTGGTGAATGAAGGTCCGGACTTTAAAGTGGAAATAAGGACGGTGCCAGTGCCGAGACCAGGTAACATCCATGTCCGTCATGTTTGTGCCAACATTTTGAAGGCGATCAAAAAGAAAACAAAATGTATAGCTAACTCTTTGTTTAAAAGGTGACGATGAGGTTCTCATCCGCCTCAGGTGCACCGGACTGTGCATGTCCGACATCCATTACATGTCGAATGACTGCGGAACTCCGCCCATGGGTCTCGCCGGCGTGCACAGTCCGGGTCATGAAGGTGCCGGCATCGTGGTGGAGGTTGGCCACAATGTCAAGGGCTGGAAGGTTGGCGACAGGGCTGGAGTCAAGCCCATTTGGAATACTTGCGGTACCTGCGAGGCTTGTCTCGATGGCAAAGAGAATTACTGTCCTGACCTGATCAATTCCGGCCTCCATGTCAACGGTAAGAACGCCAGATATCAACCAACTCTCTCCCCCCCCCCCCGCATCACCCTTTGCAAAGCTGACACCATCCGTATGAGTTATACGTGCTATATAGGCACCTATCAACAATACATGGTTTCGCCTGCGCGATACACGACTAGGATTCCCGATGGGGTGTCAGATCATGTCGCGGGGCCCATCATGTGCAGCGCGGCGACCATGCTGACCTCTCTTCGAGAGTCTGGCTTGAAGCAGGGGCAGTTTGCTGTTTTTGTTGGTAAGTTGCACAGCGTCGAAAACTCAAGCCTTTCAGAAACAACTAGTTTAATGACTGACAACCTAAACCCTGGCATGTAGGCGGTGGCGGCGGTGTCGGGATCCAAGGCGTGCAACTCGCCAAAGCCATGGGCCTGAGGCCTATTGTCGTGGATGCCGGGGAGGCAAAGAGGACGCTTGCCGTCAAGATGGGAGCAGAGGCCTTTGTTGACTTTCTCACCGCCGGCGACGTTAAAGCCGAGGTCATCAGGCTTGCCGGCGGGGTGGGAGCTCACGGCGTCTTCGTGACTGCGTTCCAAGGCTACAAGGATGCCATTGCCTACATTGGCCGTCGCACAGGTGCAAAGATTATGTGCATTGGAATCCGTAAGTACATGTATCTCACCATTGACTCTTCTATCGCGTATTACAACACGGACACAATTGCTGAAATTGGCCTTCCAAAATAGCTCCCGCAAACACAGTCACCATTGGTGCGGACCCTTTACTATTTGCCGCCATGAACTTGACGGTCGCCGGAACAATGACTGGGACTAGACAGACGACCGTCGATGCTCTGGAATACGCAAAACGGGGCGATTTGAAGGAGATCTGCGAGGTGAGGCCCTTGAGCAAACTGCCAGAAAGTGTGGAGGAACTCAAGTTGGGACGCGTCGCAGGCAGAGTGGTTATTGATTTCGACGCCGAGTAGTCTGCTTGACAAGAATGAATTTCATTTGCCCAACGCTTGGTTACTTCATGTACTCGTAATGGTGAATACATGTATCCTCTGTCAAAGTCATCGTTCGATCTACGTGCATGGAGTATTGACCAGTACAGTACTTGGGTACTTTGTTAGATATCGACCCCAGATAAATGGCCCGAGGGTGCAGTTGGGAACCAGTACGATGCCAGGGTTCGGCCCGTGAACATGAGATGTGCATGATGCGGCGTCACCCTCTCAGCGGCGGTCCGAGCCCCTCGCGCCGTCTTATCGCTAGATACACATCATGTACATGTATCCAGAGTTCCGCACCCGCGAGCCGCTGAGCTAGACATTAGTACATATAATTACCACAGCAGACCGTTCTGGATGTACGTTGGAACGAACCTTTAACGTGCTGCTTATCTCGGATACGGACACGTCCCATTGATACATGTACGTGCTGCTATTCGGTCCTGACAGTTGCGACGCTTAGAAACATGTGTATGCAGCAGAGTGAGGAACAGAGAAACATACATGTATGCATTGAATTGATCTTGGTACGCTACGATTTATAGAACCATGTCCAGTGACTGCTTGGCGCCCTTTTGCTTTTCCCAGCAATATGGGCTGCTAGGAAGCCGAGCGAGGATCCCACCGAAATGATGATTCCGAAACAGACCTGTGCCCAGATATAATTGCCCTCATTGGCATCAATCATGGCTCCCATGGTAGGCGGTCCTCCAAGCGTGGCAAACCCGCAAATCGCATAGATCACTGTGAAAGATACATGTATAGTTAGCAATTGATCGTTGAATGTCAACCCCCCCTCCCTTTTTTGAGTGCAACCACGCAGTTGGTATTAGAGAGGGATGAGCATGAAAACGTACTTCCGACCCAAGTCCCCATTTTTGTGCTGTCTTGCACAATGCTGGCGGATGCTCCAGGGAAGACGCCTTGAGCAGCACCATTGATGAATCCCATGATACAAGAGTAAATGTACATGCCGGTGCGGCCATGGACACCAGCCCAGCCGAAGCAAATGATGCCCAAAGCTAGAGAATTGGAGCTGAAAGTATTGATTGGCCCGAGGTATCTGTCGGCCATGATGCCGGAAAGTGGCCTTGCGACAAATGCCAGTGTGTTCGTCATGAAGACAAAGTTGATGGACTCGGTGTCTGTCAAGCCTATTTGCGCCTTGGCAAATGAGTTTACCTAGCAACATGAGATGAGACGTCAGAACATATTCAACCCCATTTTTTTCTTCTTCTTCTGGCAAGCACGAGCAGGGACATAGGAAAGGGCCTCACATATATGAGCAGAGTGAAAACGCCAAACCACACCAGGAAAGCCGCTCCAGAGAAGACGGAGAACGTGGGTTCCCGTACGGCCCTCCAATCGATCCACGCCGCCCTGCTAGGCGCAGACATATGGGGTCTCAGGAGCACATTTCCAACCATACTCATGAGCAGTGCGATGAATGCGGAGACGCGCTGTGCCCACGGGAAGCCAACCCGCGGGATAAGGTACTGGATTGTGGCGGAGAAGACAATAGCGCCGACGCTCGAGCCGCAAGCGCTGACCGACATGGGAAGCATCCTGTTGTGCTTAAAGGTCCTCGCGACGTTGGTCACGGCTGGGATGAACAGGAGGCCGCCGCCGAGGCCCGTGCAGATCCCCTGGGCGAGCAGCATCTGCCAATACGCGCGGCAGATGGCCATCATGAACATGCCAAAGCACGCCGTGACGGAGCCGACGAGAAAGAGGCTTCTGGTGTAGCCGGCGTCCGCTAGGCGCCCAGAGAGGATCCCCGTGACAAAGTACAGGAAAAGCTGGATCGATCCGATCCATGCTACTTGAGAGCTGGGCAGCTGGAGAGTTTGTGTATAGTGAAGCTGGTAGGCGGCAAATGCGGTTCCATAACCCCATGTTAGGGCAAAGGCGACAAACGCAGGCACGGTCTGGATCCATGCTGTGCCGTTGTCGGCTGAGGTTGTCGTCGAGTGCGCAGACATGGCGGCGGTGGAGGGCGCCCGATAAGGGCGAGGGTCCGAGGACTCGGTATCGACAGGCTCAGAGTGATGCTGGTAGCTCTGGTGTTGCTGCTGCGGGGGAGGTGTATACGACATGTCGTTGATCTCTTGGGCTTCATTTTCCTGTGTCATGGTAGGACTCTAGTAGCACAATGCTACATGTACTTACATGTCAATACTATACCGTGCAGCTTTGGGCTTGGTATAGATCACCGATGGGCCGAGTTGGATGCCAAGCGCCGATTTTCTATTCTTTTTTACACCAGAAGCTTATCAAGCTCCATGCACATGATCTGCATGCTTGTCAAGGGTCAGATAACGAACTCCCAACCCGCACTAGAGGTGAATGTCGGAAGCTCCACCTAAATACATAAAATATGGCGGAACCGGTACGAGTACTGTGTCGGCCTGTCGCTACACCGACGACTATGGTATTACATACTATGCACATGTATTACTGTTGGTATAATAACTTTATCTGTATCACAGACTTCCCTTCTTAAGCGCTTCTATACGGGTTAATAACTTGATAATAATACATGTACTTATTATAAAAAGTGAGGTTGCCACGGAAGTCGCTGCCGCAGGGTGGCTGCGGTACATGTAAGCTACCGGATTATATACCACGGGCCGGTTCAGGAAAATAGGTAGACGGGGACACGGCGGGTTAAATCGGTCGATTACTACTTCGTACTGATATTCACTAATCAGGTAGGCTAGGCTCTAGATATAAGATGTAGTTTAAATAGCTACGTTGAGGAGTGAAGGAAGTAAATGAGGAAATGAAGAGGGAGGTAGACGGTATGTGCATGCATGTATTGCATATGTATACAGTCTACCCTCCAAGGTCTAGATATACATGTACAAGACTATTATATTGCCGCCCCCGGTTTTCAGACGAGAGTGAGCTCGGCAGTGCCACCGACCTGTGTGGAAATCCAGGCGTTGTCGGCGTCGCCCGTGGCATGCTGGTCGACGGAGATGGCACGCGAACCAAAGGAGGATCTGCAAAGTTGAAGGTCGTTAGAAACGGCACACATATAATAAAATGAACACGGACAGCCAGGCAATGTCAAAATTCAACACCGAAGACTTACCCCTCGTCGTAATCATGCGTTACCCCGACGGTGAAGGAGGCGCCGGTCGCAGTGCCGGGGTAGGTAAAGACGGCCGTGTACGGCGTGTTCCCACCGCCAGCGAGATGGCAGGTGGAATTGACGGGCAAGTACTCCTGGGGTCCACCAAAGGCGCATGTGGCGTTGTTGGCCCCGTCGGCATTGAGCGTGAAGCTGTAGGACTTGGCCGTGTCGCCGGTTTTGAGAAACACGGTCGTGGCCGCGAGATTGTCAATCTTGACGACCTCGCCGGCGGAGCGTGTGGAGGGCGCAGCGACGACGAGGCCAGCCATGCAAGTGGCGAGGACGGCAGAGAAGCGCATGGTACTGGCTGGTGGGGTTATTAAGAGGATATGTGCCTCGTGTGTTGTCGAGGAGGGAAAGTAGTACAGAGCACTGAAGTTGAAATGTCAAGAGTTCAATTAGAGGGTATCAAGACTGCATGTGCTTTTTATTGGTGTACTCGAGTTTCATGGAAGGATTCATCCCAAAGCTGTGTAGAGCATCTTTCCATCTTACTGTAGTCCGTGCGTTGAACTTAGGTCTTCGTATTCATTCCCTATAGGATCGACAACCCAGCCGCTGCTATTTTCATCACGTCGAATGGTAATACAAGGCGACCGCGGATTTTGGACGGAGTAGCGCAATACCCACAAGGAATGTTAGATTGGGAAGTCCGTAGCAATCAAGATGCGTATTTTGGACCATGAGGGTCAAATCGATTTGTCTGTACTGCGTAGAATCAACGATTGTGCGGGGCGATTGCGGCTCTCGGCTGCAGAAGCGCGACGCTTGATGTGAGATTTAGAGAGGAAGTACATGTAATACGGAGTTACGGCAATACAGATGAAGCATGCGAGCTCTGGCGTTAAGCCAAGGCGGCATGAGGAAGGTCCTTAGGTCCACCGTTTGGCCAACAGAGGAGAAACTTACAATATGACGTTTTGTGCATCGAAACCTTGGGCTGCTCGTAAACCAGTAAGTGGGGACCTTGGAATTCTCCCAGGGTTGGATTTTCTGTCACCATGTTGGCGACCGGCTTGTTTGTCGTCTGTACATGTACATACGTGTATATTGGTTCCAGATAGTCCGAATCGTTGAGCCTGAACGATCAAAGATTGTCATGATAAACACATGAAGGGGCACCATGGTACTTCTTATTAATGGTCCCAACACAGGATAGAATCAGCGACCCTCATAGCACATACAACCATAGCCAGTAGAGAATGCGGGGTCCCGTCCGCTCCTCTAGAGTCAAGCCGCTGAGCGGAATTGTTACGGCCCATTCTACGACCTTTACGTATACCCAACTTTTCCCTACAACACCCTTACTTATTACTATACTTATACTAACTATACGATCGCTGGTCGAGATCGTAAGCTGGCGGTCGGATGCAGGGGTTAAGTCCCGATACCGCCGATAACGATATTCGAGGATAAATGGTCAGAAACGCCAAGATTGCACCTATCTGATGTCTCAAAAACATCAAATGGCACCCATGGCCTCATCTGATCAAGGACGACAAGGAAAAATGAGTTCTGGTGACATCGAGGCTCGTGCGGCCAAACGGCTACGCTCCAGTGAGCGCACTATGGTTGCCTGCATCAACTGCAAGCAACGGAAGCTTAAGGTCGGTCAATTCCTCGGACCCGTCTCTATCGGCGCTCCACCCCCGCCTTGCTGACGATGGACGGCAGTGCGATGCTCAAACGCCGGGATGCAGAAACTGCACCAAGGCAGAACGAGGCATGTTCCCAGTCATCATGCGGCTTTTACCTTCTCTTCAGTGGGCTGACATGAAAAGTTCAGACTGCTTGGTCGAAGACCCGGCCACGGGCTTGCACCGGCCACGCAATTACATCCAGTCACTCGAGATGCAGAACACCTACCTCGAGAACCGGTTGGCCTACCTAGAACATGTACTAAAAGACACGAGGCCCGAAGTGGCTGTCGACCATCTTGAGGCGCGGTCTGCCGAGGCCAACATTCCAGTCAGCCGGACCCCCGGCGATGCGTCCAGCGCCCGTCTCTCTCCCGATGTGGTCCCTCCGGGCGCAGATGTCCTGAGCAGCGAGGTTGCATTGCTTTGCCTGAGTGCCACGGGCCGGGAACCTCAGTACTTTGGGCCCTCGTCCGCCCTCTCCTTCTCGAGGATTGCAAGCACCGTCATGGGCCTACCGAAACATGGCGGAAGGGGGGGAAGCACCGTCAGAAGCCAAGGCAGCATAGAGGAGCCCTGGTTCCCCTCCCTCGCTGAGTCGCCGAGGACGAGATCCAAGAGCCGGCTCGTCGCTGATTTCCCCTCGGCGTCCAGGCTGAAGCGCCTCTCGCAGGCCTACTTTCAAAACATTCACTCGCAGTACCCCTTTCTTCATAGACCGACGATAGAGATGATGGAGAACAAGTGTATCGAGGCGAACCTCAAGGGAGAGATTGCTGACGTAGATGATATGTCGCTCTTCTTTGTTTTGATGGTGAGTGCGCTCCGCTCCCCTCATCCGTCCATTGGCGCGAGATGACTGACTGCTCATTGGCCTAGGTTTGTGCCACTGGGTCTCTGGCACTCGGCAAGGATGAAGTAGACAAGGCAGGAGTAAGCCCGTCTCCCTCTCATTCAAGATACATGTCCCCCTTCCCTTGGTGGCTTACAATACGGCCCGGGACTAACGGGAGCAGGGACTTTACGCAATGGCCCTCGATCACATAGAAACACTGGTGGAAATGGACAGCCTGCAGTCGATCCAAGCGGTTCTCAGCTGCGCGGTATATTCGATACGATCACCTATTGGTGTTAGTCTATGGTACGCACGTTGCCCCTCCTCAGGGGTCCTCTCCAGCCGCCCCCTTTGCTCACACATTGGTCCTGACATCCATCCCAGGAAACTGTCTGGCATGGCAATACGGCACTGCGTGGAGCTCGGATACCATCGAAGCACAAAGGAGCATCGAACGTCTGTTGATGCGCTGACGAGAGAAATGTCCAAGCGTTGTTTCTGGATAACGTACGATATTGACCGCGTCGCATCCTTTATCCTCGGTCGTCCTGTGGGCATTTCGGACAGTGCTATTGATGTCGAGGTGAGTACACTGTTTTACATCCGAGATGATGCCATCTGTCCCTCTCTCTCTGTGCGTGTGTGTGTGTGTGTAAGCCTCTGACAAGTTTCGTCAGCTTCCCTCAGACGTCAACGACGAGGACGTGTCATACGCTGGTCTGAAGCGTCCGCCTCGCAGCGACGGTTCGGATCCGCCCACGACCATGACGGCAGCTCTCCATTCCATCAAGCTTCGCCAACTATGGTCTAAGTTTAGCGACAACATCTACTCGAAACAGTTCCACCCAAACCGGGTCGAGCACCGGCAACCGGGCGTATCCGTCGAGACGCTCCGCCAGGAGCTCGAGGAGTGGCGTGCGGCCATACCGACCGCCGTGGCCCAGAGCCCGGTCAACGGGGAGACGCTGACGGTGTTTGCCTCCAAGAACTGGTTCTCGCTGGCCTACGACTACTCCATCCTCTTGCTGTACCGACATTACATCATCGGGTGCCGCGATGAGGAGCCCATGAATAACGACGATGCGGGGACCAAGGACGCCAGGCAGCGCGCCTTCGAGGTTTGCGCCGACCACGCCCGTGAAATCTGCCTCCTCTACCGTCATCTCTACCAGACTGAAGGATCCCACGTGCAGTTCACATGGGGCAGCATCCACATCTTGTTTCTCGGCGGGCTCACGTACCTGTACTGTCTGTGGCGGTCGCCCTGTGTACGGCAGAGGACGCCGACAACGACCGTCATGAACACATGCATGGCGTGCACCACGGTGCTCATCATTATCGCCGACAGATGGCCCCAGGCTGCTTCGTACCGAGACATCTTTGAGTCTCTGTCGGAGCGCACAATCAGCATGATGCTTGAGAACGCAAACAACCCCGGCGAGGTGTATGCAGGTGAACCCCCCGTGGGACCTGGACCTGGACCTGCCAATACTGGTGACCCTCAGTACCATGGCGCAAACGGATCCCACAAGTCCAACGCCAACGGCACCTTTGCGGCCGGCGGCATGGAACCCAGTGTGCCGTTGCAAGACTGGATTATGGGACTGGACGACCTCGAGGCCCCCGGGGACTCTCATTGGCTCGCCCAAGAACTCTTTCAAGGCATGGGGGATCTTGTATGAGGGGGATTGAATGTGGTCAATGAATGACTTGGCTTGTATCTTTTATATATCTTCCTCCACCATTCTAATGCCCGATGCCACCTGCTCCGGTTCATCCATGGCATGGAATTCCCTATGCCCTCACGTTTGCATTTTCCATGGTGTAATGAGAAGTACTCTGTAGGCAGAACGCAGTAATTTGAATTGGCATGTTGGACGCTTACTCCTCGGTGTTACGGTTTGGGGACGGCTCCCGGGGGATCTTGGAGGCCACGTCACACTTGGCGTGTTGCTTATCGGAGCCTTCCGCCTCTAGTCTTGTCGCATGACGATGTCGGGAGAAGCCGATTCGGTGCGGAGACGTTGCCGCTGGCTGTGGAGACGCGGAACCCCGCAATGGTGGCGGCCCAGCCGGACATACATATGTAATATGTATTCATGTCATTGGAAGGGGCATCTGGGATACATGTAGACGGATGAAATGATAAAATTGGAGCGTATGGAGGCAGACACGCACCGTCCCAAACAGCAGCAAACATCATGTCTACGACGGCAACAATCACAAGACCCGAGATGGCGGGCTCCGACCCGATGCAGACGGGGGATCTGAAGCAGCAGCAACGGCAGCAGCTCGAGGAGATGGCAGGGGCCTTTCGTATCTTTGCCAAGCTGGGCTGGGCCGACGGTGCCAGCGGGCACATAAGCCTACGAGGTACGTGTGGTGCAATACGGGGACATGATGTTCGTCTTGTTGGAGTGGCCTGAAGTCAATAGAAGAGAGGGAGAGACAGGAGCTAACAGTGAAAAAGACACGGTAGATCCCAAGACGTTTTGGATCAACCCTTACAGCGTGCATTTCAGTCTGCTCAAGGTGTCGGACATGGTGCACGTCGACGAGGAGGGCAACCGACTCGGGGGCAACGACGCGGCCATCAACAAGGCGGGCTTCATCATCCACAGCGCCATCCACCGGGCGCGGCCGGACATCAACGCGGCCTGCCACATGCACAGCCCGTACGGACGGGCGTGGAGCACGTTTGGACGGCCGATTGACATGCTCAACCAAGACAGCTGCATGTTCTACGAGGACCTCGCCGTGTACGCGGCGTTTGGGGGCGTCGTCCTCGCGCCCTCGGAGGGAGCCAACATTGCCCGCGCCCTGGGCCCGCGCAAGAAGAACGCCATCCTGCAGAACCATGGCATCCTGACGTGCGGCGGCACCGTCGGCGAGGCGGCCGCCTTCTTCATCGCCCTCGAGCGGGCCTGCCATACCCAGCTGCTCGTCGAGTCCTCGGTCGCCCCGGGAAGCGTCGGCGCCGCCTCAGGCCTGGAAAAGACGCTCGTCTCCGACCAAGAGGCTCTCTACACAAAGGAAGGAACCGGCACTCCCACCGTCATGCGCAAGCAGTTCAACCCCGAGTACCAGGCCGTCCTGGCCGAGACCAAGGGGGACTTTCTCCATTAGTGCTAGAGTCATTTGTTGTATTGATTTGGTATTCAAGGCATGCAAAGGGCTACAAAGGGCAAAATGGAGATGGAAGAGGCAGTTCAATGTAAATGTACATGTAGCTTCGATCTAAACGGTTCTTGCACTACGCAGAGGCCGGCGCCGTTATAGAACACTACATGTATTGGCACAACTGCGCCGTTGCAATGAGCCTATCCCACGCAAGACTATATTGAACATGCATGCCACAGACCTTCAAAAGCTCGGGACCGAAAGCGGTGCATATCGGACCGGCTTTGCTAGGTACAAGAGTCCATCGGTGCCCGCCCTGTCCCGTCCGGTCATGGTCCGGACGACCCGGCGGTAGCCGAATGGAATGGCAAGACCAGCCCCACCAAGCACGGGCAACTGAACGGAACAATACGAGACTAAGAAAACAGACCGAGAAGAATGGAAAAGACGACATCAAGATGCGAGTGATGATGCGAGATAAGATAAGGACATGGACATTTTTGTCTCCTCTGCGGCTTCGGCGTCTTTTGCTCTTGCCCTTGTTCCGATTCCCATTTTCCAGAGCCGACTGATATAGCATTATTTCTATTTATCCCGAGACCTGACTTGCTGCATCTACTTGTTCCTCATCCACACATCCATCCTCCTCACCATGGCCATCGACAAGAAGCCCCGCATCGTGTGCCTGGGTGAGCCCAAGTTCGCTGGCGCCGAGTACCTGCAAGAGTTCAACAAAAGCTTCGACTTGACGTCCTTGCCGGCGTCGAATCGCGCCGAGACGCAGAAGCTGCTGCCCGAGGACATTGCCAAGAACGGCCCCATTGACGGCTTCATCATCCGCATCGGCACACCCCCGTTCGAGCCCTTTGACGAGGATCTGCTCAAGGCGCTGGCGCCGCACTGCCGCATCATTGCCTCGGCCAGCGCTGGCTTCAACGAGTTTGACGTTGAGTGGATGTCGCGCGAGGGCATCTACTTTTGCAACACGGTCAACGCCGTCGCCGAGCCCACAGCCGACATGGCCATCTTTCTCACCCTGGCCATCCTGCGCAACACGAGCAACGCCGAGAAGAGCGCTAGGGCCGGCACCTGGCGCCAGGGCGCCAACCTCATCCCCGCGCGTGACCCGTCGGGCCTCACCCTGGGTATTGTCGGCCTGGGCGCCATCGGAAAGGCAAGAGGCGGGCCATCTACGCTGAAGATGCGTCTCCTTTGAGTGTCGTCTAGTTGGCTAACAAGACACAAATACAGTACGTCGCCAAAAAGGCGGCCGCCTTCAACATGAGGGTCAAGTACTACAGCCGTAATCAGCTCCCCGCATCCGAAGAGTCTAAGTACGGCGTCAGCTACACCAAGTCTCTCCACGAGCTGCTGGGTGACTCCGACGTCGTCTCCATCAACTGTCCGCTCAACGACGCCACGACCGGCCTCATCGGTGCGCCCGAGTTCGCCGCCATGAAGGACGGCGCCTACCTCGTCAACACGTCCAGAGGTCCTGTCGTCGACGAAAAGGCCCTTATTGACGCCCTCGAGTCCGGCAAGGTCGCTCGCGCCGGCCTCGACGTCCTTGTCAACGAGCCCAATGTCGACCCGTATTTCCTCAAGAGCGACAAGGTCATTGTCCAGCCTCACTTGGGAGGTCTGACCGACGCCGCCTTCCAGAGGGCTGAGAGGGAGTGCTTCGAAAACATGCGTGCCTTCTTCACCACTGGCAAGGCCAACTCGGCCGTCAACGTGCCCAAGTCGAAATAAGTACCAAGAATAGTAGCTAGATGCCAAGAATGCAATCTCGTAAAGTTATATGTGGGTGTGGGTGTGTGCCAATGAGATCCATGTGACCGCCATGAACAGCCGGTTACTGGTACCCGATGCCAGACTGGGTGTATTATTTTGTCCCTCAACTGCGACTGTGGGGTAATGACGCGTGCGCCCAAGATGGCGTCTGCCTTTGCATACAGGGGTCTCGGGAGAATACGAGATATTACTCCAGTCTGGCCGTGGCGTTGTTGTGGTCCTACCCGGTGGTGGATCCCCTCGGATTGCCCCGACGGACGTCCTTATCTGCCTGCATCTGCGGCGGCTGCTTACTCGTACATGTATCAGTCGGTGATAGGATGTCAATGTCGTATATCTCAGGGTCCCATGCGCATGTGAGCAAGGAATGTGAGAGGGACGTCGTCGTACGATAAAGGGCTCGGGCACGATTGTACCTGTACACCGGGTGGTTGGAAGCGTAGACAGCTTATACGACTTACAATACATTCATTCCCTGGCGTCAATCTTGGGGCATTGGAGTCTGTTCTTCCACACATTAAAGCATTCCGTGACTTGACCGACCGACGAAATGGCAGCAGCATCATCAGTCAACAAGAGAGAGCCCATTATTGTTGTCGGCAGCGGCATCTTTGGGCTGAGCACCGCGTTGCACCTGGCTCGCCGGGGATACGGCGACGTGACGGTGCTCGACCGCCAGCCGTGCGATGAGCTTGGGTACTCATACCTCAACGGAGCCGACGGCGCGTCGGCTGACATGAACAAGATTGTGCGGTCGGCGTACGGAGGGCAGACCGAGTACTCGGCGCTGTCGGCCGAGGCCATTGCCGGGCTGAATCAATGGAACGATGAGCTAGCGTCGGGAGAGACACTACCGCCCGGGCTGACCAAGGAGGACCGTGTCTTCATCCCCAACGGCAGCATATCGCTGTCGTCACAGGCGGAGCTGCCGGCGTGGGAGCGCGCCAGCATCGTGGCCATGGAGCAGGCCGGGCTCCCCGACGCCATCCTGGACACGACCAACCCCGACAACTACGACGTGGCCGCGGCCAAGGGCCTAAAGTTTGCCATGGACCCCTTCCAAAGACTGCGGCGGGGCAAGATCAACGTGGGTGCGCTGGACTGCACGGGAGGCATGGCCGTCGCGGATAAGGCGTGCCGCTTCGCGCTGCACAAGGCTAGGACGCTCGGGGTCAAGTTCATCCAGGGCCCGGAGGCGGGCCACTTTGCGTCGCTGGTCTACGAGGGCACTAAGGTGGTCGGGGTCAAGACGCGGGATGGTAAGACGTACCGGGCGGGCATGACCATCATGGCGTGCGGTGCCTGGACGCCGGTGCTGCTGCCACAGCTGGACGGGCTGTGCGAGGCGACGGCCGGCAGCGTGGCCATGCTCAAGATCCCGCGCGAGTCGCCGCTGCGCACGCGCCTGAGCCCCGACCACTTCCCTACCTGGATGTGGGACATGCGCGACGGGGCCGAGGGCGGGCTTTACGGCTTCCCCGTCACCGACGACGGCTGGCTTAAGGTTGGCTACCGCGGCACAAAGTACACCAACCCCCTGCGCCACGGCGACGGAGCCGAGAGGAGCACCCCGGCCACTAGGTGGTCCGAGGCCCACGTCGACGGCTCCCGGCGCACGGGCGAGAGGCTCACCGACTTCCCCAAGCAGGCCCACAAGGTCATCACCGGCTTCCTCGACGAGTACCTGCCCGAGCTGGCCCAGGAGGGCATCGGGATCAACCTCACTCGCATCTGCTGGTACACCGACACCTTTGACAACCACTTTGTCATTGACCGCGTCCCCGGAACAGACGGTCTCATGGTCGCCACGGGTGGCAGCGGCCACGCTTTCAAGTACCTCCCCAACATTGGCAACTGGGTCGTCGATGTCATGGAGAGCAAGGGCCTCGACAGGCCAGTTGTTCAGGCGTGGAGATGGCGCCGCCTCGATACCGACAAGCCCTTCAACCGTCTGATGGAGGGATCCAGCGGCGACCGGGCTCTGGACAATATTCCCTTGCTCAAGGACCCCGCCGCTCTACACAATGGCCAGGCAAAACTCTAAGGGCATGGATATTGAGGTCGGACCGTATCATCTTCGAGACAATATCAATATACATACCACGTACATGCACGTTCCAATGCGTTTCGCACCCCATAGGAAAAAAGGCCCTCGCCATCTCATCCCAGCATCTTGAGCTTGGAGAGACAGGCTTCAAAGCTCTCCCGCTGAGCCGCTCCATACGACTTGTTAGTATCCATGATGCATGTCCGCAGAGCTTCTTCCAATCCTGCCTTGTCTGGTGACGGTTTAACCGCGGTTCACTCGTTACCAGCTGTCCCTGCGTCCACATTGGATGGAAAATGCCGGCCGCCGAGAATGGGAGAAAGTCCTGGGCACCGCCTTTACAACGTCTGCGTTGACCAGTCCAGCCAGAATTCCCGGGTCATTGACCTCGTCCGGTAGAAGCCGTGCGCAAAAGCCCTTTGTGTCTTGGGGGAAGCCGCATCATAGAGTGTGATAGGCTTCGTCTCCAACCCATTTAATATGCCGATGATTTATCCCATGTCCGGTCCGTGTAGCGTTTCAGGGGCATGGATTTTGACGCCTTGTTCACACCTCGAAACACGCGGGATGCACGTGGGGATACGACGAGATTCTTCCTGTTTGCCTTTTGATACGTGTGGCGAGGATTCATATTCTGCATACATGTACTATTGAATAGTTGCTACGTGAAGCTTACATCTCGTAACGGCCACTCATGGCCCTTTTAGAGGATGTTACAGTATGTTCCTTTCCACTAGAGGTCCCGTCCTATGGTTGTCCAGATCACCCCATCCTGCGGGCCTCCTCCGCACGAGCCCGGAGTAGAACCACGAGCCCATGGTGAAGACGTCATATGTTGGCAGCCCGGTGGCACGCTGGACCGACTCCGCAAAGGGCGGCATCTGGGTGCACTCGAGGACGAAGGCGCCAATATCGGGGTGGCTGTCGAGTAGGCGGCGGGCAGCGGCCACCATCTCGGACTCGATGGCGGCAAAATCGTACGGGGCCTTGCCTTGGACAAGGAGACGCAGAGAGCCACCGTCCGGGGTCCCGTCAATGTAGCAGCGCGCGGCGTGCTCCTTGGAGATGCCTAGGCGCTCAAAGTGGACGGCCGTGAGCTGGGTCGCATTGTAGGTGATGATGCCAATCTTCTTGCTGGGCGGCAGCCAGGCCAGGATGGAGGGGATCTGGATGAGAGACGAGGTAGCGACGGGGATGGGGAGACGATCGGCGAGCCTAATGAGGACGGTCAAGGTTAGCCAAGGCTTTCTAGAGAGAGAGGTGAAGAGATGAAGAGAGAGAAACGTACATGGGCTGCATCATGGCCAGGAAGCCGCACGAGGTCAGTATGCCAACAGCCCCCCGCTCAGCTAGCTTCTTGCCGGCAGCGACAAAGGACTCGATAAAGTCTTCGCCATATACCTGCTTGGTCACCAGTGCCGACTCCTTGGAACCCTCGGCAATTTCGCGGATTACGGGAAACCCCCAGGTGTCTGCATTGAAGGCATCGCCGGGAGGGCGGAAGAAGAAGCACTCGACGGCAATGAACCCAACAGGAGGGAGAGAAGCCTTGTCGGTCATTGTGCTTGGTGGTCTGGAAGAGAACCAAGTAGTAAGATAGATCAAGTGCTAGGTGCGTATGTGGTGTCAACACGGGCGAAGGATTTAGTAAGACGGCAAGAGGGAGACTGAAGCCTGGATATAGATGGACTCAACCCATGTGCTATAGTGTGTACATGTACATACACGTATGTATATGTATCCATGTCTACACGTTGGAACGGCGTCGAACACCCGTCGAATCGCCATTGGCCGGGTACATACGTATGAAGCAATATCCGATAAGAATATTTCCATGGTCAATTGATAGACTGCACACGACACGCGGGTCCTGTTATCAGTCCTCGGACCAAAGAGGCAACCGCCCGCCAGATGATCCATGTCAAACGCCGGCGCCGGGTTGCGCGCGGGGAACAACCAAGTATTACAAGGCTCGGGGGAAGCCGAGCCTCGAATTGGCATCGCAGCATTCTGTTATCAGCCTACGCCAGCCGTCTGCTTCGATGCGCCCGTCCCCTGCCCCGGATACATGACACGGGGTCTCTGTCGTATGCATATCATGCTTTCTTATGGATTTGACCGATTGTCCTGATGAAGTACATTGCATACATGTATTTATAAATACCGTAGCAAACCACAACAACACCGAGAGTAGGACACAGACGTCACGTTGTACTGCTGCTGCTACCAGACTGTACTTACGTCTGTTTACCGACCATGGCCGTCTTCAAGGACTCGATCCTGCTGAAGTACATTCGCAACATCAAGGCCTCGCCAAGACCTTTGATTGCCAACAGGCACCTGTTGATGACGGCTTTCGTGTATGCAACAGCCGGCATACCACTGTGTACGTCCCGCGGTGGCCCACACACTCGGCCGACTCTCTCTCTCTCTCTCTCTAGGGAGGCTTAATAAATATTAATATGAAGACGACGATGATGCTAACCGTGTATGTTGTAGGCTGGGACCAGGGCTCGGCGGCGACGATCCCGTCCTTACCGTCCTTCCGGGAAGCCTTTGGCATCTCGTCGGCGACGAACCCGAAGCAGGTGTCCAACTTCGTGTCGCTCGTGTACATTGGGGCATGCGTAGGGGCGGCGCTGACTTACTTTATCAATGACCTCTGGGGCCGTCGCTGGGCCTTTCGGCTGTACGGCGTGGTCTGGATCGTGGGCCAGTTGGTGGCGGTGGCGTCGTCCGGCAACATGGGCGCGCTGTACGTGTCGAGGATCATTTCGGGCTTTGGCATCGGGCCCATGACCGTCATTGGGCCAGTCGCGCTGAGCGAGGTGGCACCGACCGAGATTCGGGGCCTCATCACGTCGTGGTTCTCCATCATGATGCTCCTGTCCCTGACGACGGCCGCCTTCACCGTCTTTGGTGTCTTCCACATGGCCACCGCCACATGGCTGCAATGGCGCATCCCCTTCTTCGTGCCCACCATAATCATGGCCATGGCCATTGTCGCCAGCTTCTTCATCCTCGAGAGCCCGCGCTGGCTGTTCCTCGTCGGTCGCGACGACGAGGCTACGGCCGTCCTCGTCAAGCTGCGCGGCCTGCCCGCCGACCACCCCCGCGTCCGAAGCGAGCTCGACGAGGTGGCCGGGTCCATCGCCAAGGAGCGCCAGGCCTCTGGAGAGGCCAAGCCCGGCTCCCTCGCCGCCCTTGCCGCCGTCAGCCGCGAGACCTTTCTCGTAAAAGCCAACCTCCGCCGCACCCAGCAGGCCTTTGCCGCTTACGCCCTCGCCCAGCTCTCGGGCGCAAACAGCATCACCACCTACCTCGTCCCCGTCCTCAGCCTCATTGGGGTCCAGGGAGGCACCACCGACAGCCTCCTCTACTCGGGCCTATACTCCATGGCAAAGTTCTTTTACACAATCATGGCCAGCTTCTTCTTCGTCGACGCCCTCGGACGCCGCAACAGCCTGTTTATCGGAATCACCACCCAGATGGTGTCCCACATCTACATTGCCGTCTTTATCAAATTCTCCCAGACCACCGGCACCTCTCACGCCGCAGGCCAGGCCGCCCTTGCCGCCATCTTTGTCCATGGATTCGGTTACGCAGTCGGTGAGTAGTAACTCGGCATCCACCCCCCTTGCCTGCTCTTCTGTACCGCCTATTAACATTGAACCTGCGTCACAGGACTGCTCGTCCTCCCCTACATCTTTGTTAGCGAGCTGTGGCCGAACCAGCTCCGTTCGTTTGGCGCCGCCCTGTCCCAGTCCTTCCACTGGATCTTCTTCTTCGCCATCAACCTGAGCGTTCCGCCACTGCTGTCTGCCACCAACAACTGGGGCGCCTTTCTCTTTTTTGCCGGCTGGTGCTTCATCGCCCTCCTGTATACCTTCTTTGTGGTCCCCGAGACGGCCGGAATCGACCTCGAGAGGATCGACGAGCTCTTTGAGGGCCCTTGGTTCAACCAGTACAAGAGGACGAAGATGATCATGGCCGGCAACCACACCATCATTGAGGGTGTCCAAGCCGATAGCCAGGCCATCCGTCACAAGACGGATGAAAGAGATTGAGTAGAGCTGCACTGCAAGTCGTTTGTATTAAACAAGCCCGCTGGCTATATGTATACAGGGGAAAAACGGAGGGCAGAAGCGTGGGTTAAAGGGTTCCGTAAATAGAGGTCCAAACTCCTGAAAAAGGTGCCATATCCTCCGGTTTTGGAAGTCTTCCACCCAGTTCACAAGATATCTAAGCGGCGGATTTGTACACGGGTCGGTGAGGACCAGTGAATACCCGTTGTTGTATGTTGAATTTTCTTTTTGTTTTGCCTTTTTTGCCCTTATATCTCAGGTCTTAAAATCGGCTCTCATTCTTCATGCTAGACGTTGGTTTTTGTTTTCGTAGTTCATGAAGGCTGGCATTATACTTGTACCTTCCTGCGGGATGCGCACTGAATAAATGTCCACAGCATCAAACTTGCGTGGGAACCATCTATAGGACTGCCATTGGGGGTTCCTTGTGAGGGGAGGGTATAGAAGTTCTGCATGTGCAGGCACCAATAGTTTTACGTGGAATGGAAAGAGCAGAGCGCAAGAGGAAACATAGGCCATCAGCATCATCGCCACATTTTATTTACTTCGTTGACAGTCGCCAATCCGTCAGCCATTCCCATCGGACTCACAACATTGCCCATCTACCCATGACCACGTCATGAGCCACCAGCAAGGGGGAGGCTCATCCACCCCGTCCAACAGGACTCATCGTCGCGCTCCCAAAGCTCCCCCCACTCAAGCTGACCCGGTTCAGGATAGTCATCGAACGGACGGCCGCCAAGTGAGGAATACGTGGAGTTCTGCAGATATACCCTCTCCGTTTCACCAAGCTCCCGAGCCAGAATGCGCGGCCCTTCTGCGTGAGAGGAAATATCTACCTTGACCTCCCAGCGCCTAGCTAGCCGCCTGGTACGCTCACCGAACAAAATGCTCGGCCACCAGTGATCGGGGATGATGACAAGCCGCAGTGAGGGCGACGTCTCTTTTCTATGATATGTGAGGGCGCGGAATATCTCCGTCGCCAGGTGCTCGTCCACGACAATGGCTTCCATCGCGTCCTGCACAGCAGACAGGTTGGCGAGGCCAGCCGAGGCGAACTGAGGCCTCGGAGCCAAACCCCGAGCTCTTGGCGCGCCATCATCCACTGACTCCGGTGGATGGCCCTCGTAGAGAAACAGGGGTAGGGGCATCTCGGGCGTTTTGAGGTGCAGAATCAGCGTCTCGAGCCGGGGGACCCTCCCGAGGGCCTGGTAGACGGCCCGCTCTGCAACATCCCCCGGTAGCCTATCCACGTCAATCTCCAACGTGTGGAGGTTGACTGCCTTATCGGCCAGCTCCTGGGCCTGGGCTGGCGTCCAGCAGCACGGGTTTGAGAAGTGTAGTCTGCGTAGCGTCGCCGCGTGCCGGGCTAGAATCACGTCTAGCGTCTGACTGCGTTCCTGGTTGGACAAGAATAGGTTCCTGAGCGGCCCTAGGGTGCCCAAAAGGTCGGCCATGGAAGAGTCAGAAGTCACCGTGTCATCGCAGAAGCGCTTCACATGGAGGTGGAGCGATTGTAGTTTTCGTAGGTAGCCGGCCCTGGCTAGTCCCGTAAGTTCCACGAGAGCAGTGTAGCTAATTCTATCAACCACTTGCAGGCTCTGCAGGTGGTCAAGGTCGGTGAAGCAAGCCCAGCGACGAATCGTGCTTGAATCTACACTTGTGTGAAGAGCGGTCGCGATGCTTCGAAGCCGCCCCCGGCGCCGCTGGTACTCCGTGTTTCTGATTGCGAGCCCCTCCAGATTTCCGTTGAACTTCTCATCAACCCATCTGCCAATGTGCCTCTCCCTAGTCATGTGCACATGTGCTAGCCGCGGGGCCATGCCACTCACCATGGCGAATACGGCGTCTCGTGTGTAATCCCTCTGGCGCCCGCATATGGGGTGTTTCTCGGCCTCGACGGCGAGGCTGTATAGGCATGGTGACGTAGCAAGCGCCAGGTCATCGGGATGCACTGGCAGTGAGGTGGGGTAGGGAGATCGATCTCGCTCACGAACGCTGGGGAGGACAAATGAGTGCATGTGCAGCCGGCTGCTGGGATGGAACTCGTGAATAGTCGAGAGCAGGCTTCGAGGCATGGGGGAAACCGCTGCCCAGACAGTGTCGGACAGGCTCGGCAGCTTCTTGAACAGCTCGACAAGGGGCTTGCAGGCTTTGTCCAGCTTGGCCCTGTCATCGTCCGTCAACGGCGCCGGGGTACGCGTACATTCATCGACAGCGACACTCGCATCCGCCCTCACGGGACACAGCGGGAGGTCGCATGGGTGCTTTACCGGACCATCTGATATCCTGTCAAATTCCCCAATAGGGGGGTCGAGCATGGGGTCGCGAAAAAGGTCCTCCCCTCGGAGATCGAAGTCTGGATCTGCGTGGTACACCCAGCCGCGGATGCTCACGATTTGCACGCAGCCCCTTCGTTGGCCGACCGATAGAATCCGCTCGCAGTCCCGGACAACAGCGTCCACTCCCGCTTCTCCCGAAATGCTCAGGTGCACGTGGTGGAATCTCGGGGCTTCGGTCGCAGCATGTAGGGTCCTGCTGGAGTGGCCTAGGGAGCGTAGGCTCTGATTGTTGGGCTCTAGCTGGTGCAGATGATCGCAGATACTCCAGATAAGATCCAGAGGCAGTCTGTCTAGCCGTGGACTGGTCATGGTATGGACTCTGTGCGTATTGATCGATTGCATCAATGTCTGGAATTGAATAGAGGGTAGGCGTGGGTGGACAAGTCCGCGATGATTGGGGCAGGACGAGGTGGAGGAGTTGAAGAGGTCACGCTGTCGCACACTTCAATGGGCGCCTTCTTATTCAACACCGCTGTTCTTGTTGGTTGTGCTTGTTTGTTGATTATGCAGGTGTCCGCGTCAATGTCTCATGGAGAAGAGCAAGTGCGGGGGCTCTAAGCATGTAGGAGTGAAGAGGGGAGAGGGCACCCCGCAAGGCAGGGCGTCTGGAGACATAGCCACCCGTGCGAGGATCAAGGCAAGTAGATCTGGAAGGCTCCTTCCAGTAGATTGACAAACTCTCGAGGATTTTCCAAATACTCCTTGATTCTGGCCAGACCGACCAGATCCCCCTCGACAGCGCCAGCCAACTCCCACGGCACCCATTCTTCCTTGTAGGAGCCGCTAAAGTCGATGAGCCACACACTGTTTGTTGATCGATCGACGAGAATGTTTTTGGGCTTCGCGTCGCCATCGTCTCGCACAACGCCGTGAAGCCGCGGGATCCGAAGACGCTCGTCCAGATGGGCATCGTGAATATTCCTGTAAGCATCAAGCTCGTGGATATAGGTGCCTCGCTCACCAGGCCGCATGAGCTCTAAGAATGCGAATTGTCCGTTGTCCATTTTGACTCTGGACGATATTGGCGAAGGGGGACCATAGCGATGCTCTTCCTGGAGGATCCGAAGTTGAGATGGCTTGAACGAGGGACAAGGAAGGAAGCGGGCTTCATCAAGTTTGACGCCAAATACCGGGCTACGATATGGGTTCTTGTTAGAATATGCTATGGTGACGATATCGCTTTCATCAGATTGCAGAGTAAAAGTATATGCTCCAGGGAAGAGAAAGGCGTCGAATGTAGACGAGGGAACGCTGTCGAGTTGCCCTAGCTGCTCGAAGAATGGGAAGGGCACCTACTCAACTGTAGGTCGTCAATTACAGCGCGTGCGTACTCGCTGGAACCTCCAGGCTATATTAGCATCTGCCACAATGCCTGCACGCCATGGTGGAAGCCTGAAATCCATCCTTTTCGTTCTCAGACTGGCATCCGTTCAAAATCAGGCAGAGCCCATTTCACCATCCATTCCGACTCGAGAACATTATCAATCGACGGCCGATCCTCGGGGCGATACTGCAACATGCTGCGTATCAAGTCAAGAATGGCCGCCGTCTCTTCCTCTGAAAATACCCCGACGCCCGTCTTCTGGCGGTAGTGTTGCACACGATCATTGAAATGCTGGCGAATCTGAGGCAGAGTATTTATTTTAACGATGCGCTGCCCATCTGAGCCGAAAAGCTCATCGCGTCTTACCCAGTTGGCGGACCACTCCTCTGGAAGCGGGCCAAGCACATCAACCATGTCGGCCACGACATCGTCCTCGTCGGCAAAACCGTTGCTAAACACGGTTTTGATGCCGATAATGTCCCAAATGGCGACGGCGAGACTCCAAATGTCCGCGGACGCGGTCAGATGTGCCCCAGGATCGAGGTGTGCCTCGGGAGGGCGCGAGGCCAGCGGCGTATTACATTGGCAAGCCAGACGAGTCTCCGAATTGGGCGAGAAGGCCTCGCCAAAGTCGCCGAGCATGACCTTTGCATCGGACAGCTCAAACTTATCGGCGTATTTGCCGAGCCATATCGGGAGCACCGCCGTCGCAGGAGCATTGGGCGGGAGTGGCACTGGCCCAGCCTTATCGCGGGCCGTGAGTGCAACTGTCTCGGGCTTACCGTATTGCTTGATGAACTCGTCGTTAGACATGTCGTCTAGCCCGCGCGGAAGTTTGGAGAAGACATTGCGAAGGTGGATGTCCCCGTGGATAATACCCCGTGAGTGGATGTACGCAACGGCCAGGACGAGACTCGCCGACAGGGCTCGGGCCACCTCACGCGGGAATAGGCCGTTGAACATGGCCTCACGTAGATCACACTGCGCCGGCAGCGTGACGTAGCATGGATGCGTACCATTGGGGCCGGCGAGGTCGAATTCGTCGAGGAGAGGGGGGATGGCAGCTCGACCAGCTGGTATACGACGTTGATGCGCTGGAAACGACGCAGAGTCCGAGGCTAGTGCGCGTAGGATACTCGTCTCGGTGAGGGGTGATTCAGGCGTGCCAATCTTGACCGCGACAAAGCGCTGCGTGTGGGCGTGCACATCGCGCGCGAGCCACACGGTCGAGTAGCCGCCGTATCCAAGCTTGTCGACGACGCAGTAGCGGTCGTGGAGAAGTTCGCCTACTGCGACTGGGTGGTAGCCTCCCGGCCGGTATAGCTCGAGCGGCTCGGCACCATCGATCCAGTCATACTCGTACTCGGCGTCGTCCGGCTCGCGAGACAGGCTGGTGGTAGCGGATGAGAAGCTGCTGTGCCGGGAATGGGCTGCCAAGGTGAGCGTTGAAGGGGTAGAAGGGCGAAAACAAGCACGGAATGACCAGCGATTAAGACGCTTGGCAGAGCGCATCAAAGGTCCCGCAATCGGTGCTTCCATTTCATCTCGGGGCAGTGACGATGACGTAAATGTAGGAAAGGTGCCATGTGTACCAAATTGTCAGGGTGCAAGATGTGAGGCCTGAGGATGCACGTGACCCGCCACACGAGGGCCTCAGAACATTGAAGACATTGAGCACAGGCTACACTGATCGGCCTCAATGTACGAAGATAAAAACGACCGTCTAAGGCCTCGTTAAGAGAGACTATCTACGAAGCTATGACTAGCCTCTGTTGGCGCACCCTGGCACCCTATGAGAGAAAGGCACCACTTTCCGACAATAGCATCGAAGACCACTGTGTCCCATTTCGGACCGTTCTCAGAGCACACATGCGTATCAGACAGAGCATCGAGAAGGTCGCTGATGACGCCGCGCTTGCGTCTCACCTTTACCTGTCCGTCTGGCCGCCTCGCCTCGATAGCCCAGGTCTCCAATGCCGAACCGACAAGGGAAGAAAAAACCGAGTCTCCAACAATAAGCCGAATTCGCCTCTCAGCTTCCATGATAGACACCCACTGTCGACAATGCTGGCGGGGTGCACCACCTCTGCTGCTGGAGCTGCGGCCTGCAGATTGCGGCGACAGATCCGCCACACGAGGCAGGCCGAGGATCATAGCCCGTCGGGCTGCCAGGTGGTCTTCTACCTCCTTAACCCAGAATTCGGAGCTCGCATTCGGAAAGGACACCGACTGCCGGAAGAGGCTCATGATATTGACATCTTGCTGCTGTGGTGCAGCAGGCTCAGGCAGCTGTCCGGCCGTGGCCATGTCGTATCGCTCTAGCAGGTGCCAGAACATGAGCCCAGAGAATGTGAATGCCCCCATACCGACGAACGGCAGCATGGCCGATGAGCCCTTGTCGTAACCGTATATCTGGAAGGGGTCTCGGCAGATGCCTTGGTATCTGGCTAGCTGCAGGCCCTGAGTGGTAACGGATTGGCTCTGATCCCGGGGGGCTTGTGCTAGAAACCCGGTTCCGGCTCCGTCTCCAGATTCCTCCGAGTTGAGGATTGTTTGCTTGGGGACATTCTCCCGGGGCACATACACTTGCGCGGAACAGTACGCCGTGTTCAATGCGCTGCTGCCGAGCGTCGACGCCTGCGTCTCAATACATGTCCTGGGGGCGACTGGGCTGAGACCAACTAGTCTGGCTGCCTCGCCGATACAGAGGCGTAGTTCTGGTCGATCATCTGCCCTGGCCTGCGACGCAATGGCATGGATAGCACTCTTGAGCCTATGATTCTCCTCTACCATGGCTTGCCGGGCCTCGGCCTGGCGTTTTCTGAACGCACTCTGTGACTGACGCCCATTTTTACGACGTCTCTGCGGAAATATGTGAGCACAGAGATCTGTCTCGTCGAGGAAAGTCGAGGGCTCTCAAGGGCCAACTTACCTCGAGCTCTGCTTTGTAATCCATATTCGCGTATCTCACGTATCGCTTATGTGAAGATGGGGGATTCGGCTGAAGCGGTGTGCCAACAGTGGGGCGCCGTTGATTGCTTGGTACTCGTAACCTTCAATGTGGTACTCGCAACTTTTTGGTGATCGATGACATTAGAGTAGAAGAAGACGAGAGAGTCTGTGACTGCCAATGTAGTCGGCGCCGAGTACGTCGTCTTACATGTAATTAGTAAGGTTATGTGAGGTTATGTGATGTTACGTGACTAGCGGCTTGGCGCAGTCGTCGCCAAAGGCGTTCCTGGCATGCATTACGGAGTAGTACATGCAGTCGTATCCTTACAAATGTTTGAAGCAACGGGGAACTCTCCAGTGCTTACGAACAAATGATCCAATCGTACCATTCCATACCATATGAGATTGAGGAGAAGCATGCACGTCTACTATGATCGGTGGTATATAAATCCAGAAGTCTTCCGCTTTGCCTCGCCCATAATTGCGCAGTACATCTATCCAAGTCTACAATCCATCTCGATATTTCCTGATTCAATCAACAAAACTGGGGCAAAATGGTCAAGGTTGCTATTGCCGGAGCCAACTCGGGTACGTGTGTCGAGCTTCACTCCACACAGACCAGACAGGACTGACCACTCACATTAGGCCTCGCCCGCGAACTCATTGACGAACTCACCAGGGACCAAAAGCACCAGGTCCTTGCGTTGTGCAGAAAGGTAAAAAGACGATTTCGTTTGCTACTACAATTCCATTCAATCCAATTCAATGGCTCTGTCTTTATTATACACATCATCCGACTTACACGCTCAACTCCAGGATCCCTCCAACTTCCCTAAAATCCCAGGCGTCGAATGGGCGCAGACATCGTTCCAAGACAAGGCCGAGCTGGTCAAGCTTTTCAAGGGCGTTGAGACCGTTCTTAGCTTCATTGTCACGCACAACGATATCGGCAACGTGTCGGCCAACAACCTGCTCGATGCGGCCATCGAGGCGGGTGTCAAGCGCTTTGCTCCCAGTGAATGGGCTACGTAAGCTAACTACCATTATTCCCTTTTCCCTTTCCTATAAAAGAAATGGCAGCTAAGACTACCGTGACTCCCTAGTGGCCAGAATCTGCCCAAGGTCATCGATGTGATCCCTTGGTACCAGGGCAAGCTGGACACGCGCGCGCGTCTACGTGAGGTCAACAAGGACCGCAAGGTGATTGAGTACTGCCTCTTCCAGCCCGGAATGTTCATGGACTATTCGGCGTACCCGCTCGAGTTCTCGCCCCATGTGCCCCCCATGCCGATGATGTGGTCGGTCCATCGGGTGGCTGCCGTCGAGGGACACGAGGACAACTTGGCCACGGTGACGACGGTCAAGGACATTGTCCGGGTGGTTCGCCGTGCTATCGAGTACGAGGGCGAGTGGCCCGAGATCGGCGGCATCGCTGGCCAGCAGATCTCTCCTCGCCAGTTCAAGGAGACTGTGGAGAAAGTTACAGGTGTGTATTACATGGCATCCAGGTCATCTGTGTTGACTTATACAATAAGGATGGGCTGACAAAATATCACCTTTAGACAAGCCGGTTGAGTGGAAGACTATATCCGAGGCGGACCTCAAGGCGGGTAATCTGACTCTAGACTTGCCCCCTTTCATCCACCCTTCTATTCCTGAGGAGCAGAGAGCCGCGTGGCATTCTCCTGGATGGATCGGCATCTTGACATCGGTCACGTATGGCGGCTTGCATGTTTCTGAGGAATGGAACAAGCTCTTGCCTGACTATAAGTTTACTTCATTTGAGGAGTTTGCCCGGAGCACCTGGGGACAAAAGTAGCTGATTGAGCTACTCGAGGTTGTACTACATGTACCCTGGGTTCGAACCTCAAACTTCAGAACACACATAGCTTGGCGGAAACCTGGGATGTGTGTATGCTCTTAGGTACATGTACATTTAGTAGCGACATGTACCGTTGCGTCCGCATACTAGACAGCCGTTATCAATCAATCATGTTGTATCCCCGTCAAATGACTATTGATTCTTCATTCGGGTTCAACAAATTCACGCATACATTCAAAGAGAACATTGAATACACAGTGCCTGTTTACTCTTCCCCAATCCATTTTACGTGCATGTATGCATGTACTCAACTTTAACGATAATGGACCTGGCCCTTAGAAACAATCTACCCGTGCTCTGATCCACGCGGCGCCAACGGCGGCATCAGCGGGGTGCAACCGTACACCATAATCAGGAATGGTATCGGAGCTGCATCCTTCCAGGATCAATTATCGACACTGACAATGAAGCTATAAAGTGATGCCTCCCCCTCTTCCTCCTCCTTCCTCATACATTGGACGACACCTTGACTACATGTACATACAGCAACATTGAGTAGCTCAACATGGCGCACCCCTTTGTCTCCGATTCCCACATACTTCACCGCGCATTTGCGCATCTCCCAGAGAGGGTAGTCTCGGCCTCTGGCGTATCCCTATTTCTAGAGTCCGGCCGTGAGATCCTCGACGGCTCAGCCGGCCCGGCCGTCTCCTGCCTTGGCTACGGGCGGCCCGAGGTGGCCGACGCGATCAAGGAGCAGGTCAACCAGCTGGCATACGTCTACTCAGGGTCGCGCTTCACCTGCGACGCTACTGAGGAGCTGGCCAGCATGCTCCTGGCTGGCGAGCCAGGCGGCCTGTGCAAGGCCATATTCGTCAACTCTGGAAGCGAGGCCACCGACGCAGCCATCAAGCTGGCGACCCAGTACTGGCACGAGCGGGGGATGCCAGACAAGAGCCACGTCATCTCCCGGAGCCAGAGCTACCACGGAAACACCATTGGCGCGCTGTGCGTCTCGGGCCACGACTCGCGCAGGGCCATGTACCGCTGCTGGATCTCCGACAATGTCAGCTTCGTGGACCCCTGCTACGCGTACCGGCTCAAGACGGAGGGCGAGAGCGACAAGGCCTATGCCCAGAGACTGGCGGACCAGCTTGAGGCTGAGATTCTGAGGATAGGGCCGGACAGGGTCTCGTCTTTTATTGCGGAGACGGTCAGCGGAACGACGCTCGGCTGTCTGCCCGCGGTACCCGGCTACTTCAAGGCCATCAGGGCTCTCTGCGACAAATATGACATCCTCCTAATCTTGGACGAGGTAAGCCAAGTACACGAATGCACGTATGTGATATTGCGTATGCTAACGCGCGGAAATATGTAGATCATGTGCGGCATGGGAAAGACGGGGACGGTGCATGCCTGGGAGCAGGAGGGAATCTCGGGCCCTGATATCCAGATGGTCGGCAAGGCTTTGGGCGGAGGCTTCGTTCCCCTGTCCGGGGTATTCCTGCGACGCAACATCTTTGAAGCGCTAGCCAATGGCACCGGGGCCTTGGCCCATGGCCACACCTTTCAGGTAAGTTTGCGAGGGTCATGTGCGTGATGTATAGACATAAGTACATGTATGGATGCATGCACTAACGGCTCAACGCGATACAGGCACATCCCGTCGCCTGTGCTGCAGCACTGCAGGTACAGCGCATTATCCGCGACGAGGACATTCTCGGCAACGTGCAGAGGATGGGAGAGGTGCTGGAGACGTTGCTCAGGGAGCAGATTGGTCCCATGGGCTTTGTGGGCGACATACGTGGTCGCGGTCTCTTCTGGGCAGTCGAGTTCATGCAAGATCCGACCACCAAGGCGACGTTTCCGCAGGAGCTCAGATTCTGCCACCGGGTTGTCGACGAGGCTCTCGATCTGGGACTGAACATCTTGGGGAACCTGGGCCCGACTGGAAAGGTTCATGTGGACCATGTGATACTGTCTCCGCCTTATGTTGTGACAGAGCCCGAATTGAAGCGCATGGTGGGCATTCTCAAACAAGCCATTGAGACGGTTAGTTCCAAAGTTTGATAGATACACAACCACCCCTACGATAAGGCTGGCAATGCTATCATCTTGGTTGCGTTGGTTCTTGTTACTGTTCAGTTGACCAAGGAAAAATGATGCTATCGTGTGGGTGTCGGCTGTGGGCCCGCCAAGTCAGACAATTAATCAGAGTATCACAAGAAATACCATACCCTACATACATGCACACATACAACCACCGCCGTATGTATTAATGGTATATGTAAATAATGTGATACGAACGTGATAGTATATAGGGGTATTAAAGTGAACTTGTTATTTTGACTCCAAATACTTGGCAAAACAGTCTGTTTCGCCGTGCCCGGTACGTTTGTAGTTGTTCATTTAGCATAACTATTTTATAAGTGGCTTTCTACGACAGCACGATCTCTATGACACGGTAGAACGGGTAGCGATAGCTTCCACGGAGGACTGCTAAGAATTCAATATAGCCTTGTAGAAACGTCATCATCAATGTACAGTCGATAAGAAGCTTTTCGTGTCAACGTTTGTTCGGGACGAATCCGAGTGACCCGAAGTCCAGAAATGGCAATTTTAACAGCGACGAGAGCAGCGACCCCACAGCAGGATCCACGCCGCTGATAGCGCCGGGTGGAGTTGAGCATGCATGGGCCATGTACATGTATACATGCATGTTGCCTCTTAAGAAGGTTGGAGTCTCATCTCACCCCAGTCCAGGGAATTTACCGACTCTCCCATCGCCGCCCATAGCGCCAGTAGTTGTGAAACCGTGCAATCATCACTTCAGGGCTGGCCGTGAGATGCCTAACACAGAGCTTCATTTGACCGATACTTTGACCGGGATGAACTAACCAAGTGGACTTTCTCCTATCGAACAGCCGGTTATGCCTTATACGCGAGGAGGTTACACCCGACAAAGACGGGGATGCTTTACATGTCGCCAAAGGTTTCGCCCCCCTTCTCGTTGGCGCCGATACTACATGTAGTTGGACGGTAGCTAATGCGCGTCTGTCTGACAGAAAGAAGAAGTGCGATCAGATCTACCCCATCTGCGGCCATTGCTCGCGGCTCAATCTAGTCTGCAAGCGCGAACCCCCCCGTCCAGTTAGTCTGGCGTCACCGGCGGCATCAGATAAGCCGATCATCCCAGTCGAGACCAGCACACGGGGTCAAGGCATCATGAAATTCCTCGGATCCATACCTCAGTACAAGGAGGATGACGTGTCTGCGAGTCGAAGGGCCATGCTCCGATACTATACCGTCACTCTTGCATTTCTGCTGACCACCAATCTGGAGAACAACTGCTTCCTATCAGGTACGTCGAATGGAAGTAGATACAGTGTAGTAGTTGACCCGTGAGCTGACTCGCTCGATGTCAACAGTCATCATCCCTATGGCCTTTGAGTGTCCCACCCTGCAGTACGCGGTCTCGGCATGGGCCTCGTCCCACCTGGCACTGCGTGACACTGCGTTCCAGCCCCTGTCGCTGCACCACCGTGGCCAAGCCCTTTCACGGGCCAAGGAGTCTATGCAGCGGAGCGAGCTCTCGACCGAGATGTGCCTGGCCGTCACCATGGTGCTCTGCTCCATGGAATGCATATCCGAGGCCATCGATAGCTGGTACCACCACCTGGCCGGGGCTGCTGCCCTGCTGACTTGGACGCCAGGTACGGCGCGAGATCCCAAGCAGACCATCCGGTCCACCTCGGAGGGCAGGTGGTTGCTCCGTAACTTTGCCTACCACGATGTCATGATGAGCGTCTCGCTCGACTGTCGACCGCTTATCCAGGGCTTCTACTGGGCCTCGGACGACGACAACAATGACCAGCTGGCCGACCCCTACTTTGGCTTTGCATCAAAGCTCCTCTACCTCATCTCCGAGACGAGCAGTCTAAATGCCGACTTGGCCGCGCAGGACGATGGCCCTGAAGGGAGCGTTGGCTTTTCAGAGCGTGCCCGCACAATCGAGAAGCAGCTCCGAGACTGGACATGCGGGCAGAGCGGCTCGCCGCTTTCCATACTGGGCGAGTCGTATCGCCATGCGGCGCTCATACACCTATACCGAACCCTGAGGCGCCATGTAGACGGCTACGGGGACATCCTGCAATCTAAGATGGACGCGTGTGTCGAGGCCATCTGCCAGCTGAGCAGGGCCATAACCGAGGGATGTCTGGTGGAGTGCACTCTCCTATTTCCACTGTTCATGGCGGGCGGTGAGGCGCACGATGTGGCGCAGATACAGACGATTCGTGACAAACTTTCTACCATGGAGAGATGGAGAAAGTTCCACAATGTTGAGGCGTGTCTAAGTGTGCTGGACGAACTCTGGAGGCGGAGGACGGATGGGTCACGGAGGCACGATGATGGCCAAGTTGATTGGCTTGATATTGTGAGGCAGCGAGGTTGGCAGCTTTCTATATCGTGAATAAAGTGCTAGTAATGTATCTTAGTATTACAGCACGGAAAACTGCAGAGTCGCTGACCAGATCCCCAGAAATATCCCCCCCCACATTCCTTCTATTCCAATGACGAATTAAGTTAGTCTCTGAAATAATTGGACAATATACGATGGTAGGTGTGTAGAGTTCGCGTGCATGTCGTTTCAGCCTCCTAATCGACCTCGGACCGCCGTTGGCGCCCGGAGTCCCCATATTCCTCTTAGGGCAAGGTCAACCCGGGCGACCTCCGGGTGGCCAGGTGCATAATACATGTACATGTATAAATACATTTGTTTCCATCCTCCAACTGAAGTCAAGTCATAGCAACACCCCAAAAGTACAACGATTACCCCCTCTTCACTCATCTTCCGGGGACAATCTTCTTCCAGCATACACACCAACCCATAGCCACGCACAGAGCTAGAATCAACCTCTACCATGGCGACGCAGACAACAACACAGACAGTGACAGTCCCGGAATCTGAGCCCGCTCGCGAGCAGCAGCGCCCCGACCAGGACGCCGTGCCATACAGAGGCCCGCCACTCCCCTCGGTGCCCAACGACGTTGTGATCCCCGGTATCTTTGACATTGAGTGCGACGAGCGGCTGTGGGTGCCGCAGGCGCCCGATGTGTGGTTCCGCCCGTTGCTCTTCTGCGTCTCGGGCGGCTACTTTGTCAACATCCTGCGCGTGCGTCGGTCCGGTATCCTCTCGCGCCACCGTCACGCCGGCGGCGTCCACGCAACTGTCCTCAAGGGCCGCTGGCACTACCTCGAGCACCCCTGGTGGGCCACTGAGGGCGGCTACGCCTACGAGCCCCCCGGCGACATTCACACCCTCGAGGTGCCTGAGGATGTTAAGGAGATGGTCACGCTGTTTCATGTGACGGGGGCTTACATCTATGTCGATCCCGATGGCAACCCTGTTGGAGTTGAGGATGTCTTTAGCAAGTTGGACAAGGCAAAGAAGCATTACGAGGCGGTTGGACTGGGCACGGAGTTTGCGGATCAGTTTGTACGGTAGAATGGATGCAATCAAGAATCAATTGTTTGGCCATCTTTGCTGTATTAGATCTGTGTTTATGTGCACAAGAATGTATACATGTATACATGTATAATACGTCTAGAGTACATGTACATGTACGAACTAGCCCGGAATGATCGAGCCTTTCCGATTAAGAAACAGCATCGATACATGTATGGTAGCTCAAATTATAAAGGCAAACTACATTCATTATGATGGATACTAATTCGCTTGATCAACGGCTATTTGCAGAGTTTACTCTTCATTTCGCAAACATTCTATCGGGTACATGTGTGCTCTAGCAAACCCAACCACCGTCAACGTTGTAGACAGCACCGGTGACGAAGCTAGCCTCCTCACTCAAGAGAAAAGCAATGACATTAGCAATCTCCCGTGGCTCACCAAGCCGTCTCTGTACGGTTACCTGGAGGTCCCTTTTGACGTCTTCGGGGTCCTCACCAGCCACCATGGGGGTGTTGACCGAGCCTGCATGTTCCCGCAGTCAGTTTCGTTTGCACAGTCCAAAGGCACTTTATCGTTTCCTCTCTTACCTGGTGCGACGGCATTAACACGGATATGCGCATTCTCCCTGGCAGCCGTCCTGGTCAGATTGATGACAGCCGCCTTGCTGGAGCAGTAGGGTGCAACGCCAGGAGAGCCAAACTGGCCGAAGACGCTTGCGGCAGAAACCTGGAAACCAATCGTCAGCTGGGCAATGTATTGTATTGTGGGGGGAGGTATCTTACGATGCTGCCCCCCGTCTTCATCATGGCACGCATTTGGGCCCTGACGCAGAAGAAGATGCCCCTGGCGTTGACGTCAAAGTTCAAGTTCCACTGATCGTCTGTGGCATCGACGATGGGCGTGGCCGGCGAGATGACACCGGCCATGTTGACGGCACCGTCGAGCTTGCCGTACCGATCCGTCGTGGCCTTGACCCAGGCGTCGACGCTCTCGCTCTTCCGGACGTCAATGACTGTTGTCATATGTCGGGAGGGGTCTTCAAGAGAGGCGATGGCCTTCTCCAGACCCTGGGAGTTGAGGTCGGCCAGCGAGACGGAGCCTCCACGCGAGGCCACAAGGCGTGCCGTCTCCAGGCCCATGCCTGACGCGGCACCGGTGATGGCAATCTAATAGCAAGTGACGTCTTTGTCAGTCGATAACAACCTGCAGTGTGTATTGAATTGTAATACTTACTACTTTGTTCTCCATGGATCTTATTGTAAAGATATCGCTATTACTACTTGCAATGTTAAAATGACATGCACTGGGGAGAAGAAGTGTGCAGCTTATATGTGTTGGTATTGATGCCATCTAGATATATGCCGTATCCCCGGGTCTCCGAGACTTGTCCGCCGGATTATTTGTGCTTTTGCCAATTGGAGAGCGTCTGAAAGAATACATCTAGCGACACACGAAGGGAAATGTGTAGAAGGAGATACATGGGAAGATCAATTATAATTACCCGTTTAGTACGGGGTAGGGCCGGTCTCATTCCCACACATGAAAGTAGACTCCCTACGTGTACCGGCCCCACAAAAAGGATACACATGCCTGATTAGGCAATCGGAACAGGATCACGCCTGTTGGACGAGTGTCGGCCAAGATGGCAATGTTCATTTCGCTGGAGCCATTGTTCATTTTGATAACATCGAGACCTCATTATGCCTTCATGAGTCCACTCCAACGTTGTACATGATAAAGTTCTCCCTCATCACATGGAGCCATGCACAGCCATACTTCCCTTTGCAGAAAGTCTAGCCAGAATTCCGTTACGGGCGTCAAACTGGCCGCTAGAAGATACGAAACAAGTAGCACACTCATAGGTTCGTGGTGTCATTGTACGCAGGTGAATTCGTGCAAGATGATTGGTCTCGAATGGATTGTACATACAAACTGGACCACAAGAAGACTTCAATCTTTGGTACTCGGACAAGCATCCTCTTTCCAGACGAAGTTGGCCATTGCCCAATATTTAAAACATCCATGGCATCATTCGTTCATTGACCTTCATCACCATACCACAACCTCATTCACCCTTCTGTCCAATCCTTACACGCACTTTCGTTGTCAATTGAACTCTCCATCATGACCGAACACCTCGATGCATTTGTTCTTGGTGCTGGCTTCGGCGGTCTATACGAGCTCAAGAGGTTGCGCGACATGGGGTTAAAGACGCGTGCCTTTGACCGCGCCGCCGGGGTCGGCGGAACCTGGCACTGGAACCGTTACCCCGGTATCATGAGCGATACTGAGAGCTACATTTACCGCTATTCATGGGATAAGGAGGATCTCAAGTCATACCCCTGGTCGCACCACTACGTCCAGGGCCATGAGGTGCTGCAGTACCTCGAGCATGTCGCCGACAAGTACGGCCTGCGACCCGACATCCAGTTAAACACCACCCTGAAGTCAGCCGAATGGGATGTGGCCACATCGCGCTGGGTTCTTACGACGGACAAGGGCACCTTTACAGCGCGCTACTTTGTCAGCGCCCCGGGGCTCCTCACACAGCCCATCTACCCGGACATTCCCGGACTCGAGACCTTCAGCGGGACCACCTGCCACTCGTCGAGGTGGCCCCAGGGCCTCGACTGCTCGAACAAGCGCGTTGCAGTGATTGGATGCGGCTCAACGGGAATCCAACTCATTACGGCGCTGGCCCCCAAGGTAAAGAGCCTGACGTGCTTCCAGCGCAACCCGCAGTATAGTGTGCCGAGCGGCAACCGTTCAGTGACGCCCGAGTACCGACAGTGGGTCAACGACAACTACGACAAGATCTTTGCCGACATGAAGCAGTCGTCAACATGCTTTGGCATCCCCGAGGTGGACACGCCGTACGCGTCGAAGTGCGCTGAGGACCGCGAGGCCATCTTTGAGGCGCTGTGGAAGCAGGGCAACGGCTTCCGCTTCATGTTCAGCGGCTTCGGCGACCTGACGACCAACTCAGAGGCCAACGAGGGCGCCTGCGACTTTGTGCGTGGCAAGATTGCCGAGATCGTCAAGGACCCCGTCAAGGCGCGCAAGCTGCAGCCCGCGCAGCCGTACGCGCGCCGCCCCCTTTGCGACAGCGGCTACTACCAGCAGTTCAACCGCGACAATGTCGACATTGTCGACATCAAGGCCACCCCAATGGTCGAGGTTGTCGCCGAGGGCATCAAGACGAGCGACGGCACCGTCTACGAGCTCGATGTTATCATCTTTGCCACAGGTTTCGATGCGATCGATGGCGCCTATAACTCCATTAACATCCGCGGCCGCGACGAGTCGCTTAAGGAGCACTGGGCCCGCCTCGGCCCAGTCAGCTACATGGGCATCAATGTCGCCGGCTTCCCCAACTTCTTCATGATTACTGGCCCCCAGGGCCCCTTCACCAATCTGCCCCCCGCTATTGAGACGCACGTTGACCTGAGCTGCGTGCTTATCAAGGAGGCCGAGGCTGCGCGTGCGACTGGCAGCAACACCGACGCCGTCGTCGAGATACGCCCTGAGGCACAGCAGGCCTGGGTGGACAAGTGCGATAGCCTTGCTGAGGGCTCCATGTTTCGCGAGACCAAGTCGTGGATCTTTGGTGGGAATGTCAACGGCAAGCAGGAGGCTGTGCGTTACTACTTTGGCGGAATGAAACACTACCTCGCTGAGATGGACAGTATGATCACCGGCGGGTTCAAGGACTACAAGCCATTTACGGCCCAGGACAAGGAGGAGGCACCTGTCAAGGAGCTTGCCGCTGTCTCGATCTCGACCGTAGCATAAGGCCCTGGTCAGCGAGTGGCACATACAAGAAAAACCATGTGGAAAAATAGAATGAATAAAGAGCTTCCAATCTTCATCCAGCAGTGTGGCGGTAATGGATTATCTGGAGATGTAGATTCATGTTATCCAGGATTCTGTACGAATTATCTAAATCCATTTACGGGGTACTCCGTACTATGGAATGTATCGGTGGATTATGCACTAATACATTTATTTGATGCATGAAGCAGAGAGATAAGCGTACAGCTGGAGATATGTATGCGGGGTACTAGCCGACCCAGAACATGCTAGTACAAGAAGGCAAGTCAATTGATATCTGGTAACAGACCATTGGGAGTAGCTGCCCCTCTCAATCAGACTCATCACCATCACTCTCAGTCATTGTCAGTCTACATGGACCTAATAAAATGGCACGGCACGTCCGCTCTCGTGACGGGTGTGTTCGATGCCGTGAGAAGGTGTGTAAAGAAAACTTGAAGACATTCAATTGATAACAAACGGCCCAATGTGGCGGTGATTGGTTGTCTCTCTACATGTCAAGATACCAACGGACTTATCTCTAACTTTGATGATGGCCAGAAATTGAAGTGTGATGAGAACAAGCCGGACTGCCATCAGTGCCGCGAGCGTGGCATCAGTTGCCCAGGCTATCGCTACAACATCCGCTGGTCGAGGAAGCACGAGGCGCACAACGCCCTCAGAGAGCGCAACCCCCGGACGGAATGGAAGACGTCTGAAGGGCGTTCATCGATAACGAAGGCGGTAGCAGCACTTCCGTTGCCCTTCTCCCCACCAGCCTCGGAATCACGGGGGCACCAGAACACGGCCCATGAGCCGCCCGCCTCCAGCCCGGCATTCGTCGTGTCCCCGGAAGCGACCGAATTTGTCCCCTCGAGGCGGACAGTAGATCATGAGGACCAGCGTGGGCCCACCTCGTTGCCTACGGCACGGTCGCAGCATGGATTACCTTCACGCACGTCAGGCGCCAGAGATATGTGTATAACCAGCTCGGCCAGCTCGGCGGGGGATCCCCTTTCCGAGGGCTGCACACCGTCGATGAGTTTAGCCGAAGAGACGTTGCATTCTACGCGGCCGCTGGTGCTGGTGGGTGACGACCAATCGAGCCTCTTCCTAGACCACTACTTCAGCGAGATCTGCGCGCTCAACGTGCTGTTTGACTACCCTCGGAACCCGTTCAACTACATAGTGAAACGGTACCTGCAGACGTCGCAGCTCATCTACAACTGTATCATCAGCATGTCGACAGCATACCTGTTGCGCAGTGACGACCGGATGACGGACGTAGCGATCCGGTACCACTCGGACGCCATCAAGAGCCTGTCGCGGGCCATACAGGAGCTCGAGTCCACCATGGCGGCCACGCCAGCGGCGGCCGACACGGGCTACAGCGCGCGGCTGGAGCAGCTGCTCCTTGCGGCGATCCTTCTGGGCATCTCGTCTCCGTGGTTTGATGCCGTGAACCTGGGGACACCGCACTTCCTCGGCGCGCGCAAGATCTGCCAACGCTGGCTGGCCATACTGGCCATCGAGCACGGCTGCGGGCCCATGGAACTGCTGCTGGTCCCGGAGCGGAGCTTCCTCCTCGGCGCCATGGCCTACTGGGAGGCCTTCATGTCATTCGTGTGTGACCAGCCCCTTGGCGCCGCCGACTACCTCCTGCCGTTTCTCGACGAGCCAGAACACGTGGTGCCGCACCCGTACACGGCTATCAGCACGCCCATATTCATCAACTTGGCGCGGTTGGGAATCTGCGTGCGCCAGAAGAAGGCAGTGGCGCGGTTTGAGACACTCGGCTGGGGCTCCGATGTCATCAAGAGCACCCTCGTGAGCATCTCACGCGTCGTCAGAGATCTCGAGCGCTTCGCACTCCGCTATGAGATCCCCTCGCAGCGCATATACCGCGACGACGAGGTATCTCTGAGCACGCTGCGCTACTTTAGCTGCTTCGGTCAGGTCTATCAGCTTGCTACCCTCATTGAGCTCTACTCGAGCTTCCCAGAACTACAGTCCAATAGAATAGAGGACTACGTCTCGCTCGAGACCGACATTACTGATATGACCACCACCTTGGCAGGGGAACTACAGCCGAAGAAGCAGCCGTACTGGGGTGGAAACTCGTCGGTGGGGAGGGAGTTGGAACATGTCAAGACGATCAATGAACTCTCTATGGGTCTCCTGACGCTTCTCGAGGAACTCCCCAAGGATGGCGCCCATAACCTATACCAGACTCTGGCGCTGCTAATCTATGGAAACTCTCTACACGGCCCACCGCAGAAGCATATGCTGCTGACCAAGGAACGACAGTCACCAACTGATGTGCTTCGGCACCGAATACTCCATGTGACAATGCGCCATCGTCAAAGAGATCGGGCGCGCGCTCACGTTCTAGACAGACTATCTGTCTCGTGTGAGTATGAGGGCCTACGGCCGGTGTTTGAGCGTGCAAAACGGCTTCTGGGTGAAGTGTGGATTCGGCTCGATGCCGTCGACCACGGGGACAGCCTGTATTACGGTATGGATGGCACTGTGCACTGGGTCGATGTCATGACCGAGTGTCGGCTAGAGACTATGTTTGGATGACTATTGTACAAAAGATTGCGAATATTAAATATGCATTTTATGAATCACACCAGCATACATACATGTACATGGAGCCTTGTACACACGATGATGATGTTCCCCGTACCATGTACTCCAGGACACGGAAACTGAACCTGCAAACGCCACTTGATGTCGCGGCACAATGCTTTGAAGGAGGAGAGAAGAGATAAAACTTGGGAGCACAAGAGTGAGACAAGTTGGTCCAATTCGAGAAGACGAGTTGACAACCAAACTGCTAGGGTGGAGATTGATTGATCTGTCAAATGTCCGGTCCCCTGCCCTGCTAGAGTTGCCATTTTGGGTAAGTTTAACAAGCGGATGCGGAGTGGATATTACTGACATGGGTATCAGTTCCGCGCTCGGCTACAGATTCGATTTTGGGTATTAATAAATGTGATCTGCTAGACAAGCTATGCATGATGAGGCCAAGGAAATAATTCTGTACCATTGGTATATTACATCTAGAACTACCTAGACATGCAGTCACATGCATTCTTCTATACACTAGACGAGACGTAACTGTAAGGTACATGTTAAACTGTTATCTCTACAAATATGGTCCATGTTTTTTCGACAAGAACATGGGATGGGCAACCAAGATACTGGTACAACAGACCCACGAGCCATTCCTTAGCCTGGGTGATACATGACCGGTGGATCCTTGGGCATTCATCATTGAAACCGTAGTTATCATTCCCCAGGCCCGTGCAATCTGCCAACCCCGGGATAGCACTAATGCACCCCACGAAATGTAACGACCCGTTTTAGCCATCCAGATAACGCCCATCACGGATCAACTAGTTGAGGTCAAATAGTTCATCTTCGGGGTACTTTCACCAACCGTCGAGATAAGCAGGGGAGTTTCGATATACTGCGGATGAGCACTCGCCCGTATCTTTATGTGACTTCATCATTATCGCCGAGCTGCCCGTCATGTTGGAGGCCAGTAACTGCATGCCTATCAGTCTGTCATGTATTACTTCAATGCATATAGTACGCTTCACAGCCGCCTCATAACCGCATCACAGAAGGCTGGCTGAATGCATACCTGCATGTACGTGGGCAGATACAGAACAGACATTGAATGTCCTTGGGTTCTTCTGGCCCATTCCTTCAATACTCTACTATTGATCTCTCCAAAATCAGCACTGCCCAAACATGGCTTCTATATCGGCCGATGAGGCTGCTCTTCGTGCTCAAGGCCACGAAGCACAACTAAAACGGTCATTCTCTCCCGCCGCGGCCCTCTCACTAGCCTTCTCCATGACCAACTCATGGATAGGCTACAGCGCGTCCATCGCCATCCCTGCCTTGTCGGGGGCATCCCCAGGCATCATCTACTGCCTCATAGCCTCCTTTGCCGCAAACATGCTCATCAGTACGTGGCCAATATCTCCAGAGACACCAGACATAATCCTGACTAACTCGATGGACCGAAACAGCCATGGGAGTTGCAGAGCTGGCATCTGCATTCCCCTCTTCGGGTGGCCAGTACCACTTCACCTTTATGATTGCTGGGGCGCAACACGGCGCAGCATGGGCCTTCTTCAGCGGCTGGCTCAGCGTGTTCGGGTGGGCACTAACATCAACGTCCGCCGTCCTCATCGTCTGTAAGTCAACCACTGGCGCGCATATATAGGTGCATGTACATGATGTTGTCATCGTGCTAACCATATGGGCCCCAACAGCTACATCCATGTCCAACCTCATCTCGTTTGCTACTCACGGCGCCTACGAACCACAAGCGTGGCAGGTATATCTCATATTCGCGGCGCTGTTGCTACTAGCCTCGGCCTTCCCCATTGCCACGCACGCCGCCCTACCGCGTATCGAGCAGTTTTTCTTCTACAGCTCATTGCTCGGCTGCCTGTGCGGCTTCATCACCATGCTGGCCGCCAGCGACCACAAGCAAGCGGCCCGCACCGTCTTAGCGACCTACGACAGCCAGCTTGGGTGGACAGACGGCTTCTCCTTCATCATCGGAGTGGGCCAGGCCATGTTTGCCTTCCTAGGCACCGACGGGGTGACCCACATCTCCGAGGAGATCAGTGACCCGGGCCGCCATGTTCCGCGCGTCATGTGTCTAACGGTTCTCATCGGTCTAGCCACCGCATTGCCCTTTTCTCTATCCCTGATGTTCTCTGCATCGGATATACCGGCCGTCATCTCGTCCCCCATGCCTGTCATGGAGTGCTTCTATCAGGCTACGGGCAGCCGGAGCGGCACCATCTTCTACGTTACCTGGATGGTTGTCAACTACTTCGGTGCTGCCATAGGCTGCATCACCACCACTGGTCGCCTCGCCTGGGCCTTTGCCCGTGACGCTGGTCTACCCTTCTCCCCCTTCTTCAGCAAGGTCAACGAGAAAAAGGAGGTTCCTGTCCGTGCCACACTGCTTGTCACGGCCTTCTGCTTCTTCTATGGCCTCATATATATTGGGTCCACGACCGCCTTCAACAGCTTCATTGCCATGGCCATTCTCGCTCTTAACTTGTCCTACGCCATCCCGCAATTTCTTGTGCTGCGAAATGGCCGCGACCAGGTTCTTCCCAAGAGACGCTTTGACCTGGGCCCGGTATTCGGACCCTTTGTCAACGTCTTCTCCTGCCTCTGGGTCGTTTTCTTCACCGTCATCTTTTGCTTTCCTTACTACAGGGATGTCACGGCACAGAACATGAACTATGCTAGTGTCGTCACCGGTGGCTTCATGGTTCTCGTTGGCTGCTTCTGGTTCATCCATAAGAGGAAGGAGTTTGTAGGCCCGGTTCGTCTCCTCTACTATTCCCGACCATGTCTTCTTAAAGTCATATGCTAATGCAATTGTTAGAAAATTCACATTGTAGGAGTCGAGGAAGTATGCGTCATGGACGAGCCAACATGGAATGGTGAATCGAAGAAGATATATGCCTAAGGGTTCACCTGGTGGCGGGGTAAATGTGAAAAGGCGTGTCTTCCTTTTTGTTATGGCTCTACATCTCTACTACAAGTTAAGATGATTCATCACCTTTAATATCGTAGAATACATGTACTTTGACATCGCCTTATAATAATAAGAGGTTTCATGTAACATAACGCTCTTGTAGCAGAGTACACGCTCCTTTTACCAATACAGTAACATAATGACCGTGGAAATTACTCTACACTACATTCTACTCAACAATATTGGCAACCTGTTGCTTTGGATCCTTATGCACACGTAATTCTCGGGGAAGGTCAGTCACTTGGATCCAGGCATTGTACGCATATGATGCGGGGGGGGGGGGTAATCCCGCCGGGTACTGGTACAGTGAAAGGCATGCGCCACTTCTTCCGGCTTCAGCTCTGGTCCATGAGGAGGCGATGATGAGTTCCGATGCTATTGGAACAGATGGAGTCCACATGTCCCGCAGAGCCAAGCCCAATAATAGCAACACTCCTTCATTCCCAGTAGGGGCACACGATAATCTCGATCGCCTTGCTCCGTTGTATTCCTGCAGTCGGAGCACATGCCGAGATATCCCCTCCGACCCGAGACTCCGTGGCAAGTCACGGTATCCTTGTCATCTTTCTACGTTCCGAATGAAGTATTTAAGTTATCCCATATCCTGTAGAAAAGAAAGCCATGCTCTCAAAAGCAAGAAGGACAAGTCACCCGATTGAACACATCCAAACCAACACACCAACATACCAACAAAAAAGCCAACAGTAAGTCCAAGGCAGGAATCAATGTACATGTACCAAAGGACCAACTAACGCCCAGGGAGTGTCTGGAAAACTCATCCCTCTAACCATCATCAAGGGTGCTGGCCACGAGTTCATCCCTCTCCCCCAAGGCCAGAACGCCACCGTCGCCGACTTCCACTCTATCCGCACCAATACGGCCGACTCGCCCACTTATATTACCTCGGGATTCTACAAGATCACTTCTGGAGGCGAGCGTCCTGCCGCCTATGACTTTGAGGAGTCCAAGTACATTATCAGTGGGCAGATTGATGTCCTTGTATGTCTAGTACATTATCTTCCCTGCAGTTCCAGTCTGTTTCGTGCTGACATTTATCTCCTCATAGGACGAGGCCACAGGGGTCACTCACCATCTTGTTCCCGGAGACTTTGCTTTTTTCCATGTAGGCTCCAAGGTCAAGGTTCGTTATATCACTTCAATCCAGTAACTGTCTTCCAGGATTGAGGTTACATGAAGAAAAGAAGATGATGATGAGAATATGAACTAACAGAATCGGTACACAGTTCTCGACAAAGTCGGATGGCTTCGCCTTCTACGCCGTTACCCGACCCGTCTTGGCTCCCCACCCTAACCTGGTCGGTCGCGAGGAGAAGTCTTAGAGGCAATCTGGATCATGGCTTCAACCGTTCACTTGGACAGCTCAACGCCAATTCTACCACTCCTCACTCCTCAATTACAGGGAGCCAATTTGGCAAATATTTCGGTTTTCCACATGTCTACAATACACGACGTCAAGGACCAGGAACCACTGAATATTCAATCCGGACGCGTTTTCTTATTAGATAGAAGAAAGACTCTAATGTCAGTGGTGGCATATTTTAACACTGCGGCCCCGGGTAGCTGTGGGGCGCTGCCATCCGTCATGTCTTGTAAGACAAATGGCAGGCATTGGGAGATATTGGATCAGGGCCTAATTGAAGCTTAGTTTCTCCCTTATCAGTCGCATGTCACAATCTATAAACAAGCAACTTTGTAGACAAGTGACTAAGGGAATTGCTGCCCGTCTCCCTCGCGGTCTTCATCCTGCTATGTACATGTATTTATGTAAGTGTGGATCACGTGACCTCCGTCTCTGACGTCAATGATGGTTCACTCAATCTTGATACGAACCGAGATAGATCCCTTTTTGGTTTGCACAACAATACAGTCATGATCATACGAGATGTCTTCTATTGTTGTCTCGTGCAAGCGAGCCCGTGGGATAACGCGAATGGCCACGAGAGCAGCCATGTGATACACCTCAGCCCACGCTAGTCTGAATAACTTGTTAGTAGAAAACTTCAGACAAGGATTGAACGTCGAACACTCACTGCTCTCCGATGCACGAGCGGCTTCCTCTGCCAAAGGCAATCAGAAACTTCTGCAACTGGTGATTCGGCTGCCCGTTGATAAGCCACCGTTCCGGGATATACTGATCTGGATTCGGGAAGAGCTCTTCGTCCCAATGATTGATCATGGACGTCATGCCGATCGGAGTGCCCCGCTTGATGACATGCTCTATCTTGCCATCTCTGCTCTTGTATATGAGGTCCTCACTACGAGCGATACGGGCTGAGCGGTGTGACACGCCTGGCATCATACGGAGCGACTCCTGGATCACAGCCCAGAAGTAGGGTCGTTGTTCGAGCTCTGTCCACTTGAGGTGAGATGGATCAAGACCCTCCAGGCTTTCCATGAGACGGGCGTGAATCTTGGGCTTCGCCAGAAGATGGTATGTGATTATGGTCAGTGTAGCCGCGGTTGTCTCCGTGCCCGCAAGCAAGAAGTTGAAACCTTCTCCCGAGAGACGATACATGGTCTTCTCCTCCGGTGGCAGGAGCTTGCTTTCTTGGACTTCTGCAAATACTCGGCCATTGTTTGGATCGTCAAGCGCTGCCTGGATATACCCCGGGATGACGACGGTCATCTGACGCATAACGTTTTTGATGTCGTCTCCCATGTAATCCGCGAGCATTGGCATGACCTGGGCCATCTTCCTGGCGAGTGCATTGTGTCTCATCATGTACGCGCTGTTGAAGAAGGACTTGACCCAGGTCGCAAAGTTCGGCTCCCAGCCTTCTTGGGCGATGAAGCCCATGGGCTCACCAAATGAGTACTGCGAGATTACGTCGGCCGTGAAACAGTTGAAGGCGTCCTTGACATCAAAGGCTTCGCCGCCAGCTGACTGGAGCATCTTGTCAGCTACAAGCTGCGAGAACTCGCGAACCTCGTCTTCCAGCTTCAGCACCTGTTGCCGCGAGAAGAAGCGGGACAGCGCGCCCTTGCGAATGCGATGGACCTCGTGCGGTACGGTCGAGAAGCCAGTGACCGATACGGGCCCAGCGCCGCCAGTGTTCAGCTGATGCTGCCATTTGTCGCGAACGCGTCCCGGGCCGGCGTAAATCTCGTCGGTAAAGTACGGGTCCGAGCAGTGAAGTTCGTCCGGGTTGATCCTAACAATAGGGCCTGGACTTGTGTGAGCTCAAGGACATCTCGACGGGAATCAAGACAAATGCGTACCGTATGTCTTGTGCATCTGGGCAATTACTTTGCCATACCGTCCTTGCAGAATCCAGTCATAATACGCCTCATAAAGGTAGCTGAAAGCCGCGATCCTGGGGCCTGGAAATCGATACAACGGGTGTAGAGGGGAGATGTTGTAAACAGCGCGAACGATGCGGTAGCCGAGATATAGGGCGATGAGGTATACGACTGTCATTGGCGAACTTGCTGATGCTGCCGCATGCTGGTGACTGGCGGTCGTATCCATGACTTGGGCAAGAACTGAGGTCTTGGGACTGAACAAGGTCAGGAGAGGGAGGTGCATTGACGCATAACGCAGCGAAAGAAGAAGTGTGAATCTGCCTGTAGCCTGGCTTTTATACGACGACAAGGATCACATGTGGAGAAGACTACTTGTCCACCCTCTGCAACCGCAGACCAATGCACATGCTGCTCGCTCGTAGCGAGAACCTAAGGGGAAACAAACGTGAGGGGAAACAACGTTGGCCAGCCTCGTCAAAGTCTTAACCTTGCAGGGGGTAGATTGCACAACGGCAGCCAAGATCTTAATGTGGAAATGGGCGACACTGCCCGCTCCGCTTCACAACGGCGCTGCTTATAGCCGGCGGCTACTAGGCTTACGGCGACGGGTTTCCCCACTTGTGCGCGTTGGGTGCCAAGATGCACTTGGGGATGCAGCTCTTGCTCTACCTACATATAAGCTACATGTACGGTTGCAACGGTCTCAACAGCCCTGTCCACAGGAGATTTACCCCAGTTATCGCGCTCACATTGCATATCAGCGGTCAAGGATCATTAAAGTGCCAACAGTACCCAGTCTCTGGCAGGGGATTACTAAGGGAAAACTCTACTCCGTGGTATAACAAGGTTATTCGCCACTTATTGAACTTGCAGGGGGCGGATTGCATAACGACGGCCAATATCTTATCAACGGGGAAACGGGCGACACTGCCCGCCACCCCACTTCACAACGGCGCTGCTTATATCCGGTGGCTACTAGGTTTACTGCGTAGTCAAGGGGTTTCCCTATTCGTGCCCCTTAGGTGCCAAGATGCAGTAGCGATACAGCTCCATTTAAGCTTATTTACGGTTACAACGGTCTCAACAGCCCTGTCAACAGGAGGATACATATACTACATATGTACAGCCATCGGCTTCCATTATATATTCACGATTAATACATGCACTCATTAAAGTACCCAGTCTCTAGCAGGGAGTGCTAAGGGAAAACTCTGGCATAGTGAGGTTCTTCGCCACTCACGATAGTCCAGTATCGGTCCCTCGTTCTACGTTAGGCGCCATGCTGTATAACCTTATTCGCTTGTAGTAGAGACCAAAACCATGACATTGCTTCTTTGTGCAGTATGCTCCGACAAGGAGCTAATCAGCGAGGTTCTGTGGTCTCTCACCTTCAACCGGGTTCAGTTGGCTGGGTATCCTGTGCTCTGCATGCTTTCAAGTTTCAACACATCACGATCCATGCAACTTCTGGTTTTTGAAGTGAAAATTTTCCAGGGACCCCAAATCTTCTAGACTTGGCAGGGCCGATCATTTCCATCACAGCACTCGCTTAGGCTGGTTGAGTCCCGTTGTACGTTGCTCCCCCTTGTACTCCGTACGTTGATCCCCGTTGGCACTGGAAGCTGAAGCATGCTGCCTCCTGAAATGGACGTAGGCTGACGAACACCAGTTTGGCCCATTGGTTGTGTCATGTATTAAGCATGTCAATTCCCTCGTTGCATGTAGTCAGGTCCCAGCATCCTCCATGTTTCTTGTGCTCGCCGTTCGAAATATATCTCCTGTGGCCAGTTCTTTACATCCTTCGACATGGCGCGAGAGAACATTCCCATGACAGACCCGGCCCGGGATGCTCTCGTAGCCATTTCCGTACTATGGGTTGTGGTTGGATCCATCGTTGTCCTGCGCCTCGTAGGCCGCATAAAAGGGGCTGGAGTCGGGGCGGATGACATCTTGTCCGCGATTGCTTGTGTACGTCTGGAGAGCCTCTAGCTATGTTACCCGACTGACACTGACCTCAATCGACAGCTTCTTTCGGGGTCAACCATTGGGCTGAATGCCGCAGTCTTTGTGTCGGGAGTCGGCCATGACTTTGATGAAAAGTCTCCAGTATTCCCAAAGCGTGAGTGCGCCTCTATATGTCTTCACCACCACACTCGAGGAAGCAGAACTGACTTCAAGGTAGTCGTCAACAATATGGAATTCATCATGCAGGTAATGGCAAAGCACGCTCGGTCGAACAACGAAAAGCGAAACTGACTATTGCAGACGACCTTTGCCTTTACCCTCATATATCTCTGGTGTCTTGCGGCGATGAAGACGAGCCAGCTTTGCTTCTACTACCGAGCATTCTCTGTTCAACTCAAGAAGTGGATCTACCTTGTGGGCGCTATCTGCGTAGCCTGGGCCCTGATCTTCACATTCGTCTTCATCTTCCTCTGTCACCCCATCCAACAGCAATGGACCATTGATCGAATTGGAAGCTGCATGGATCAGATCCTCGTCCTAAAGTGCATCATCATGACCAACGTCATCACCGACATGATCATTATCGTGCTCCCCATCCACACTGTATGGACCCTGCAGATGCGGAGAACAGAGAAAATGGCCGTCATTGCCTGTTTTGTGATAGGTCTAGCGTAAGTTCAAGTTCCTTCATGGTCTCAATCGGGCAGATGTTCCATGTATGTACTGATGCTCTACTCAGCTGTGTTATCATTGGCATCGTCCGGTTCTGGCAGATCTTCGTCATAGATCTCATCGGCAACCTCACTGGTACTTCTCTGACTACTTTCATGCTCTGCACCGTCGAGTTGATGTTGGCAGGGATCTGTATCAACATTCCGATGCTCAGGCCCTTCTACCTACGACTGCGAGACAAATACAAGTCCTCCACTGTGGACAAAAGCCAGGAGCAAGGGACCTTCCAGTTTTCACAGGGCGACCACCTCAGCCAGCCAAAGCAAGGCCAGAACACAACATGGATCGAGCTAGTATGTACCGACGCTCCTATAACCATGGTCAAATTGCTAACTCGTGCGATGTTACAGGACAACGAAACGGCTAGCAACGATGATGGCTCTGAGAGAAAGCTCAGAAGGGACGACGAGCCTGGTCGCATTGCGGTTCAAACTAAATGGTCCGTGAGCCATACCTGATGGACAAGCGAACACACGAGATCATGGGGCAGCATGGCTACAATTGAGTTAAGGTATTGCTCGTATCCGGTCACCATGCCAATGTACCTGCCGGCACATACAGACCTGGCTGTCAGCCTGTAGGTTGACGGAAAAATACACGTAATACAGTCTTAGCCGAAGCCACACGGACGTTTACGTACAGCCGTCAGCAGTTTAATACACCTTACTAGTAGGTCCTTACATGTACGGAGTAGGTACTGTACTTAGGTATTACTGCAAGTACATACAAGTAATACATTGAACCTGGATCTACTACGTATACAGGAAACACGGACACGGTGAGTTCGTATGTGAACGTATGTGTCAGACAACGAGTCTGGTTGTGGGGAGGGGTTGTGAGATAGGTGACAAGGTCCGCTACAAGACAGGTAATTCCCAGCTATATCACTGCGAGGTTCAAGGTAGGTGTCAGTGAGTGGTGTTATTGATAGATGGCCTTCCTCTTCGGTGGCCCGAGGGCCGGTCTTTTGTATGTACATGAGGTGGCAGGGCCACGTGATCCCTGTGGCCCTGACAGTATGCGAACGTAGTTGTAGTGCAACCCCGTAGTCGTTCCGGTATTTATACTCTGACTCTGTACGGATACTCTGTACGAGACCTAGAAGCAATGTTCGCCATCTCGCTTGGACTTGAACTTGGACTCGAAGTAGAACCAAGACCAGAAACTAGGACTTTCGGATACAATGCAGACCAAGACTAGAACAATGCAATGCAGGTGCTAGGACATGCCCTTGGGAAAGCGGCTTTACAGCTCAAGGCTCAAGGATCATGACTAAACTATGTGAAATTACTTTAATTCATATAGTACGCTTCACAGCCGCCTAATAAGTCCATCACAAAAGGCTGGCTGGTGGTGAGCTTCGCGAGACAGACAGGTTAAATGGGGCGTGGCACGAGTAATACTTAGCCGTAGTCATACAAGAAGTGCATTGTCTATGTAGAAAACGAAATGGATATAAACCAAAAGGACTACACTGGATAGTACATACGACCATAGCTAGTGGAAAATACGGGGTCCCGTCCGCTCCCCCAGAGTCAAGCCACTGAGCGGTGGATTAGTAGTTGGGTCGGTGACGACCAGCGAATACCCGCTGTTGTATGTTTTTTTTGCCCTTAGTTTTTTTGGGGCCTTAAGAAAGTCAAGCTCTGACAAACTGTTTGATACCCGCCTCTTTCGGCGGCATTTGCCTCTAAAAATGGCGGCTCGACCGCCGTAATTTGCGGAGATCAAACCCCCTTCTTTCTCCACATCTCACCGTTTTGATCATTCGAAACGGTAGCATGCTCGCTAACGTGAAGCTACCGTTTAGTGAATCATATCAGGTCGCGGAACGGGATAACTGTTGCCCAAGATATCCGCCAATTCAAAAATAGACACGGGTGTAGAGCGATATGTTCCCCTGCAAAATGATAGAGACATCTTCTTTGACTACTTAATAGCAGAATAGTAATAATCAGGAGGCAGGCAGCAGGGACCGGCTGCACCTTCTTGCAACGCGTGTCCCCGATCATCATTACTGTCCGCCACAGCCATCATGGCATCAATCGTACGCTCCCTGTGACATCAGCCATTCTCCGTTCATCGGCGTTGGCAACTCGCGCGCACACACAGAGACATACATACACAGAGGCAAACGCACGTTGGGTCGCAGCCATATCGGCATAGGCTGATAAGCATCGAAAAAAGGGACCTCTACTGTCTGTACAAGAAGCTATGCCCCTCCGCCCTCAGTAGTCTCTCATCAGCCAACTGTTCCATCTGGGAGCGGCTCATTTGACATGCAGAGACTAGCGAAAGTGAGACTAGTGAGCATACAGGATTACAGACAGAGTAATATCGCCAGTCTTTACTCGTACGAGTACGGGTAGGAATAACCCGTGCCCTACATATTGCATGCAAAGGACAAGTAGGACATCCTCTTCGGACCGTAGCACTCATCTGAATCTCACACCCCTCGGACCCTTCCCCACTCCTCGACATACTCGTACGTGTGTGTCGCCTCACTTGCTGTCCAACCATCAACCCCCAGTCTGTCTCGCTCCCTCTTCGGCCGACTCCGCCGTCGAGTCAGACCCTCACAATATTACTCCGTACGTTATGCGGTCCACGTCCTTGCCTCCCCTCGCCCATACTCGTACAATAGCAATAATACTCCGTACTGTACTAAGAGCGCACCCGGATCTGATATTGCGTCGTACTGGCTCGGGGCTTGGCACGCACTCGCTTCGTTGCCGTTTCAGCCCCTCCGGAATGCCTCTGTAGGCCCTTCGGAGTGGCTTTCACTCGAATATTAATTATCTGCCTGCATGTTTCCTGCAGCTCACAGCAAAGGAAAAAAAAAAAAAGACAGTACACCCCTAGAGTTGGAGTAAGTGCATGTAAATACTATTACAATGGAAAATAAAACATCATTACTCCGTACCTCGCTACGGAGATAGCAGACAATATCGGTCCATCCTTCCATGCTCTATCTCCATCCTCCTCCTCCATAGTTCATAGATCCGATGGATGCATAGTAGTAGTAGCCGACTAGACCAGGACACCTTACATCCCTCTCTGAAGCATCCACCCCGCCCTCCATTCCACTTCAAAATACCACCCTTCAGTTTTTGTGACGCCGTTTACATATGTAGTCGTCAGCTTCATATGGCATTTTCCATTCTTCAAATGATGCTGACGCACGCAATGGCCAGGATGTCAATCCCTTCTACTACCTGTAATACATGTACTTGTCCGCGGATGCAGGCCCTCGCAAAATGCAACCGCCTTCGTCTTACCCGCCTCGGATGGTAGAATTTACTGCATTTTCATAAGGTAAGAACGGGGGTTAAGGGGCAAGGGGGCACCCTTTTGCAAGATGGGGGGACTATTTGGTGATTGCATGTACCTTGGAAATGTTGAATATCGATGAGATGATGCCGACAAGTCAAACGGCCGCGGGATTGGGGCTCTGCCGTTCTCATCAGCAGCACATTCGAGTATATTAAGCTCCAGGTCCTGTACATTTCGATGCGTGGTGCGTACTGGATCTTTCTATAGAACAGCAAAGAGACAACCTTACAGACATCATCGTGGCCCTCCTCTCTCTTCCTCCTTCCCCTTCACATTGAAAGACTTCCATATCCCATAATGCACGTCGGTATTGTGGGCGCAGGCATATCCGGCCTGTATACCGGACTCCTACTGCGCCGCGAAGGTCATAGAGTGACCCTATTTGAGGCAGCGAACCGTGTAGGGGGACGCATCTACACTCATCGTTTTACACCTCAGGTCAAATCCCAAGATGTGTACTTCGAGGCCGGAGCGATGAGGATCCCCCGTTCGTCGCTCCATTCTCCAGTCTTTGACTTGATCAGCTATCTGAACGCCCACACCTCCGCTGAGAGCCGGATCGAGTTAATTCCCTATTTCCTCGACCACGAAAACAACAAATCATTCTTCCGAGGTCAAAAGGGGCAACTCCAAGATGCTGGCTGGTCTGCCAAGGCAGGTCTTCCCACAGAGTTTTGCAACAAGACCCCACAGCAGCTCCTTGGCAGCGTGGTCATCCCCTGGCTCACCTTGCTTCGCCAGGACTTTAACGACGGGTTCGAGAAGTTGCTGCAATACGATGAGTTATCTTTCCGTGCCTATCTACGCTCTGTTGCTGGATGGCCCTATGAAGTAATTGAATTTGTCGAGCTTTTCTGCTCGCAAACGAATCAATACGATCTCAGCTTTACCGAAATCATCATGCAGAATCTCGACTTTGATACTGAGGATGTAAGTCTTGGGTTACATGCACACACTATTACATGTAAGTTCAATAATGGATAATTACAGCGGAGCTAACTATAGGTACTCCTAAATTAGTGGGTGACGATCCGCGACGGCATGTCGCGCATGACGCAGTCTGCGGCTAACCTTGTTGGCTTGGAGAACATCCGCCTCAACACGAGGGTAGATAGGATTGCCTATTTAGAAGATGGACGCGTCGAGCTATCGGCCAAGGGCCTGCACCATACGACGACCACGGCATTTGATGCGGTGATCCTTGCTGTACCGCCCGCGGCCATCCACAGCATAGTCGATCGACCTAGGTGGTCCTTTATGAAGGAACAGGCGATCCGTGGTGCTCACTACGAACCACTCTACAAGATGGGGCTGCATTTCCGCACTCGGTTCTGGGAGCGAACCGACAGGAACCCGTGCTTTGGGGGTCAGAGCACGACAGATCTGCGTTTCCGATGGATCGTATTCCCATCGAACGACATGGGCAGCAGCGGGAGCGGCGTCTTACTACTGTACAGCTGGATGTCAGATGCGGCCAAGTGGAGCGGACTTTCGCCGTCAGAGCGCATCAAGATTTGCCTGTATGATCTGAGCAAATACTACGCTGACGACCCCAAGATCGATGTACACGAGCAGTACATCGAAGCCTTTGATATTATGTGGACGGCAGAATGGTGCGGAGGGGATGCCATGTTTCTCCCTGGCCAGTTCTCACGGTTCCACAATGTGGCCAAGGCACGCGAGGGACAGATCTTCTTCGCAGGGGAGCACTTGTCCAAACATCATACCTGGGTAGGTGCCATTATACTGTAACGATCAGCCCCATTCGGCATTTGAGTCTTGACTGACCTTCCTTTGGTAGATCGCTGGAGCCATCGAGTCGGCATGGAGAACAACGGCCGAGTTGCTAGGATGTCACTGTCCAGACCAGGGAGAGACAGGGGATGCAGCAGCTGGCCAATCGGGTTTGGTCGCATTGGGCCGCGAGGATTCTAGTGCAGGTCATGGGAAGCTTTTATCGGGAAAAACAACTGATATAAGCTTCCGAGGGTTCAATGGAGGTTTGATTCATTCCTGAGCATTTCAATGTGCCGTATGTCGACATCTTTTTGAACGGAGGTGACTACGGTGGGACATCAATGAGTACTGCAATCAGCCGGGAGTCAGAGACTGGGTAGCAGAGCGAGCAGCAATGAGCAATGGATTCTTTGACTTGGATGCAATATGTATTACGTACAAAGAAGAATGAGGCATGTAAGCCCCCGTATACATTGATGTACTTACACAAAATTCACAAGTATGCATGTAATACACATCATGTACGAGCAAGGACAATCACCGGGGTCCAATGGCGCAACATTCTGCCACTTGGACTGGGCTGACCCTGCGGCTTCCGAAGTCAAATGCAATACCGGCAGGGTTGGATCCTGCGATCTCTGGCGTTTAACCCTTTCTAGAAGGAGTTATGCGCCTTACGGAGCAGGGAGGAACCTTTGAAGCATTGAGACATGCAGTATTAGGCGAGGAACCGTTGGGCTCAATGGCGAGCAGGCCACGGCACCACGGCGCCACGCGGCGCTCCCGTTCCTCGATGTTACGGGTCGTTATACGAACTTCACGTACTGCTTCGTTTCTCAGTTTGACAGCCTGAATTCGATGTCTCGCCAGTATATAACATGAACGACAACATCTTTGGCTAAAGGTACCTTGTATTGTACATGTTGCTCACATAGAGTTAAACCCAACGTCATACCGAGACGGCACGGGATGACGCCTTACATGTATTACCTGTATGCAACCGAGGTGGGTGGGTCTGTACTCTATTGTCCTTTTCAAGAGACATTGATGTTGGCTACTCAATTCATAGATGAAAAGTGTTGGTTGCAAGCGGCCAATCGTTATAACGAGGATTGACCGCGATTAACAAAGAAAGCAACTGGATGGCGTTATTTCACCTGGCCCCCTTCTCTTCTCACTCGGGACGGATGATTTCTAAGCATCCGATGTCGTCTCTTCCCCCAACACTTCGAGCTGACTGCGTTGCCGAGCATTCATTAAATGATCATAAAGCAATTGCACAATACCATGTTGCCTAAGAAGTCATCTAGTCATCTCAGTCCATGTGATCGGCCTAGTTTATTGTCCTCCTACCTTGAATGCTGTATTCTTTGACGGCCTAGTAACCCTTCTCCTTCATCTCGACTTTTACGCCTTGCTCATGTTTCTTTGAAGTCGATCCCTGAGCGCCCGGGTTGAACACTGTCCAATATGTCAGGCCAGGGCCATGGGCAAACTACAGCAACAACAGCAGAGACCATCGTCTTGGACCACCATGAGAGTCCCTTGAACTTCTCTTCCGCACGCAGGTGGAGCTGTACCATCATTGGTGGGTTCGACAATTGAAGTAATAACGGCCAATCCACATAGTTACTGACTTCCCTTTGATAGTGGTATTCATGACTGCTACCATTGCCTTTTGCTCATCCATCTATACGGCCGCCATCCCAGCCATATCCGAGGACTTGAACTGTTCTAACACTGTCGCGACCCTGGGTGTCACGACATTCCTACTTGGCTTCGGCACAGGCCCTCTCATCTTTGCGCCGCTATCAGAAACGTACGGCCGAAACCCCGTGTATAGAAGCACGTTATTCGTCTTTGTGCTCTTCAATATTGCTTGTGCCCTGTCTCCCAACATTACTGCCCTCCTGATCTTTCGATTCTTATGTGGCTTCTTTGGTTCACCCACCGGTAAGCTGATGCTGTTGACGTTACTTGGATGTCGTTTTTCTTCTTGCTGATGAACGAACAGTGACCAACTCGGGTGGCTCCTTGACCGACTTGTGGCCGCCTAACCATCGCTCTGTTCCACTCGCGCTGTTCACAGCGGCGAGCTTCCTAGGTCCAGTCATCGCGCCTATCGTCGGTGGATTCATGACCGAATATACATCTGTACGTGAGCACGAACGTGAACCTCTGCGCCGGGCTGAATACATTGAGCTAATACGACCTTTACAAGTGGAGATGGTGAGCCGCCACTGAGCTTTGGGCCTTTGTTGGCCCATTCAGGCTTCGTGATACTGATACATTCTATAGGGACTTCTGGCTAGTGTCCATTCTCAGTAGCCTCGTATACATCACGATGGCCATCTTTCTTCCCGAAACCTATGCGCCAACGCTGCTGCAAATCAAAGCACGAAAGCATGGCATCGAAGAGCCGCATCAGGCATTGATCCTGATGCTCCGTACTAAAATCACTAGGCCAACCCTCATGTTCCTTACCGAACCAATTCTATTCCTACTGTCGCTCTACATGGCTTTCATCTACGGCATATTGTACCTTGACTTCACCGCGTACCCATACGTCTTTCAGCAAACTAGGCATTGGGATGCTGGTACCTCTGGGCTTAGCTTTCTGGGTAAAGATGACAATCCACTCCAGTCTGTCCGCGAAGAGAAGAGCTCCGCTAAGAGAATATAACTTCAGGTATCGTGGTTGGAATGGCTATTGCGACCTCGGCGTCACCATATATCAACCGTGTTTATGAGATTTACGTCAAGAAACTGGGTGGGCCTAAGCCCGAAGCTCGACTGCCGCACTTGATTATACTGTCGTGGCTAGTCCCGCTAGGACTGTTCTGGTTTGCATGGACGGCCGACCCTTCCATCCACTGGGCGAGCTGTATCCTTTCAGGTATCCCCTTCGGCATAGGCTTCGTGGCTCTGTCACTGGGTATAATATCGTACCTCATCGACTGCTACGGGAAGTACGCTGCCAGTGCACTCGCCGCCAATGCGATCCTTCGGTCTCTTTTCGGAGCAGGGTTTCCTCTCTTCTCTCATCAAATGTACAACAAGCTAGGTGCTGCCTGGGCGACCTCCACCTTGGGCTTTGTTTCTGTGGCTTTGGCACCTTTGCCTTTTGTCTTTTACCACTTCGGACCGCGTATCCGCGCGCGATCTACGTTTCACCAAAGAGCTATAGAGGAAGAGGATGAGGTAGCGGCTCCTCTAGACCGATCTAAAGAGGAAGGGTAGAAGACGAACCGAACCGTCACGGAAAGCGGTACGTCATGTCGCGCTACGGATTCGTTCCAATTGAGAGATTGTCGTTTATGTGCACCATACAGCTACTCTGGTGCCTGAGATAGCTTCGCGGAGGCTACCACCGGTCCTTAAAAGCATCAAAGGCAAGTACTGAAAGGTTGGTTTGGAGATCAGTCTGACTGGCTGGGGACATGGATGTTTGACAAAGGCAGGCCACAATGATCAGCATGATAGGCTTGCGATAGGGAACCCTGGAGGTGCAGATACATAAAAGATTGAAGCAGAAGCGGTGGGGTGGGATGGAAAGGAAGACTGGAATCGCTGACGGACTGGGCGTTTTTGGGTCAATTACTTAGCGAATAAATAAATAAATGAAAATGAAAAAAGAAACAGCCATTACACCTAGACCGAGGCCGCTATGCTTTGGCCCCTTGTTCATTGAACTGTCAACACAAGCAATGCGCTAAGAGAAATGGCTGTAAAGTGCAGTTTAATAAAGGCATGAAGTTGTATGTACTGGTATTGGATTCGTCATTGGTGAGCTGAACTCCCAGAAGGCCCCGCTTCGATATATAGCTCCTTAGTCTCTGCCTGTAACCCAAAACTCTTCACTCTCGTGAGGGTCCAGTGTCCTTTAGCATTGTGACATCCATTCGTCCTCGCTTACTGTCGAAGATCCTTCACTTATCGGTCTTTTCCGCGGATGACATCTGTCCGTATCTTCCCGCGGTCTCTTCTTAGATGACCTGCTTCTTTTTCCTTCTTCCTGCTTGACTAAGACTGCTCCTGATATGCCTTCTAAAGATAAGTTTCATCGGCAAGTGGACTGTCGATATATTGATCCAAAACAACCCGGGCAGTTTCTTGATTGAATTGCCGCATACGCGGCTTTCTGGAACGTTTACCTATGGACGGCATCGTTAAAAGAAAGCCTTTCGTAACAGTGAGAGAACAAAAGGTAACACTAACGGCGAGAAGATGACACAGAGCCCGAGGAAAGCTTAGGGAGGTAGGTCGTGACACGCCGTAGCAATAAGAGAAGGCGAAGGGGGAGGTATTAAGTAAGGAAGGGATAGAAGCGCCTTAAAAAGAGGACAGAAAAGGACAACAGGGGCTCGATGGGAGCGGCGGGCTCGGTATATTGTGGTCGCGGCCGCTCCGTTTCTATGCACCGTTTCCCGTCCGTGTCACGGCACCGGGCGGCCGGTAGCCCGTTTCTATCTAAGTCCGGGTAAAGGTCGGGTTGGTTCAACGAGTTTGTTAGAGTCCCCGTCCGCTCCCCCAGAGTCAAGCCACTGAGCGGTGGATTAGTAGTTGGGTCGGTGACGACCAGCGAATACCCGCTGTTGTATGTTTTTTTTTGCCCTTAGTTATTTTGGGGCCTTAAGCGGCAGGAGGCCTGGCACCGTACCTGCCGTGCTCCATATTAAAAAGGAATACATCCCTTGGACCTGCACCATCGACCTTGGATAGCTTCGAATCGTCATCATCACTTGCTTCGGATTCGTGCGCCTCCGTGGGCTGTCTGGTCATGTTCATTGCCATTTCCGTCAGTTTCGACCTCTGATTACGGGACCGTGACGCGTGGTCAGTGATAGAAGCGGCCAGCCCCGCGTCTATAGCCTACCAATTTGGTTGTTGCATCATCAGCCCAGCGGTGCACCGCTCCTCTACATTATTCCTACGCTGCGCACACGCGGTTTTATCGACATGGAATCCGGAGGGGCGAGCTTGGAGGAGCTGCAGGAGATTTTGAGGAAAGAACGAATACGCGCCGATGAGGCAGTCCAACGCGCTAATGCAGCAACTCAACTCGCTGATGCAGCAACTCAACTCGCTGATGCAGCAACTCAACGCGCCGATGCGGCAGATCTTGCACGCCAGCAAGAGCGAGAGCGTGCTAATGCGGCAGTCCGTGCACGCCAGCAAGAGCGAGAACGCGCCGACGAGGCAGAGGAACAGAATCGGCCGACGACACTCGAGGAATACATGTCCTTCTGTCATACCCTTGTTTTCTCTACCTTTGCGGTGCAGACAAACCAAACATTAACGTCCAAGGGTTCCATCACCAACCCTCGCGACAAGTGGTGCCCTACAAGCCTCCGTCAGTGGCCAGGGTTTTTGACGCAGCAGAAGTCCGTATTTTCGAACCTCTTTGACATCTTCCCTCCAAAGCGTCAAGCCTTCCAGTCCAAGGCCTTTCTCGCCGGCTTAGGCGAAATATTCTCGACGTGGAAGATCGCAGATGAAAAGATGCTCGAGTCCTTCTTGCATCTAAGCGTCGAGGAGCCCGTGAAAAGAATCATCGGCCAACTCAAAGATATTGAAGAAGCAAGGATCGCTTTTGGCCTAGGGGCCGGTGTCAGCTTCGAAAATCACCCTCATGCTATTAGCGACGTCGCAGAGGAAGTGCTTAACTACAGCGAGAATCCTTCCCCGCCTTTACCACCATCTACACCTAGCCAGACGCGTGACCTCCGCCAACTACAACCCGACCAGATTTGCATCTACAGATCCGAAGACGGGGAAACGGGGAGACGTACAATGGCGTATGTCTGCGAGTACAAGCCGCCGCACAAGTTAACACTTGCACACATCCGAAGAGGCCTGCATCCAATAGATATCCACAAGGACGTAGTTAACCGAACTACGACTCCGTCGGACGAGGACGCACGCTTCCAGTGCTCAGCCGAGAAGCTAGCTGCAAGTGCCATCAGCCAGACATACCACTATATGATCGAGGGCGGGCTGGACTACGGGCTTATAACCACGGGCGAGACAATTGTCTTTCTTAAGATCGACTGGCGGGAACCTGAAACGCTCTTCTACCACTTGGCGGAACCGAGTGCTGAAGCGTTGGCCCATCCCGACCATTATCATCTATGCACAGCTGTGGGCCAATACTTAGCCTTTACTCTCATGGCCCTTAGCTCATTAGTTGATGGTCAGCACGGGCAAGAGGAGCGCCTAGGGGCCATGGCGCGACTGAAGACGTGGTCTCAAGATTTTGAATCGGTACGGCAATCTCTACCAAAGAGCCACCGCACCACACCCGACAGCGGGGACGATTACCAGCCAGAAACGTATGAGAGTTTCGACAGATCCCCCGCTCCACGGAGGAGTAAACGGCGACGCATAGGTGACGATGAAACAAGGGAGATTGCGCGCCCAAGGGACCGAGAAGAGTCCCCTGATGACGAGTCCGGAACCCCACCGTCGCCATCACCATCTCCGACGCAACGACGAGCTCGCCAGGGTCAGCCGGGTGGAAGCGCAGCAACTGACCGCAATCAACGAGCTGTAGCTGATAGAACCCGTGGAGCGGCGACGAGATCTGGCCGGGAGGTGCCAGAAAATCAGTACTGCACCCAGAAATGTCTGCTCGGCCTTGTCAATGGCGATATTATCGACCAGAGCTGCCCCAACACGGCACTGCATAGACGACAGCCGGCTCCGGCCATGAACAGCCGACATCCAGTCAACCACACGTCATTCCTCGAACTCCTCCGGAGACAGCTGGCAAAGTCGTTGGATGACGGAATCCAGCCGCTGAACATGGGCGGTGCGCGCGGGGTGCTCTTCAAAGTCACCCTACTCGAGTTTGGCTACACGTTTGTGAGCAAGGGCACCGTGCGGGCGTTTGTCAAGGACCTTGAGCACGAGGCCGCCGTGTATGCGCGTCTAAAGCCTCTCCAGGGCGTCCACGTGCCCGTGTTCCTCGGGGCCGTCGACCTGCGGTCCATGGGGAAAACATACTACTACGACCATCGCGTCTACGTCATCCATATGTCTTTCATGTCCTGGGGAGGGACTCAGCCAGATCCGCATACCAGTACGAGCGAGGGGCAGCTGCGGGAGAGTGTGGCACTGTCACTGCGGGCCATTCACAACAACGGCGTGGTGCACAGGGATGTGCGCGAGTCCAACATACTCTTGAACGCCGAGACAGACGGCATCATGATCATCGACTTTGAAAGGGCGTTGCTGGTGCGCCCGCCTCGGCCTGCGCTGGCCCCGGTGACGTCGCCTAATAAGCGAAGGCGGACAGACAGTGTAGCGACAGAGGCAGATCTGGGCCAAACCCCAGCTTCGGTTCCAGCTTCCCGCAAGCACCGCAGCCTCCAAGATAATATTGCTTTGGACAGGAGTGCAGTGTCGGGACTTTTCAAGCAGCGTTGAACTAGCGGGCGTTCTGTTTTTCTTTTTCTTTTTTCTCTTTCTTCTTTTTGGCAACTTTGTGCCAGGGTAGTAGTATTTCTGCTCCCGACTTATAATGATGACGAGATATGACATTGGTAATGTAATGGGGGAGAAATTTGGGGGCTCAAGCTCTACGGTAAGACGACATACTGTGACGGCTGCATGAACCGGCGGTCTAACATGCTAAAAAATGGCCTACGATCGCAACGGCTGCGATTATAGGTGTGCTGTACCGGTATATGACTCTTGGTACAAACAAATCCCGTCTGTAATAAATACAGAGTACATGACGAAGGAATAATCCTTTCGGAGTGGCTGTCCTGAATGTAGATGTGTACTAATCGATCTAGTCAGTTCTGCTAATAAGGTTAATGTTAATGCAGAGGATTTGCCTCGTTTATCAACGTTCATGTACCTAGGTAGACATGATCAAAGGTGATTTCTGGTGTGGTACTAGGCTGAATGGGCTATCTTTAGGGGCGTGATCCTCTTTCATCCGGGGGAGTCTGGAGAAGAGGATAGTAGTAAATCATCCTATCCTCTGAACATACATGCACATGTATGGATACATGCAGACAGAGATAAGAGATGTCTGACTGTGTCAGACGGTGATGGGTCTGGGAAGGGGTTGATAAGGAAAGTGAAGAGGTCTAAGCAAGGGGATCATGGGTACGACAATAGGGACTAGTCATAACTTCGTAGAAAGGTAGGGGCGGTGTTAGTGTAGCATTAATCTCTAATATCTTCCTCTAGAGGCCGAAGAAGGTCTTCTTTATCCTCTTATTGTGACGGTTATGTTAACTCTATGCTATAGGGTAGTTAGAGATAATATTCTTTTATATTAGCGCGGCCATTAGGGTGTCAGTTAAGTAATATATAGTTATAGTTATAGGTGCTTAATATTAGGAACTAGTTTAATAGAAGCGTTAACTATAGTATTAATAGCTAGTAGAGACTATCTATACTATAGGAAATAGGTTAACTATGGCGGAGCGGGGTCGCCTGCTGCCCCTCTATGTGTTTTACGTGAGAGAAAGGTCTAATTCATAATGATTCATTAGATACCAGGCATATTATCGGACCATGCCTTTGGTGATCAGCTCCCTGACCAGCCGCCGAAACAGCCGCTGGTATACACCGAGCATGCCCATCATGCCCGGCCATCGCTCGCCACACCAGGCTAGTAGAATCAGACACGAACTAGACACATCGATGAAGGCGCCCCAGTCCACGTCCTCGGTACCGCCTTCCGGGACCATGCCGTCGCCGTCCCCCATCCTCTTCAGAACCTTGGCCCTCCCGTCGAGGCACACCAGAGCGTGAGCCAGAAGAGTGCTGGAAGCCAGATAGATGTAGTGTGCGCTCATGAAGGTCATGGGATATGTACCAAGGACTGAGTTCTCTGGCGCCCGGATGACCTTCTCGTAGGTGTGGATCAGGTTGATGCCGGAGTAGAAGGGGTCCGACGCGATGATGATGGCCTTCTCTGAAGTTGGTGCCGCATCTCTTCCCGCGTCTCCATCCCCAGTCGCAGGGATCGCAGGGATCGCAGTCGCTCTGAGTGCTTTCAGCAGGAGCGGTTGGAACAAGAAGCAGATGGTTGCGTCGTATCCGACATCACAGGTTATGGTGGCGACGCCTTCGAGGTCATCACCGACGGCCAATTCTTGGCGCCACGCGTGCAGAGTAGTATACTTTTCGCGTAGCCAGTCTAGTCCCAGGTCCGGTGTCGATGCAGGCAGGTACATGGTTCGGAATATCTCCGAGCGCAGATATACCAGGCGATAATGATGTGCAATACTCATCGACTGGACAGCGGCACGATCCACGCCGGGGAACAGGATGGGGCTGAAGCCCGTCGCAATGCTCGAGTCCAGCGAGTCCGGGTATTCGGTTGTGATAATGGTTTCTGGAAGATCGCTGCCTCGACCAAACAGCTGCCCCACGATGCGCTCGATGGCATACAGGCCCCAGAATGTGGAGCGACGCAGCTTGCCCTGGGCTTCCGTCTCTGTTTCGCTGCCCACCGTCTGGTCGTACTCGGCTTCGGTGTGATACCCAACCTCGATGGCCAGGCGGCACGCATAGTCCAGGAGCTTCCATATGTCGCCTTTTAGGGGGTAGAATAGACAGAAGACGATGAGGAGGAGGAGAGCTTGCAGCGACGCCGGAGAGGCTTCTGATGTGACCTCTTCGACGCATGCCACGGCGTCGCCATAGTAGGCCAGGCACTCGCCTGCCTGCTGCGGCCGGTAGCGGGACTGATTGGCACAGGAGATGGCGCACATCATGGTGATGCGGAAGAACTGATGCGCCTGCTCGCCGTGGAGAGCCTGGGGTGAGAAGTCAGGCTGGCGGCGCAGGGCCAGATACGTCTGTAGGTCGGCTGTGGTCCCTGCTTGGTCGACAAAGCCGTACATGGAGTTGAGCGAGATGAGGTATAGGCGCACAAGTGCCTGGATGTCGGAGTCGGGGGCTTCCGTCCGTGTGTGCAGCGGATGGCCCTCGATCTGCTCTCCTTCCACGCCGCCGTCCTCCCCAAAGTCCTCCATCGACACGTAGCCTCGGTTTGTGGCATGCTGCAGGGCCTCGACGATGACGGCGAACACAGATGAAGAGCCCCAGAAGCGTGACCGGCCTGCAGTCGACGTGGATGGGATCACAACATCAAATGATGGCATTGCATCGTGCGCTGCCCTGTCATCTGCGAGGGCGTCTCGGACCAGCGCTGGCAGCGGAGGAGGAGGAGCCGCGACCGGCGCGGAGGGTGAAGTGGAGACGCCGTTCTTGACGGCTTCGAGGTGCTCAACGCGTGTCAGGAGGGACTCGACATATCTGAGCGAGTCAAGTCATCAGTCATCAGAAATGAGCACACACAGAAATTCACATGGACGAAAGGCTCCAAGAAAGATCAAGGATCACGTACGCCCTCGGCAACGCCTGCTCCAGCGCATGGTCGTAGAATGTGCATCCAGTCCCGGCTTTGTCGCACAGGCGGCAGTTTGGCAACTGCGTATCGCATTTCCGTCTGAGCCTCCTACACCGTTCGCAGGTCGGCAGCAACTGCTGGATGGTACTGCGAGCTGATGCCACCGCTGTCGCCGGCATGGTGGGTGGCTGGCTGTCCTGCCGCCAGACGAGAGTGGGGAGTGCGGAGTACGAAAGGGCGGAGATGAGCGCCGGGACGTGCCAGTGGGGAAGAGGGCCCTTTTTAACGCTGTTGACTGGTGCTGTCGACTGGTGCTGGCGGCCTTATCGGACCCTGGACGCCAACTGGGTGTCCCCTTCCATGATAACGGGCCCTTCCTGGCGGCGTATCTTGGTGGATGTCGAACCACCGCAGGAGCTCCTCTCGCTCTACCTTACGTACCAACTCAGTAGGCAGCTGCAGAAGGTGTATTGTGTATCGTATGATAGACATGTCTTCCTGGGCACACCAGGGACTCAACACCGAGCTGTCACGATCACGCTGTATCAGACGATGAGGAGCTTGTGCTCATTTGGTTGTCATTTTCATCACATGCAGCAACTACAACTCAAGACCCAGAATCATCTCTACCACGCACCGGTTGACGAGCGTAAATCAATGGCCGTTGACGTTGTTCGTCTCCTCCTTCACCTCCCAGTCGACGTAGGTCATTCCGCAGATCCACTCCATGACGGGCTCGTACAGCAGCAGCTTGGCCTTGTTGCCGCCCATGGCGCCGCTGAGGGCCACCCAGTTCAGCACCTCGTGGCCGCCGTGACCGGCCTCCTCCTCGACCTCGTCGTACGTCAGCTCCTTGAGCCACTTGCTGTCGCCGCCGCACAGCTTGTCCATGAACTTCTGGTCCCACTCGGCGTTGACCAGCGGGTGCTTGCTGTTGAGCGGGTACTCGTTCTTGGCCGCCATCTCCACCTCGTACTCGTCGAACTGGACGAACAGGTCCGGCACGCGCTTGAGCACGCTCTTGCCCACCGTCTGGTACTCCTTCATGAGCTTGAGGAACTCATCCTGGGGCGGGTCACCGGCCTGGGTTGGGCTCCAGTACGGCGGCCAGTGCGACAGGCCACCGGTGCAGAGGAAGGCCACGCGCGTGTCGCCGGGGAGCGACTCGGCAGCGACGCGGCAGGCCTCGCCCAGGGCGTAGGCGCGCGAGTACCTCATCAGGGGCGGGGTGAAGACGTTGAGGAAGATGGGCACGATGGCCACGTTGGGTAGGTTGGGCTCCATCAGCACCCACGGCATGAGCAGGTTGTTTCCGTACTCGACAGGTCCCGTGCGAGACACGTCGAAGCCCTGCCCGACCAGCGAGCTGATAAGGTGCTCGGCAGTCTCAGGGCTGCCGGGGAAGTAAGTCTTCTCGTGGATGTGTAGAGGCTCCATCCACTGGTCGGCCGGGCCGACGTGCTGGTCCGCGACCGAGACGGCGATCGTGGGCATGTGGTTGCGGTAGAAGTTCTCGAAGTGGTCGTCCAGGAAGGCAAAGATGACATCGGGCTTCGCGTCCGTGAGCGTCTTGCCCAGCGCCCGGGTGGCGGCCTCGGTGCGCCCCCGGGCGTCCGGCTTTGCTGTCTCGGGGAAGCCGATGGCGCCTGAGAGACGGAGGGGTCAGAAGTGATTGCTCGACCGATGAATTCTGTGAGATAAAATCTGTGAGAGAGGCATACCTGGGGCATGGGACAAGCCCACTGCTGCGACGACCTTGCCCATCTCGAGTGTTGTGTTATGTGAGTGTCGGTGTAACTGATGGTCGCGGGGTGTACGCCTGGAGGGTTGGGGGTTGAGGATTGAAGGTCGCAAAGAACAGGCTGAATTTGATGTCTCGTGGAATAAAATTACTCTGGTTCACGTCGTAGAGATGGAGAATATATGACTGTCGGCCATTATCCCCCAACACGGCAGCACAGGCTGGGCTGGCGTTGCCCGATGGCCAGACGCTTCTATGGAGTTTGGCCGAGGCCGACCTGCCCCGCGCTGCCCCCCTCCTGATTGCCTCCAGAGCGCCTCCAGAGCGGACATGTCCGCCATCGCTATCGGCATCGCCACGAGAGTTTGAGGGGGAAAGGCCCTGATACGATGTAACCGTTCGGAAGTCAAACAGCCGTACCGTACGATTAACCGTGAGTATTTCCTCTTACATACACATGGATCATACGATTCTGGAGGAGGTTCCTGAGCGAGTCACGGCTCTCTACGTACACCCACCATGGCACCGGCAAGCAAGAAGATACTCGTCCTCGGGGCTACGGGTGTGATTGGCAAGGTCTTGCTGAATGCACTGCTCAGTGCCAAAGACAACTTCGAGCGGATTGGCATCTTCACCTCCCCCGAGACCCTGGCCAACAAGGCAGAACTGCTGGAGACCTTCAAGTCTCGTGGGGCAGATATCCTCACGGGCGACTTGTACAATGACAGTGACGTCCTGGATGCGTATAAGGGTAAATTAGACACCCTATGTATGCGAAACCTAGATCATAGACTGACGTGACAGGATTCGACACGGTTGTCTCGGCCGTGGGACGGTCTGCCATCGACAAGCAAGTCGACCTGATTGCCCTAGCAGAGCGGTCTCCCAGCATCGTTCGATTCATCCCGTCCGAATACGGGACCGACATCGCATACAATGCCTCCTCAGCAACCGAGAAGCCTCATCAGAAGAAACTGAAGGTGCGAGCCTTTATGCAATCCGACGCCAGTCGACGATTGACCTACACATACTTGGTGACCGGCCCATTCGCCGATCTCTATGTGGGATCGATGGCGAGCGAACCACAACTGGGCAGCTTCGACAGCACAAAGAGAGAGGCGACCTTATTGGGGGATGGGAAGGGGCGAGTCGGGCTGACCACAATGCCAGACGTAGGACGGCTGCTCGTCGCTGTCCTGAAGCACCCAGAGGAGTGCGACGGCAAGGCCGTCAAGGTTAACTCGTTTACCACTACGCCTGATGAGGTACTCGCCGAGTTTGAAAGCCAGACGGGAGTCAAGTGGAGTGTGAAGTACACGCCATTAGAGGAGCTGAAGCAGCTAGAGGCGGCGGCCTGGGAGAAGGAAGACCCTCTCGCTACAATGTATACGCTGCGAAGAATCTGGACAGAGGGCGGGACTCTATATGAGAAGATGGATAATGAGGCGATAGGCATGACAAAGATGGATACGTTGGAGATGGTTGTCCATGAGGCGCTGGCCAGCCCAGCAGCTGCGTTTCAGAGTGGCAAGCTGTAGAAAAGCTTGGAATAGAAAATCTGACAAAGTTGGCTTCAGCAGTAACTCCGACGTCTCTACTCGCGACTGACTCGCGACTAGCAGCCCCGTTTCACAAAGTTGGAAGCTGTACAGTAGCTTGAAATGGCAGTGCTGGCAAAGTTGGCTTGAACAGTCGTTCTGACATCGCCACGTAAGACAGACGGTATATATGGTGGTATAAGCCGGTGATATCTATGCCTTGATTCTATCCTCCTGAATCTCGCCTACAATGAAACCATTGATGTTCTCCTGCAGAACTCGCTGGTAATTCGCTGTTGTGTCGCCCCCAATCCACGCCGTGTGCGGTGTCACGACCAAGTTCAGCCCCTGAGCCTCGCTTCCGAGCAGCGGGCTCGTGTCGGCCGACGCAGGTTCCTTGTCGAATACATCGACGCCGGCGCCTGCGACCTGTCCATCCTTCAGTGCCCTGAGCAGAGCGCTCTCATCCACGACGCCACCACGCGAGACGTTCACCAGCACGGCATCCTCCTTCATCATGGCGAATTCGGCATCAGAGAGGAGGCCGACGGTGTCAGGCGTCCGTGGGCAGCACATGACCACCACGCTGGCGGTCCGCAGGGCATCCTCAAAGGCGACTCGGTCACCAGAGGCGGACGCCCCCCTGCGCGCTGCAACAATGATCTTCATTCCCAGCGCCGAGTACAACCTCGCAGCTCTTCTTCCAACCGCACCATATCCGATGACGGCAACAGTCTCATCGCGGCAGCTTCTCGGCGGCTTTCCCGCAGCATACATGCTGCGCATCATGCTTCCCCGGCGCGGCCATTCCCCTCCAAGCAAGCCAGACATGGTGGGCACGATTGCCCGGCGTGCGGCAAAGTAGAGCCCAACAGCATGCTCAGCCACGGCATTGTTGTTGCAATTGGGGCTGCTGAGAACGCGAATCCCGCGCTGGGTGCAGACATCCAGATCGATGGAGTCGGTCCCAGCGGCCATCACGGCAATCAGCTTGAGCTTGGGGGAGACCTGCTCGGATAGGGATACCGCCCGTAGCGGAAGTGTGGTGGTGATGAGGACGTCGGCATCTTTGATGCGCTCGGGAATCTCATCGAGCTTGGTCTTGTCGTATGTGCTCAGAGAAAATGTGTGAGGTGACGGCAGGTGGAGTTCTGGCAACGGGGTGAAGAACGTCTCGAGAGCGACGATGTTGAGATGCGTTGGCACGGTAGTTGAGTCCATGGTGGCGTGGATTTGAACGGCAGAATCTTGGCTGTCAAGATCGCTTACCAGTGCTATAATTGCCCAACGCTGAAGCAAGCACACCTACCTTTTGGCCCTTTGTATAGGTTAGGGTATTGGCTCAGAGCTGCCGATCTACTCTCCCGATAGCTCGCGGAGATGTCCGTCATACCGACCCCTCTTCGCCGACGGCGCCCCATCCGCTACCGAGACTGTACCTGCTGTAACGGTCCGATAGCTCGCGGAGATGTCCGTCATACCGACCCCTCGTCGCCGACGGCGCACTTTGGCCATTCATCAGCAGCTCGTGTTAGTCCAAAGAATGACCCCACCCACCATCATGAGTGTGGTGGACCACCGTCGCCGACCTAGAAGTGCTTTCGAGACACACTGCAATAAATCAAACCACCCCCAGGCGTTGCAGCTAGTCATCTCTTTACCCCAGTATACCATTAGCCAGCTCCTTCACAATGGCCCCATTCGCTACCGAGACTGTACCTGCTGTGACGGTCCAGACGAAGGACCAGACGAAGGACCACCGCTCAGGGGACCCTTCGCTTGCCTTCGTCAGAGATGAGCAGTCGCTGCCTCCCAAGTTCGAGGACAAGCACCAGGAGCGCAGGTTCCTCAAGCATAGGCTGGCCCTCGCTTACAGGGTGTTCGCCAAGCTCGGCTTCTCAGAGGGTGTCGCTGGACACATCACAGTCAGGGACCCCGTAGACCCTACTAGTTTCTGGGTGAACCCATTCGGTAAGAAGAGAATGCACTCGCTGTTTGGGGCTTTTCATGATGGAGAATGCTGACGACTGCAGGTCTTCACTTCTCCCTCATCACAGACGATGACCTGATCCGAGTCGATCACACTGGCACGGTGGTCGAAGGCGGCAGCAATCTCAGACTCAACTATGGTAAGCTAGTCATCTCAGCTCTAGACTAGACCAATTGAACCATATCTAATGAAGAGTTACAGCCGCGTATGCTATCCATGCAGAGATTCACACCGCCCGGCCAGATGTCCTTTGCGCGGCGCATTGCCACAGCATCTACGGGCGAGCCATGTGTGCCACTGGCAAGACTCTGGACATGCTCACCCAGGACTTCTGCACCTTCTACAACGACCACGTCCTATACCCGTAAGTAAGGCATCCAGTCTTGTTTTGTGCTTGGTAGCACTGACACGGGACGTAGAAACTTTGCCGGTCTTGTTCTGGCGACCAACGAGGGCAAGGAGATTGCTGCCTGCCTGGGCAACAAGAAAGCAGCGCTCCTTGGAAACCATGGCCTGCTGACTGTTGGATCTACCATCGAGGCTACGATTGCCTGGTTTGCCCTCCTGGAGAGGTGCTGCCAGGTCCAGCTGGCGGCGGATGCCTCGTCGGCTGGCACGGGCAAGCCGCTTGTGATAATTGGAGAGGAGGAAGCCCAGAGCACATGGGAAGCGATTGGGTTCCCCGATGCTGGGTATTTCGTGGGACTACCGCTTTTTCAAGTTGCGGAGCAGGAATTTGGGGAGAGGACATATCTGGGGAGGGGCCTGCACCCTATTTAAGAGAAAGGTGGATGATTGTCGATGATTATGATTTTTGAATGATGGTGCTTCAGCTACCAGTAATACAACAACATCCATTATCCATTACCTCCAAAATATTACGCCAGGCTCCAAATACCAGCCCAAGGTTCTAGAAAGCCCCTGGCGACCCCAGAGCACCCAAACATTCCGTCATTCCTTGCTCCTCACCCCAGTCCGCCCGCCGTCTGATGGCCTATGTGACCCGTCTCCCACAACGGCCCATCTCCTTCAGCAGTCACTGTTTCGTCGGCTATCTCATCTAGCCCGGCTTCCCAGAAACCATCATCGGCCAGGAAGAGATGGAAGTCAAACGAACCAAAGTCTTCTCGTTGCCGCCTCAGCCCAAATCGCAACTTTTCAAGGTGTGCTGGCCCAGGGTAGAGCAATCTCATCAGCTCCGCATCCTGAGCTGGGCCGAACCTGTCCTCGAAGGTGGTGCTGGTGCCGCTCAGGAACACACGCTCAAGAAGCGGACTGAGTAGTCGCTCATACACGCATGCGTACACGTTGACCTCGGGCCACCCCTGGCTTGAGATGGCCAGAAAGTTGCTTGTGAGGAGCTTGGTCATCTGGAAGATCTGCATGGTGCTGAAGCGTTCGGCAATCGTCCTTGAGCCGTGGCGGAGGCAGAATAGGACCGTTGTGGCGGCCTCAAGAGTGTAGTGTGCTGAAAGCCATGGCCGGCGGAAGAAGCCTGCGCGAATGTGCTCGCTGTGGATTCGGGCCGCGGTTGAGGCGGCTTCGAAGGCTGATAGGAGAGAACGTTGTGATGGCTGTGGTGCCCGTGGCGATGGCCGGTGCAGAATCATCAGACCGCGCGCTATCGTGAAATCGATGGGATCGTTATGGGGCGTTGCTTGGCTGTAGGTTCGGCCCCAATCCCGTAGCCGTTCCTCCATGCTGGCCAGCCAGTCGTCCCAGATCAATCCAGACGGAATAGGCTCGTTCTGGAAGTGAATGTGTAGCATCTCTGAGAGTAGTTTACGGTAGGCAATTGTCCCAAGGAATGTATCATCCTGCATGAGAGACGGGAACTGGGTGTTGATCGCTGTGTCGGGTGTAGACAGCGGCCGCTGCAGGGCTGAGCAGATGGACCGGTCCATACAGTAAGCTGCCCAGAACACTCGCCGACGGAGGTCCAGCGTCTCATCATCCAGGCCAGCGGCTTCGGGCGGCTCACGATGGAGGCCGAGCTCGAGGCACGACCGCATAGAAGCTCCTGACAGGACCCATACGTTCGCTGAGCGTGGAAACACTGTGGCGTAAAGGAGGATCAGGAGAATGGTCTGCAGCCAAGCAATATCCGAGGGAAACGAAGGCAGACTATAGACGTGCTGGATGCCCTCTTCAAATAAGGATTCGGACAGCGCCATACATCGCTGCTCGTGCCCGTTGTTTGCCGACCCCAGGGTGATGGAGATGGCCAGCACCAAGTAGACGACCAAGAAGTCGTGGCTGGCGATCACTATAAGAGGCTCATCGCTTGGCGTCTGGGCGTGCCGTTGACACTCCAGTATGTTGGACACGTTCTGAAACTGCTCGATGACAGTCGACGAAACGAGAAACGGGTTGTCCGGCTGGATGGTGTTGAGATACTTTCTCATCAGTCTTTGGACAATGTCGGCTGGCATGCTGCCAAGGATACGGGCGCTGACGAAGGCATTTCCTCCGCCCTTGTTGGTCTTGGGGTTCAATGCAGATGTCCGACTGCTCTCCCCAACTCTGGCAGACGATGGCGTCATGCCCATTCTGACTCTAGATAGAAGGTCGGCAGCTCCAGATCCAGATGGAAGCGTGGCCGACACGATGGCTTGTAGAGACCTGCTGCATAGGATCGACGTCCGTAGGTCGTCCCGGCTCTGGTGGTGAACCGAGACAGGTGACACAGCGTCGGACGGAAGTGTGCCGTCCGTCTTTGGGACGACGGTGTCTCGCGTCTCTGGCCGGTGGTACGAGGGCATCTGAACCAGGATGTTGGACGCGTGGACAACCTCAAGCTGGCCATCTTGTATGAGCTCGGTCTCCAGCCTGGCGATCTCAGACTCGAGGTGTTGCACGATGCTTCGCGGTACGGCGTTCGTCGTGCTGGCCGCGATGCCAGTGCAATCGACCTTGGCAGCGCTACATTGCGAGCAGGTGAGCAGCTGCCTGTCACACTATGAATGGGAAGAATGAGATGTCAGTCTCTCCTACTGTCTGACCGAGAGTCCATCTGACTCTCCGTTGCCTCCATGGGAAGGGGAAGGGATTGATTATTCACCTTCTTCTTCCGCTTCCGACATCGTGAACATGACAGGATGCTCCGCTGGCATCGAGACGCCATAGCACGTGCAGACGGGCTTCGTTCGCAACTCTCCCATCACCTTCCCCCGATGCAGGGGCCAGATTGGTGGATGTAAGTGGTGAGTGGTGAGTGGAAAGAAGCACTATCCGTGACCTGTGCTTATCAGCCGAGCGGAGAACAGCGCTAAGCGGTCTTGTCCGTAGTTCTGGTGGGTACACTAGTTGCGACCATGTTGTGGGGTTCTATGGTTCTAGACAGTGGTTGACTGTAATCGCAAGTGGATTGAGCGTGTGTTGGGAGACTCAGCTAGCGAAGCTGGCAAATGCTGCGAAATAGCAAATGTCTGTGTGGACATGGAAAACGACCAGTGTGTTGCCACGACGTGGGGAAACAGTTCAGAGCAAATGGAGGATGGTGGATGGGTGGATGTACAGATACTACGACGGACCGATAACGATAGTACTACCCTATGAAAGTCGATCAGAAGGAGGCTTCCTCCACGTCTATCTACAGCAAACGCTCTTCTCCGTCCGATCAGATACGGTGCCCAGGCCATTACCTACTTATCGTACTGGCTTACACTTAGGCGAGTGTCTAACCTTGAGGGAATACGTAGCCTGCCTAGCCGCTTAGCTGAGGGGCCACTGTGACACTGGTAGCATTTTCCTCTTAGTCCGTAGCTTTGAACACTGTCTTTCGTCTGCCATTGTCGTTCAAGGCTTGTCTCACATCGCTTTGTTTTGCTTCACACGGCATATGTCTTGGTGCTTCAATATTGTAGTCTCACCCTGCCTCACGATGGGATCTCTTGAAACAGAACCAACCGCCTCAGCGGCGCAGGCGACCCTCGAATTGCCGGCAAGGTATGCGGCTCTGCATACGGATGCAAAACGCATGGTTGACACGCTGGAAGAGTCATGCACCTGGGGAAACACGCCTGATGGCGGAATGAGTTTGTGACCGCCTGGTTCATGTCTCTGTGGCTTGTTCTGACCACGTGTGTAGACCGGTTGACCTGCAACGAGGACGATCGCAAAGTTCGCCAATGGTTCATCGAGAAGACGAAGAAGTATGGCTGCGAAATCAAGGTCGACGCGATGGGAAACATCTTCGCCATCAGACCCGGCCAGAACAACAGCCTCCCGCCCATCGGCATCGGCTCCCATCTCGACACGCAGCCCACCGGCGGGAAATACGACGGCATCCTGGGCGTGACTTGTGGTATGGAGGTTCTCAAGACCATCCACACCAATAACATCACCACATACGCGCCGCTGGCCATCATCAACTGGACAAATGAAGAAGGCGCGCGCTTCCCTCCCGCCATGCTGTCGTCTGGCGTCTGGGGCGGCGCCTTCACTACCGAGTACGGCCACGGCCGGGTTGACATGGACGGGTGCACTCTCAAGCAAGAGCTGGAGCGAATTGGGTTCCTGGGAGATGTTCCGTGTTCGTATGAGGCAAACCCGCTGTCCGCACACTTCGAGGTCCACATCGAGCAAGGCCCGATTCTCGACTCCGCCGAGTCACCAGTTGGCATTGTCAAAGGAGTGCAGTCCATCCGGTGGTACCATGTTGATGTCGTTGGCAGAGAGGCGCACACAGGAACGACTCCGATGGACCGCCGAAGCGACGCACTGCTCGGTGCGGCCAAGATGATTATTGAGACCAACCGATTTGTCACGGAGGGCGAGCTGGCGGCCCGGGGAGCTCGCGGAACCATTGCCGTGATCACGTCTGGCCCTCAGAGCATCAACACCATCGCTGGAAAGGTTCGCATGGGGCTTGACATCCGTGCCCCTGCAAATGCCGATGTCGAGAAGGTTGAGGAACTCTGCAAAGTACGGTTCCAGGAGATCTGCGATGAGCACGGCCTAACCATGGTCTTCGATCGCTTCTGGACTTCACCCGCGCTGCACTTCGATCCGACCATGGTTCAGTGCGTCCGCGAATCGGCGAACAGTATTGGCTGTGGCATGGAGTTGACGAGTGGCGCTGGGCATGACAGCGTGTATACCAGCATGAAGGTGCCGACTGCCATGATCTTTGCGAGATGTCGAGACGGCATCAGCCATAACCCTGCCGAGTACACAAGGCCAGAAGAGTGAGTTACTCCATTTTCCGATGCATGTACAGCTCGCTAATGAAGCTTTAGCTGTGCTGCCAGTGCCGAGATTCTGCTAGGTGCCTACCTGAGGTACGATGACTACCTGCGGAGGACAACCACGGTGGGCAAGGTCTAGATTTGAATGGGACCTGAGCGCATGGGATGAAACCTTTTAAAAGGCAGCATGAATTGTACATTCAGACAACGAGCATAAATATAGTAGTTATAGACGTGCAATTGGCACCCAGTTAACAACATGCACTCTGTCTGTGCGACGCTGTAATATCCATCAACGACTCAGGGAATGAGTACTGCATGTTTCCCGGCGCAAACTCCATTAATAGCAAGTAGCTCCGTGACTTCCCATCCTTAGCTACTTTGGGTCATTACCCTCCTTCCGCTACCAAAGATTATTACGAGTCTGATCAGAAGTGTTACGGGTGGCCTGCTTGATATATTGAACGCTATTACCTCTGAAACAGCAAGAGTAGCTAGTATTACATGGCAAGAAAACGCTGACAATGACCGTTGTAATCGAGCAGGATCAATTCGATAGAGAGCGTGTATATTCTCACCAAGTTGCTGAGTGACTACTCCAGCTACCCTTAACACCGTAGGGTAGGTTCGAGATGGTCTCATGCGGTCGAGGAGGTAGCTTACAGTCTCGTTCACTATTAAATGAATGTATGCAGGAATTCTATAACGCTGATATCTTCCTAGAGAAATAGCCATTGGTGGATATTACAGGCTCGCTGTCTGTGCTGCAGATGTATTGTGGCTCGGTGCGACGAATTTTCTATAACACCATTTATTCTAGTAGAGCGCTACTGGAATACTATGGAACTAATGATGACCTTGCCAAAACGCTCTTCCATGTGCACCAAGCCTCACCCTTAATTGCTAACAAATACCAAGCCCAACATTAATGTCTCCTGCTAACGGCCAACATACTTCAGTTCTAGGTATCTCAGTACCGGATAGACCAGGCCGGACCAGGCCATCGATACCGGCAGACCAAGCTGTACGGTGTTAGCATGGATCTTTTCATAGATTCAAGTATCGGAAGAGCAGTACTCACATCTACACCGTTGCCAACCATGGCGGCAATAGGGCCAGTATAATACGTCTGGTACATGCAGAGAATGGCACCAGCCCAGCCGATCAGAAACGTTGCCAGTGCTGCATATCCAACCGGAAGATACCACCTGTCGGAGCCCCTCTCCCAATTGTATCCCTTGTTACGTCGGAACAGAACCTCTTCCTCTACAGTCATGGTGATCCAGATGATGACCCAATAGCCGATCAAGCTGAGAAAGTTCAAGAAGATGCTCAACAGTTGGGTACGCCCGCCAATCGCACATACAGTGAAGACCAGGACAACAACGGTCGACCAGATAGGCCGAGGGACCTTGGCGGACCAGCGACCAAACATCTGACAGTTCAGGGCGGCGGCGTATGTTCCAGGGATATTGTTGGCCGACACACAGATAGCCAGGATGACGGCGCAGAATTTGCCGAAACCTCCAAGAGGGGCGAACGCCTCGGTGATCAATGCTCCAGTCGACACGTTGAAAGCATCGGCCCAGGCTGGCACAGTGGCGATGCCAGAAGCAAGACCGATACCAAGAAACTCAATGAGGAGTTTTCCGATGGCAATACCGGATGTGGTCATGGTGGCAGTCATCCACCGTGAGGTAGACGAAGGGTAATATGAATAGAAATCGGCGGATGCTGGAGCCCAGCCGAGCGGACCTGATGCCGTGAGGCAGAAGTACGACAGCCGGCTACCTGCGAGGGCTACACCGGTGGAAGCAGATGGGGAGTTGGTGTCGAAATGGGGACCAGCGGTACCGATAAGAATGAAAAGAACGAGGACGGTCGGAAACCAGATGAACCTAGCGATGCTATTAGACAAGATGAACGGGATCGACCAGATATAGGACCTTACCGCTCGAAGGCATGGAACCATTTGATACCAAACGTTGCAACGACCCATGTGATTATGGCAGACACAACAATGCCGACGATGACCGTCATGCCTTGGCCGTTAACAGCTGTCAGAATGAGCCCAGCAATCAGGCAGTCGACTAGGCCGTATCCAAGCTCGATGACCAGGTTGAGAAGCACGCAGAGCTTGGAAGGCCAGTAGCCCATGGTGTACCGAGCCACGATGAGGGTTCGGTGCCCAGAGACGGGGCCAAACGAAGAGATGTATCCGGTGCAAGCGGATCCAAAGAGCGTGCCGAACAAGCAGCAACTGCAAATATCTGTGTTTAGCCTCCATAAATAAGGGGTGACCGAAAAAAGTCTAGACTTACACAATTGCGTCCTTGAAGCCAAGGCCAAAGGCGATGGGGCCCAGTATGCCGACGGTCATATTGTTCGCCGCGCAGTTAATGGAAAACCAAATCAGGAACATCTGCACATAGGATCTAGTTGTGACCTTTGGATGACGAAGTTCTTCCGGAACACGCTCGATACCCCTGGCTTCAAGCCCGCTGATACCGTCAAGACGCGCGAGCCATCGCTGCAGTGGCGTCTGCTCTGCGATCGGAACCTCACAAAGGGAGGCGGCGGATGGAGGCTCCGAGTCTGGCACCTTCTTGCCCATCGTTTCCGTTATAGGGGCGGTCTCGCCTGACATGGTCAAAGGTGTGCAGATGGCACAATAATGTCACAGCAGTAGGGCAGCGAGACAATTACCAAGTACTATGGGGATGTAGACAAAACACTGCTCTCTCAAGGCACACGTTGTGGTGAGTAGCGGGACGGTCAGACACCGATATAAACATAACAGAAGCACGTCGAGTTGCCCTAGAATGGTCAGCAGATAAGCATCGCTATGTCCTAGGGCGCCCCCAAATTTCCTGGGGTGTTGATAACAGTGACGCTGGTGATGGGCTTGGCGGAGATGAGCGGGCAGCGGCGATATTGGAACCAAACATTGCTACCTCCGAAGAAAAAGGCAGATTGGGATATGTAAGGCAAGAATTTGTAATATTTGGTAGTTATGGCAAAGCTTACTAAATAATGATGACACTGGCACGATCGGAATACCGGCTACCGATCCCAAAATGACACGGAGCAACGGTACCTGGTCAGCACCTAGATTTTCGGGAAAGATGGAGTGGACTGTCATCATGACTTGCATTGGGCTCGCTGCTAGATAGAAGAGAGGTAGCAGTCATGAGGTCCATCCCTAAGATCCATCCCCAAGGTCTCAAGTACTGCCGGATCAGCTGAGCGGCCTCGATCCCTGTTTTTATGGGCTGCTCTGGGTCGAGTGAACCCCTTCAATTTCAACGCGTCAAAGGGGCTCCTGACACACCATGTAAGGGGGTTCAATATATCAAATGGCATCCGCTATCTATGCATATATCTATCATGACTCTAGAAAACCTCAACAGACGACGCGCCATCGGCACCGTCTTTCTTCCCGGCATCCGCTACGGAAGCATCCTTGGAGAGCTGGAGGCCCTTGGCAAGCTCTTCCAGCAGATCATACTCCATCACCCACTTCATCCGCTCCCTGATCGCCTCGGGATTGAAGCTGCCAGCCCACTCCTCCTCGGGAATCTCTGCGCTGGCCAGCTTGCCGGTCTCGTAGCTCGTCTGGGTAATGCGATCAGTTCGCGGCTTACGGAGATCCTGGAAGAATTGCAGGGCAGCGCCGAGATCACCATCCTTCCAGTTCTTGAGCGTCTGGGCGAGGGCAAAGCCAGACTCGATAGCCTGGCAAGCTCCTTGGCCTTTTCGAACACAGTATTAGTATAGAACTTCTAAACATGTTATGTATGGCTTGTTATGCTTACCTTGATGCGGTAGCGTCGAGTGAACAGAGTCACCAATTAGCACAATACCAGAGCCAGGGCAGTCAGGCTGGATGTCGAACCACTTGGCGGTCGGCTCACGGACATACAACGTCTGCTTCAGAACCTTGCCATCATCCGAGCTCTTCCTGAGTCCCGCGATGATCTCCTGAACGGCAGGGGTCCAGTCCTTGACGTGCTCGTACAGGTCGTCGACCGGGGCAGTGGAGAGCCACGACTCAGAAGTCCATGCCTCCAGGGGCTCTGTCATGAAGCCTATGATGCCAACGCGGGCCGTCTTGGACTCATCGTTGCCGATGGGTAGAGTCAGAACGTGCCTCTGAGGCCCACGGAAGTTGACAGTCTTCCTCAGGAGGGCGGCGGTGTCGGGAGTCAGGTCATCGTAGCTGACGTATCCTCGGTACACCATCTGGCCCGAGTAGATGGGCTTGTCCGTGAAGCCAAGGTGTTGCCTGACGACACTCTTGATTCCGTCGCAGCCGATGATAACGTCAGCCTCGGCCTTGGTGCCATCCTGGAAGCTGAGCACGTAGCACTTCTTGTCGGCGCTCCACTCAATACCGTCCAACCGCTTGCCCAGCGAGATCTTCTCGTCGGGGACGTTCTTCTTCAGCGCCTCGAGCAGATGCGCGCGGTGGATCTGCCTCGACTTGGGCTCTCCGAACTCGTCGATCTGGCCAAGGAACTCGCCGGTGCGGTAGTGGCGGTAGTCCATGTAGCAAGGAGGGTTCTGCGAGGACTTCCACATGACATCAGGCCCGACGCCGAAGGCATCGAGGATCTCGTTGGCGTTGCGGGTGATGTTGACGCCAGCGCCCACCTCGGTGAATTGGGGCGCAGACTCGTAAATGTGGATGTTGGGCAGCTCAGCGTGCATGGCCGAGTTCATGAACGCCATGCCGCCGAGACCACCGCCAACTACGACAATGCGTTTGTCTGCGAAGCCCATGATGATGATGATGATGATGATGTCGCGAATGTAAGTGCCCGGTTGAGGTTCTCTGGTTCAAGGCTTGGAATAACAGACGGTAATACTGGGAACGGATTCGACGGGCAAGAAAGGCGCACAGGGTTGTATATTGACCCGTGGGCCCGTGCGATGCAACTGGTGATCTGTAAAACTTCAGATGCCATTGGTTATCTTGCCGAACAACAAAGCTGACCGAAACGGCCTCTCTTCCTAGAAGCTACTGACGGACATGTCCGCTGGGCCGGAGTAGAGAACCTGGTCATGGTCATATGCCCTCACCCTCGGTACTCGCTAAGTATATCCCCCAGATTATCGCTCTGGGGGGACAAATCACGGCCTTGGAATTATTCAGGGTGGTGATAAGCGTTGTGGGTCAACCCAACCTCAGTGGAGATGGTGTGGGCTCGCGTGGACATCTCCGCCAGCTCGGGACGGGACTGATACCGTCTCTGGCCCAATGGGACTAGGTTGTTTGCGAGCCAAGGCGCACATAGACGAGATCCATGTTTTCATTGGGACAACGTCGGCAGTGAAGATTCCAGAAATGATAGGGACACAGGAATAATACATACACATGTCCGTTTCCATTCCGTGCTGACAAGCACGCCAGAAGACTAGAGTCGAGGACCGCAATGGACAAGGGCGTCAATGTCTTTCGGCAGCGCTACGAACGGCGCAGGCTCCCGCCGCCGATGCATCCTCCATGCGCCAGGGTGTCTAGCGACCCGTACGAGGATGGCGCGATGAAGGTCATAAGTGAGGCTTTTTATCGGGGGGACGATGTAATTGAGGCTCCAAGCAAGTATAATAGAGAGTTTAAGGCGGAGAAGGAGACATACGACGCGCATAATGAGGAGTTGAAGAGACGGTATGCCAACTAGTTGCTTGGGACATACTAAAGACAAGATTCAATCGATTATGCCAAACATATCAGACGGTTGTTTTTTTCTGTCTTTTCTGTTTCATACAATAGTCCCTTTTCACGGAGGGAACGTTAATTCATTCACCCGCGCCTGTTTTGCCAACGCCATCCGAGATCCAAAGCCTCGGCTTGGTACATTTCTGTGACAACGACTGGTGCCACGTGCTCCCTGATTGTCAGTATATAAACTGCTTCTGTTGTTGTAATAAACACATACGACCATAGCTAGCGGAAAATACGGGGTCCCGTCCGCTCCCCCAGAGTCAAGCCGCTGAGCGGTGGATTAGTAGTTGGGTCGGTGACGACCAGCGAATACCCGCTGTTGTATGTTTTTTTTGCCCGTAATCCTTCTTTTTTTGCTACTAGGTACCAGCACGATGGAGCGAACGCCAGTCGAAGGGTGGTCGGTCATGCGTCTTTCTTTTGCTCAAAGTTTCAATTGATGTTGGCAACCAATGATATAGATATATGCAGTTACGGCGTAAAGGTGCTAAGTATTATTGATGATAGGGAATTGACTGCTGGTCTTCTCACCCCTACAAGGCCGATGGCTAATATACAAGCTTCCTGACCCCACTTGTTGTGGATCATGGATCCTGGACGCGGACTGCGGATCCTGGATGCGGATCCTAGACAAGGAAGGCACGACGCGAAGATGTAGGAAGGAGGATATACCCTAGCTTAGCTTGCGTGTCCTGGGTTGGGATTCTAGATCTTCATTGCATCTTGCTCGTCCCTTCGTCACCCTGCGGGTGGCGTTTGCCACTTCTGGTTCTAGGTCCCCTCACAAGTTACGAGTCTCCTTGACGCCGTGTCCCACGATACCACTCTCATGCCTTCTACCAACAGGTCCCGACGGTCTCTGGAGGATTGCGGCCCCTTTCCTTCCCTGGGGCCTGGTAACACATCTGGTGTGTTCTAGGCGAATGATGGAGATGATGATGGCAACCACGGAAGAGATTACGCAAATGAGTAGTGAGCTTGTGTATGGTGATGGTAATGGTTAACCACTTGGTACAAAGAGCTCCCGTCCGGGTGCGTTATAAAGAGGTTCTGCATATCCCAGGAGGCCCTCGTTATGTGCCCCAGTGCGGGAGATTCTAGGAAAGAATTGAGGGGGGCGAATGATTGGAATATATCGCTGTGTACCCTCCGAGTTCAGGCGTCCGTGAGGAGCAGCCTGGCGTGTCCCGGGGATTGTTGAATAGACAGGCTCTCGCCTTGCAATGACCAAGCAATAGATGGAGTTTTCAATCCTTGGGACATCAAGAACAATGGGAACAGAAGCCCGAATGTGTTGGCTCTACTGTCTGTCGCCCTCAAAATCAATCTTGATGATACCATCTGTCTCGGCGTTCCAGAGCATGTTGGACTTCTGCACGTCGGTCCTCGCCACAGAGGGATATAGGTTCGGGCTGGGAGAAGGCATCCGTTTCCAGATCATATCCAAACACCATGTCCGGGACTGGGGCGCTGATCCGAAATGTATTAGTAGATCCCTTGGTTGGAACATGGGCTCTTGTGAGCGGGGTGAACTCTACCTTCCAAAGAAAGAAAATTGGCACGGTGAACTCTAAGGAATCCGCAGAGATGATGAAAGCTTGATGATTCTCAACTCTAGATTTGTAGAAAATTCCTTCCCTTTCGACTCCTTCTCCTCCTTCTGGAAGTCAAGGTCCTTCGCCACCTCCTTCCCTGACTGGGTCGGGCCAGGGGATAGCGGGGCAGGCTGAAGCGTCGCCGGTGAATGCCCGCCGTCTGTAGGAGATTCGTTTGAAGGAGCAGCTGTTCGGTATCTAGTGAATTGGGGGGTGGAAGGCGGTCGAACTGGATAGAAGGGAGTAACAGGTACTACTGCCATGACCAATCCCCAAGAAACCTTGAGGAGCTTTCGATGTAGTCGTTCATTGCTTGGAAGGAACTGTGGCCGAATCATATTCTTAACAATAGTATCTACCCCTCCGCCCACCGTGTCAGCAAGATACTTGTCCTCCGTGGTGGAATGGGTGGCAGTGGGCTCTGGCGAGCTCGCCTGTCATACCGAGAAGAGAGCGACCGGTGGCCCCGGTGGCGCCTGATCCTCGATGTATAGGGCCGGACATATCAAGGTTGTGAATTTTCGGCTTTGAGCCGGGACTTGTCAAATATACATCGTTGGCGGCAATGATGGAGTCTTCGTTCGTGAAGCCATAGCCCCAAACATCTTTCTGTCTGCGATCTTCCACAGCAAGAGGATGTCACCCAAGCCGACGAGCAGGGCCTAGGATGCGAAGACTCGATTACCCGGAGGGGGTGTCTCAAAAAGGGCCGGTCAACGAGATTGCGCATCTCTGCGTCGTCAGAAATCCTGGCTTGAGCCGTTCAGCTGGTTCGTAGACAGTATGTCAGGGAGGCAGCTAACGTGTGGCCGGAAACCAGACGCGGAAGATAACGAGGACCATCACGAATGTAGCTGGGAGATGAAGTATAATGCGAGGAAATTTGCGATGCTGCTGATGATGATGCAGGAGTGAAGAAAAAGGTGAGTCGAGGATTCTTCAGATCTTGGATTTTATAGCATTTTTCACCGTCCGCCATGCCAGGAAGGAGCACTCTTCCAGGAAGGAGCGACCATTCCCAGGTGGGGCGCAACAAGTTTGGCCAACAGCAATCGTAGGACAAACAAGTCAGAAGGGGGCTCTGAAGAAGGGGGATTTCATTTGAATCATTGGCTTAAGGGCAGTGAATCTCCAAAACGAAAAAAAAAAAAAAAATACCATCCCTGCCTCCATGGCCAGCTTCCTTCGAGGTAGCAGCTTCGTCACTCGAGCAATCCTCTTTACATTCCTCCCAGCCTTCCCCACTCTCAGATACACCACCGTCTGACAGCTCCTTTATCGAAATCTATACTGTGACCAAGTCCTTAATGCGCGTACATTTCACGATTGCTTTCCTCCGACGGCCCTGGGGCTGTCCGCGCTGTTCTCAAGAATCTACTGATCTTTCCTCTTTGCCGATGGCGGTTGCGGAACTGGATCATTCCTCGGAGTGACAGTGCTATGAGTTGAATAGACCCCATGCGCCGTCAGAAGCCTCCTCATGGACGCCCAGTCGAACCCCTCCCGGACGAGGTCCCTCTCTGCCACAAAGCCATTGACCCTCTTCCGGTCCGTTTTCCCCTTCCTGTTTTGGCAGCACCGCGGCACGGCCAGCACCTGGTGTCCGATGTACTCGGATGCGTCAACGTGAAAGGGCAGGATGCCCGAGTTGGCGAACTCGCCGTCGTCCTCATCGACGTCGATGATGTTGATCTGCAGGACTTCTGGGAAGTCTTCATCTGCGGGGACCAGGTGGTCAAACGTGACGCCGTAGTAGTCAATTTCACTAGCCGTTGGTGTTAATGGTGAGTATGTGCAAGTAGTACTTGTTAAGTCCATGTATTAGCAGCCCGTGCATGTCGAGCTCTTACTTCTTTCCTTGGATCCATCCCAGGGATTCGTCCCTCACAACCAGGGATTTGTCATCAGGGTCCTGCCCGTAGAGGAATCGGTAGGTTATTTTGGCGAGCTCTGGGCCCGCCGGCTGGATAGCAGAGGTGGAGTCTAAATGGGCGACGTCCCAGTGCGCGTCTGGGACAAGCCTCTTGATGGAGACTAGCGGACCTTCGATTTGTATCCTCAGTGGCTTGTCGAGAGGGGGCGGATGGTCAGCGTGTGCTGGATCGCGTATGCAGTCTGGTATATGCAGTGGAAGCGCCATGATGGGTGGAAGATGGGAGGTGGAAAGTTGTCGACAGAAAATGGAAGGATGACGGTGCTGATGTTGGGATCGGAATCAATGGCACTGCATGATGCGGGGTACATGCGCTGTATTGCGATATTTTAGTGCGATTCAGGCACCGATATGCTGTCGGACAAGGAGTCTGCTTGGGGGACAAGTGTACTATGTGAAAGTGTGGTGTGATGTAGGTGAAAGGGTCTGCCGCCAGATGATGGGCTCTCTTAGATTTCAAGTCGCAGCGAAGTAGGACGCAATTGGGGTCAAAGGGCGGTGATATATTGATAGCCAACTTCAATCCCTCTCGCTGCTGTACGGTCTTTTGCATGTGCATGAAAGATGGCAGGATCACGTGCAATATGTGGTCCTCCCATTATATACGGGAAGAGATTTGCTCAAGATGACCCAAAGAAATCGAAGGCAATCGCCGCCATTCCTTGCATTTTGTCCACCTTGCGAGTTGGGGTCGGGTCGGGTGTAGGAGGAGAAGACGATACAAACGGTATAAGACAATTGGCTGGGTTTACATACGCATTCCACATTAACTGCTAGTGGGGAATACTACGGGATCTCGCTTCAATCTACCTCGTGGCCCGTGGGTTGAAGAAAAAAAAGGCCGGTCTTCCCTGCAAAACTTGGCCGCAAGACCGCTCATTTATTATTCGACCCGCTTCCGTCGAGCTCCAGTCTGCTCATCTGTTTGACGGCAGGTGCGTGGCAAGTGCGATTATCTCAGCCAGTTCATCGCAGTGGAACATGATCACGGGGGATCGTTCGAAATTCACAGTAGTACCAGTGCTAAAGTTTGTTTGTCTGCTTGTTATGTAATTCACCGTTGTTTGGCGGGCCTTTTTTGCGTTTGTTTCAATGATGTTTTTGCAGGCACACATCACGCGTGCTGTGCTCTGTCAGGGAAGGAACGAACCTTCCCTCCTTCCTCCCCTTCCAGGATTTCTCCCTGATCCCAATAACTTCGCTTTTGTTGCATCATCACACACTTCCTTTCTCATCGCGCGTTGTCTCCCAGTCATATCCGCTATTCTCCTTCTTTTATCATCTTCCGCCTCTAGTTTCCAGCTACACGTTATATGCCTCCCTGATCCGCGTGCCGCGATGTGTCACTAGGTGGCCTTGGAGATGACCGTTCTCTGCCATCCCATCAACGCCACAGACACACGACCTCCCAGGGACGCACAGATATGCGAGAAGCTGTACCACGCGAGCACTTGCCCCACCGTATCGCCGACTTCGAAGCGTTGCCTTGCCGTACAGTACGTCGACCATGTCGGAGCGCGTTGAGGCCGAGGCGCGCTTCTACGCCATTGTCAATCACTTCGAGGCAATCCCCGGAAGCAACGAGCCATATAGCAAGGCCCTTCTACTCAGGGGCTATATGAAAATTTCAACGGCTTGGAAGCTCGAGAGATTTTCCTGCGCTTTTGTCTCCAAGCCCTACAAACTTCCAGTCTAGACGGTGTCGATTCCATACACTACGACGGCACATTGGCTGTCCATTTTGACGAGTTGGCAACGTACTTTGTGGTTAAGCTTTTTATGCCACGCAAGTTCACCCATTCCATTCACGCTTTGCACATTGATTCGGGTGTAGCTGTAGCAGCTACGATGTAATGAAGGGAGTTGGACAATACTAACGGCTGCATGTCTTGATAGTAAAGGCAACGGCGCGCCAGGCTCCCCAACAATCTCCTCACATAGACGATCGCGTAGCTTTGACGAGCCTGAGTTCCGTAGGCGCCAAGGGGAAGGTATTGCTCATGATGAGTACGGCGTGCCCACCTCTCTCGGCTACCTCGAGGTAGCCCATATTCTTCCTCGCTCGCTATCTACGTCGTCATCCGGCATGAACCCAGAGCTGGTGCGTATCCCTTTGTTTTCCATGGACTGACTTTGTTGGTCGCCCGCTTCGTCCATTCATCCATGACATCTTGCTAACAAGGCGCCGTTGATAGGATCTGCGCAACAGGAGTATCATCAAGATCCTCAGCATGTTCGGCACCGGCATCACCGAAGTAATCAACGGCGTTGATATTTACCAGCCCTTTAACGCCATGAAGATGTCGCCCAGTATGCGCCGCCGTTTTGGAAGTTTCAACATTTTCTTTGAACCCGTTTTCGGTGCCGACCCTGACGGCACATCTGGGGATATCTACAAGATTGGACACTGTATGGATGCTCAAACAGCCGCCATCATATGTCTCCCAGTAACACTCACCCTTCTACAAAACACAAATATCGATCCACCTTCGCCGCGACTCCTAGCTCTTCACCGGGCCCTAGCCGACATTCTCCACATGTCCGGAGCGGGCAGGTACATAGACAGGGTGTTGGGAGACATGGAATCGTGTCGTATTCTCGAGGATGGAACCACTCACATAGGCGAGCTTATCGGCCTCCGTCTACGTGGCTGGTGGGATGGCATGATGCACGACTGATGCACGCGTGACGGACACCCCCCAAGTCTCATTTTTCCCCGAAGTTGCATGGCGTTTCACGCAAAAGGAAGGATTGGAAATAAAGAGAGGACAAGCATAGTCATAACGTGGCTAGCTCTGTTACTGCATACATGTATCTTCCAGAGTTAAAAGATAGAGACATGCCAGAGATCAACGCAATACTATGTCATACACCTAGTCAAAAATCTTCTTCCACACCCATATGCTGCGTGAGTTTGTAAACTTCTTAAAACCCTCGATGCCCCACTCCGTCCCCGGCCCGCTTTCCTTGTAGCCGCCAAAAGGAACATTAGGGGCAATGTCACTGTGTGAGTTGACCCAGACGCTGCCAGCCTGGAGGCTGAGGGCCATGCGCTCGGCACGGGCGATGTCCCTGCTCCAGACGGAGGCGCCGAGGCCCGTCTTGACCGCATTTGCGCGAGCGATGACATCTGCCTCGTCAGACCACCGCAGGATGGGTACAATGGGTCCAAAGGGCTCCTCGGTGACAATAGCCGAGTCATCGGGCGGATTGTCGACTATCGTAGGCTCGATGAAGTAGCCGCCCTCTGCGTCCGTGCGCTCCTTACCCTCGAGAGCTGTCTGCCAGCGACACTTGGGGATTTGTGCATACATATCCTTGACGATGGCGAACCTGGTTTCCCATTGTTAGTACTGCTCGAGCCAAACGAGGAAAGAAAGAGTAGAGGATACGTACTGGGCACTATTCTGAATAGGACCGACAGTAACGCCGTCCTCCATGACGCTACCCGTCTTAATATTTTGCTTGGTAAACTCGACCATTGCGGCCTTGAATTCATCATAGATCTTGTCGTGTATGTAGATGCGTTTCGGCAGCATGCAGATCTGGCCGGAGTTAGTGAAGGAAAGCATGGTGATTTTGGGGAGGCACTTGGCAATATCCACGTCGTCGCAGACGATGGCGGCATCATTACCACCCAGCTCTAGAACGCAGCGCTTCAGCGTACGCGCACAGCTAGCGGCCACGCGCTTCCCCGTGGGTATCGACCCCGTGAAGCTGACCATATCGATGCCCGGGTGGTCGGTCAGCCAGGGCCCTAGCGCGTCATCACCACTCAGGACCTGGACCACGCCGGGGGGGAAGATGCCCATCGCCAGCTCGCCTAGCTTCAGGTCGCAGTACGGCGTATACGGCGAGGGCTTCATAATAACCACATTACCCGTCATCAAGGCCGGGCCGACCTTGCCAAGGCCCAGGAGGATAGGCCAGTTCCAGGGGACGATAGCGGCGCAGACACCCAGAGGGGGGAAGGTCGAGTATATCGTCTTCTCGTCGTCCTCCTGGATAAGCTCCCGACCTAGTTCCATGGTGGCAAAGGCACGCAGCCATTGCAGCGTCATGGTCACCTCGATTTTCGATAAAGATAGCGGCTTCCCCTGCTCCGTGGTCTGCAGACGCTCGAGGGCGCCGCGGTTGGCCTCGATGGCGTCGGCAAAGGAGAGCATTAGACGTGCCCGCTCAGAGAAGGGCGTCTGCGACCATGGCGTGAAGGCGGTGCGCGCGTGCTGCACTGCTACGTCTAGATCGGACTGTGTGGAGAGAGGAACCTCGTATAGCGGCTTGCCTGTCGACGGGTTGATTGAGTGGCGCGTGTGAGATGTGGGCACGAATTCGTTGTTGAGGATGTTGCCTGGGTAGGACTGGGCACCGTGACTGTTAGTGGCTTCCCGACTCATCCATACGCGTGCATGTACTTGCCGTGATATCAATTGTGGGAGCCATCGTGCTGAAGTCAGTCTGTCCTGCGTGCACGGGTCAAAGTCGTATGCGATGCAACTTATCTCGGCTGCAGTCTTTAATACAGGAGCTTTAAGGGAACTGAACGACTGGAGATGGGAGGAGACCGAGGAATCAGGAGGAGGGTTAGAGCAATATGTATGTGACCAGAGCTCACTATACTTTTTTCGAGGGGATAGCCAAGGCTGACGAGCTTGTTGGTTGAGTTGCATCTCATCCATGGGGCCCGAGTACCCATCGTGGACGTTTTTATCATGGCTTTGCTGCTGCAGATCACCAACCGCGGATGAAACCCTGCCCAGATGGCGGGCCGGTGGATCGCCTAGTTTTGGATAGGGGCGGATCATTCCGTCCGTGGGTTGCAAAACCTTGGTCTTTGATGCATAAGTGGATTCGAGAGTTTGGCGCGGGTTGGCAGATTCATGGTACATATATACGAAGCATCGCAGCATTGCATTCACCTGCCAAACGCTATTTACTTATCCAACTCATTAAAGAGTTACTGAGGGATATAGATTGTTTGCTGGACTGAGGCATGGTCAAGTTACTGGGATCGACAATGGTCGACTGCGTTGGGCAATATTACATGCATACTCTTACTCCGTACATGCATGGATGCCGGTATGCCTGATGAAGGGGGTCCACAAGATCGACGTCGCACGAAAAAAAAAAAAAAAAGACCCCGACCAACGACATTGAATCAACATGCCCAAGGGCGTAATCAACTGCAGATGAAGACACACGGCAGATTTTGTCCGTCCATGTTCACTGCAAGACTAACAACGCCATTATGCACTGGGAAGATCTGGGTGTTATGCGTCCCCAAGATCAGACCATAGGATTTTCGAGGCTCTGTACAAAGTACGATTGATTACACAGGGTATCAATCTCATCTTGGAAAGATTATACCGGAGTCACATTGCGGGGTATTATGGAGTATTGGTACTCGTACTATTCGTATATGTCGTTGGGTCTTCTTGCTCCTGGCGAGTGGGCCATGTCCATATACCAAGACTACCGATGGTAAACATCTTGTTGTGCAAATCTTAGGCCAACGTCTTCTTTCCAGAATCTAGCCCCCGCCGATTGTGGGCAACCAGGGCGATGACTAGGAGAATATAGAGTATATGTAGTTTTATCGCCAATACGAGTGACAGCAGCAGGAGCACGGATGTCTATGGTGCCACGGCTGCAGGGTAGCATCCACGGGCCGACGGTGGCGGGGCGGGGCGGAAGCCGGGTCGACGTGCAACTCGCATTGAAGACGGCGGCAGCGGCGGCGGCTGCCGCGGCTGGGCCAATAACGTCCGTCCAGCCCAAGACGTTTCCGAGAGAAGGCATGAAGAAGTTTTTAAGGGTTTACAAGAAACCACTTTCGGTGCTGGGCGAGACGCTCTACGAGCAGTTTGGATGGGAGGAGAACATTGTGAGTGAGGCTGGTGGCCAGGGCACGGATGTCTTTAAGACCCCGGAGAATGTCACGGGTGAGTCCAGGAGTTGAAGGTTGCTGCCCTTAATATCTTCAATGAGCCTGGAACTTGCGGCTTCAAGACAGCACTCAAGGCGTGCGTATTGATAGTTGATACCAGGCTGCATGGACAGGTACGAGCACGGAGTACATGGGACTAACATGCAAGTCGATGAGTACATGTATTGACGGCACGGCTCGCGGAGTGGCCCGTCTTGTGCTGTCGTGTGACTGATTATATGAGCTGAAGAGTGAGAAAAAGAAAAGAATGAAGAGCTGAGCTGAGACAATTGTACATGTAAGAAAGCCATCAATGGATCTCGGCGTATGTATAAACGCCACCTGCGACGAACGCACCATTGATACAGCACACTACGATTGCATGAATGGCAATTTGATGGCCACTGTTGCAGAATGGGGGCTTGCATTCTAAAAGGGCTTCACCGTCGGCTTTTTTGTTTGTTCCCCGTTGGATCAAACTTCCAGGCTGCTTCTAATGGCTGTCATGTGGTTCATTACCTGTGCTGTGGCGTCGTGCAAGTACCGCCGGATGGATACAATTTTCCCTTTCCTGATTATAATCATCGACACCCACAACGGCTCCCGCTCACGTGGATGGGAGATGCTGTAGATCAGGGATGGGTCATCTTTGCTTTTGTTTCAGCCGCACACTGTCAGTTTCCGCTGCTCTCAACGCCATCTCCGTAATGGATGTCTATAATAGGCAATCATGTATGCACGCAGAGTATATGTATGGCAATGTGCCTTCTCCGTCAAACATGGACTCTCATTGTCCAGTTTATTTCAGATTATATCTTCCTGCATCCCCGTCTCCCCCTTTGGATTCTCTGCACATTGATACAGTATACCATAAGGTAGTCGACGAGCATCTGGACGCTTGGACATCTAAACTCAATTGAAATTGAAGCTTGAATACCAAAAAGAGAGAGAGGACGTCCCCCACCGCCGACCATGGCCGCCCCATACAGACACGTCCCACCACCTTGGAAGCTCCGAGGCCTCGTCTATACCCTCGCCTTCTTCAGTACCAAACACCAAGTCGAGCAGGCCGAGACGGCAGGACTCCTGTACTCGCCTCTGGAGGCTTCTTCAACCTTTGCCAACTACAACGGACTCGAGGCCGATGGCGGCCTGAGCTTGATCCAGATCTACCGGTACACCGAGTCGCCCCTGGGGCCGTACGACGAGCTCCTCGTCGTCCCCGGATACTTTGAGTACCCCGACAAGGACAAGAATGGAAAGGCCACGACTGGCAAGAATGCTCGTGTCACGAGGATTCTCGTTTCGTTGAATGAGACCTGCTGGAACGGAAGAACAAGTACGTTGCACCACATTCTTTTCGATTCTTCTAATAAGGACAGGGTAGTCTACATGTACATGGCCAATACTGACCCCCTTGGATTTCTGCTTTACAAAAGACTGGAATATCCCCAAGCACCGCGCCTCATTCACGTTTGACGACAAGCCCGACGGTTCCACGACCGTCAAGGTCTTCTCACACGACACGACCGGCGACCCCACAGAGGCAGAGGCAGACACTCGCCCTATATTCCAGGCCGTCTTCCGATCGTCCGACCTCCTGCCCAAGATCCCCGCCTCGACCAACCTGGTCGAGTACCTGGGTATCGACCTCACACTTGTCCAGCCGCCTCTTCCACAGGGCGCCGGTAGCCAGGAGGAGCTCCCCGGCACGGACAGGTGGTGTCGCATCCCGCCCATCATCTCGTCTAACCAGACCACCCTTGTAAGCGCCGACATCCGTCAGCGGGGGGTGGTCGCAGATGGGGTGCAGCAGAACTTTTGGCCGGGCCTGGGCCCTGATCATATTGCTATCAAGATGGAGGATGCCCTGATCGACTTTGGGTATGGGGAGTATTGGCCTGCGTAGTATTACAGGCTGAGATAGAGCCCAACGCTTGGACTGCTGTTCATGTATCGTTGCACGCGGAAGGTGGCATGTCTGAATCCTGTAATATGAATCCGTACATGTTACATGTTCGTGGATGACTGCGAGGCAGATGACGAGGCCTACACAAGAAGGATAACTACATGTAGGTACATTTAGGTTGGTAATTGTACTGCAATATGCATGTAGCCTTTCTGTTTGCCTTTCGGGGACCTCGCGTAGCTTCAATTCACGTTCACGTTGTCACGCGCCCTACCCGATCTCGTAAACTTTACCCGTGCTGAGATCAATTCAATGCTGTTTCATGGACTGTTTAGCCCGGGTCGTTCGTTCCAATTCTGGCCGCTTCTTCCCAAACTTCACGTTCCTTTCACGTGCAACTGCTACGACTCGAAGTACATAAGGCAGGCACATTTAGTCGTTACTTCTTACCCACCATCTCACCTCCATCTTTGTTTCCGTCCAGTCTTCACCATCATCGCATTTACATCATTTCTTTCCACCATCAACACACTCCCACAGACATCTCCATACATGCCTGATTATCTCACCTCTCCGACATTAGACAATGCTGCCCACACCCCCCACCACCCATTCGAGCCAAGCGAGCCGGCGACGTGCCGCCAATCGGTCGTCCGAGTCCTCGTCCGGAGAGAGCTCTCGAGGCCCATTTGGCATCTCGGTCGTCAGATATAGAGCCGGGACACCCCCAATTCCACCCGCGCCATTCACTTACAAAGAAATCTCCGGGTTGGGATCCTTGGAGCTAGGGGTCGGTGAAATCCTGGCTCGTGCAGCTAGAGAAATACTCGAGAGCAACAACATCCAGGAGCGACAGCAATCTCATGGCGATCCCATAGACAGCGGGTTTTCTGTACTGGAGGAATCCATACGGGTTCTCCGGCGAACAACCCCACATGACCTTTCAAACTGCGACAGCGTCCTAGTCATCACTGCAGAGTGGAATGATGGGTCCTTCGCGTCTTGGGAAAAGGCAGTGAGGGAAATGAAAGAAGTCATTGACGAGACTCTCGATCGCCATGGCATGAAAAATGCCGAGATTGGGGTGGACATTCAGTCCCCCGAAGTCCGATGGCCAAAGAATCTGTCGGTTGTCGTTGGCCAGCCTGAGCTCACTCGGCTATGGCCAGATATCCAAGCCAAAGTGGCCTACATCCTGGACATCTTCGACCAGACCAAAGGGCATGTTGTGAGCATCGCACTTTTCCGCCTGGGAATACATTCCTACGACGCCAATCCCATCACGGTATACGTATCCGTGGGATACGGAAGTGCTGAGAACACTTGGAGGCCTGTGGAGGCAGCCATCCAGAAGTATCTTGATACATTCCCCTACGGGTTGGTTCTCCATCTAGAGAACAACACGATGCAAGGAGCCGGCTTCACCCTCCTCGAGCCTACATCAAGTCAACACGATAAAGCTGTCGACTACAACCTTCAAATAGGCGAAGCCTATCCCCAGCGGCCGGGACCCGGTGCTGACATTTCAGCGGCGAGATACATGCAAAGGCCGGATGGCAAGGTTCTGAACTCTACCATGGGAACCCTGGGCTGCTATTTGCAGGTCAAGACCAAGACGAACCCTCGATGGACGAAATACGCCTTGACAAACTACCACGTCGTGAGGGATTGCATGGACGGCAACGTGCGTGGCATAGGAAAAGATGGGAGCACCGAGGAGAAACGGCCTCTCCAAGGGTCGACAGTTGACCTGTCCAATAACAATGGCTTCGCCCCCAATGACGCGTCGAGAATGACAAGGATAGAGAGCCCATGCCGCCTTAAGCATAACTACACGGTTTGGCGGGGCCGTGGAAAGATCGCTTCATTCGAGGAAAGACTGAAGAAGGGTAGATTGGCGCCCGACGCCCTAGTCAGTCTGCGAGCCAAGGAGGACGAGAGGATCAAATTCTTCGACGACGGGAAGAACGACTTTGGGGCGCTCTGGTGCGGCTCCGGGTTCAAGAACCGCAGCCCCAACAACCATCGTCTAGACTGGGCGCTCATCCAAGTCAGAGAAATCCGCCAGGGGAGCAACGGCATACCAAAGTCTCTCCAAGGTACCGTGGACCCACCGCTTACGCATCTAAGAAACCCCGAAAAAGGCATAACTCTGGCCCGTGTCGCTAGAGACCTGGAGACAGTCTTCAAACTCGGAGCCTCGTCACGAGTGACCGCAGGGGTGTTCAGTGAACACAAGATAAACGTCGGACTTCCGTGGGACAGTCATATTTCTGGAGCAAGAAAGTCGACCGAGTACTGCTTCGTACCAGACGACCGCCTTCTCGAGCCGGGCTCCAGGCCGTCCGCTGTCGCATTGCACGGAGACTCGGGCGCTTCCGTTTTCATGGACGATGGCCAAGTTGTTGGTGTAATGTTTAGTGGACAGACACCCGACGAGGCTAAGAAGCCGTACATGCTCGTCACGCCAATAGAGGACATATTCGAAGATATCAAGAGGTTGTCGAAGGACCAAGTCACAGATATCCGCATTGCAATTGATTAGGAGCTTCTCGGGACAAGAAAGACGAAGGGGATAAGGGACACCAGGGAAGGTGCGAGGATGTGAGGGGGGGATGGAATGTTACATTCCACATTGCTATTTGAACATCCATTAGCTGTAGTAATATCGAGCTCATTAACTCCATTTCACATTTCTCTCGTAATGGCCCCCTTTCTGTGAGGAAGGCTACAAGAACCAAGATCATGGGTAGTCAGAAGAGTCACGAAGACATGGCAGAAACCCATCGCCCATGACCTGAAGGCATGAAAATAAAGGAAGTAAGTCATGGAATGACTGTGGAACGAGAAAGAATAGGCGGAGAAGAGAGAGTAAGCAGTCAAGTCGGGAGTTGATTTCCATTATTATTCGCGCTCTGAATATCCATTTCTTCCGAATCCCGTCCAGTAATCTCTTCAACGTAGCAGATGTACCAGCAATAGTTGGAGCCTGTCTAGTAGAAGACCCGCCTTTGCCCTCTGGGCCGGTGTGTTATTCCAGGAAGAGGGCATAATATGGCACACAACAGCGTCGGGGTCATTGGTTACAATACACCTCTTTCCGTCCCGTGCTAGATATGCGGCCTCGGCAGCCTTGTCTTGCCACATCCGCTTCGAAATATCAGCTGCTGACCCAGACTTGATGGGTGTGAAGGGTTCGACACAGCTCGGCATAGAAGGGCCACTGAAAGAGGGCGAAGACGGCATTGTGCCAGCACCGTGCTGCGGGGCCTCATCCCGGGACATCTCGAGAAGATAGTGTTTCACGAGGTTTGGGAAGATACAGAGGAGTCTCCACGCAGCTAGTGCCTCTGCATATGTCGTGGTGCCTTCGAGCCATCCCAGAAGCTCCTCGAGTCGTTGAGTCGGTGCCTGGAGTAAGACAGCGACGTGTATGTTGGTCAGCTTTGTCGGGCCCAAGGCGTCGTTGGCTGCGGTGTTGATCTTTCGAATCAGGCGAATTCGCGTGTCGTAGTCCCGAAATGACGTCTCAACTGGGACGTGTGGTGGTCGGGCTCGGAGCCATAGTCTGGTCTTCTTCAACAGGGCGATTCGGTGACTGTACTCGTCGGCGTGGTCGTCAAGGTCCTGCACGGGTGCCTACACGGGTGAATCAACCGGTGTCGGGTCCGGTGAGAACCTTTTTCGTTTAATTGCTGATGAGATGGGTATGTGCGGGGTGGATGATGTGCTCTGGGTCATGTTTGGAGACGAAGTGCGTGGTGTTGGAGTGAGAAGAAAGCAGGTTGCAGGGCGTGGATAAGGAAGGAACTCGAAAGAAAGGGAACAATACGGGCAAACTGATCGCGGAGCATGTGTTAGAGAGGCACGTGATAAGGTGTCGAATCTAATGGAAATGGCAAACAGGCATTCGCGAAAGATCACGCGTAGGGGTCATGATCTGAAGTGATGTGATGATGAAGAGACTAAGTGGCTCTGAGCGGATGACGGATGCCCAGATCTTAAATACCCACTGCCCGAGCTCCTGCGGGAAGGAACCCGCCAAGGGAAGCTCCTTCCCGATTTGGGGGGCAACAAGGTCCATCTTCCAATCACTCGTCCCGTCTCAGCTCTTAGTCACATCTCACCCAAATATTTAATACCACACACTGGAAAAAATACCTGTATTACAATAAGCTACATCCGAGGATATAAAGGCAGACTAAGGACTCTGCGACTATAGCCTTTTAAGATATTGATTTGGCGGTGGACGGCCAGTGCGTCACTTAAGTACTTAGGGCTTCACGGTCGTTGGTGTTGTTCTTGGGAACTGGTTTAAGAGAAGCATTCACTATGTCATTGATTGCTGAGGTAGACAGGAGCTTCTAGACAGTGGAAAATTGAGTGATCGGATACTAGTTGACCGCCTAGGCGCGTGGAAGGCTACCGCCTGAGTGACAGTCGGGATGTTGAGGCCATCACCAAATGATAGATCATTGGGAGTTGGCTGGGATTTTGTAGTCCCTTGTACACGGCAGTGTCGATGCTAAATCCAATAACACCCCCCATTTATTCAGAGTCTGATCAATCTTCATTAGTGTCTCGGTCAAATATTACAGTCTTCGTAGGGTAACTTTACCGGCAACATCCTTCTCCTCGACAGGCTTCCCATCAACTTCAACCGTGGTGTCCTCGGTCTCAGCCTTGCTGTTGCAGTACTTGTAGCCGAGGTTGATCTCACAACGACGAGCTGCAGCAAGCAGACATACAAAAAATGCGTTAGCACTGGTTATGCGTGGATATGAATGCGGAACTTTCTTACACAGATCAGCAATCCCCTTCTCGATATCACCGCTGGCGACACCGGGAGCTGGGAGAGCAGCTGCGGTAGCGGCCATGGCGACGAATGCGAGCTTTCCGAAGTACATTGCGGCGACGTGATGTTTTATGGAGAAACGGGGGGTTCTGGATTGTCTGGTGGGAAGCTCAGTTGGAGAGATTGAAGGTGAGTGCTGTGCTGGTGATGAGAGTGCGATGGTAGCAGATGTCTGGCAGTTTTTATATCACGGCTTCGCTTCCTTGTCGGAGAAAATGTCGGGGAGCAAAGAGCTCTCCGATGGGGTTTGTTGATAGCATTGGAGCTGAAGACTGCAGCTATCGCGGAAGGCGGATCTGGGAGACACTACACGATATTCCAAAAGTAGAGATGGGGAGTGTGACAAGAGACATCGCGAATTTCAATGGGGGAACAAAGACGTGATGCGAAGTTCCGATGGTGATGTTGGTGGTGATGTGGGACGCGGGATCTCTGATTCCGAGGAATCAGCGATAAGTCCCGTCCTGCGCGTCGGCCCTTGCCGTGCGGCGCGGCACGAACATCACTACTGGTGGAAACATAAGTTCCTTCCATGTTTCCAGTGCCGGAGAACCCTTACGTTTTGTCCAATGGGCCTTTGTTCTTTGACGAAAGAGACGGTTGGCTCGTTCGTTGGTTGAGAATTGGGTTTGTTCAGGATGGTTGTATTTGAACTCAATCCAAGGACCCTAGATGCACAATTGATGTATGCTAAACGCATAGAAATCTCGGTCTTTGACTGTTGTACACAACAATGCGTATTGCGAGGACAGATGGTAGATGCTCTCAAGCTTGGCCGTTGATCTATATGAGAATCAGCACCGGAAATATGAAATCGACCATCACTGGCCAGACGCAATTGCATATCTACACTCACAATGTAAACCTTGGCCGGCCCGATCGAACCGAGACATCGTATATGCAAGATGCAGCAAGATCCATCGCGTGCCCCGGCATGCACGATAAGCCGGTCCCGTCAGGCACATCTTGAGACGAATCCACACTGCAGCCGATCCTGTTCAAAACGGGACATAAAATCTCCAAACGGGACATCGTGTATGCAAGATCGGAAGGTAAGATAAGCAAGGCAACTGCTCAACACCCTGTAAAAAAGCTAGGCAACGACAATCCGGCGGTACAAAGCAAACATAGTGCATGTAGTCACGCGATCAAGCTTCACGGAATTCAAGCGTGTATGAGGTTGTGTATATCCGACTCTCGCCTTCCTAATTGGTGCCGGGTGTCTCAAGGTTGATTGCGAAATCGTGGGCGATTGGGTCCGTTGAGCCGCAAGTACATACTTTTGACGAGCCCGGCGCGATTCTGGCTTATCGTTAATGACAAGGCAAACAATATAATCCCAATCCCCCTTCCCGGTTGCATATAGTTCACTGACGCTTTTCGCTCACAGGGCCCAAATACGGGCATCTCGACTCCTCCACCCCAACTCTTACATTGAGAGATGTCTAAGAGTGAATCTGGCTATCGCCGGTTGGAAGATGATGGTGCTAGCATAGGCATACATCCATCAGACTGCCATGGCTGCGCAAACGTGCATCAGAGGCAGTCTCGTCTTTGGCCCGTCCTTTTTATTGCTGCTCCGCTGCTTCTGGGAGCCCTGATTGGACTGGTTCTTGGCCGGCTGGCCTTTCCACTCTGCCAGGGGCCATGTTTGGAGGATCTGGGCACAAGCTTGAGTAAGTATCACAACGCTCCTAGACAGAAGCGTCCTATGCACTGACTTCTTGCAGGGCCCCTGAAAGAGATCACAACAATACACCGAGAGTACTTCAACTTGTCACTTGGCGAGTACTCACAGTACACGGCCAGCTTTGGACCCGAGACGGACAGACTATGGGACAACATCACAGCCCCGCCTGGCAATGGTACATAAGACATATACCTAAGGAACAATATCTTTACTGACAGAAGGAGCAGTTGGGATAATCGTGATCCCAAAGGATGAACACGACCGAGTTGGGCTAGGGTCTGTTCCCCTCAAGGATGGGTCGGGCTATGTTGCGACGATCGACGTGTTCCATCAACTGCATTGTTTGGTAACTCTGACCCCTCCCACACAGACACAATCGCGGAATATTGATGAACGTCTCCAGGATATGTTGCGTCGAAACATTTTGAACCCTGCAGGTCCGGTAAAGGAGGATCTTTGGAAGGAACATGTCTGTAAGTGCAATTCGGCCGATGGAAGCAGTTCCAGTCATTACTGCCTACAAGACAGAGCAGGTTATCCAACAAACCCTGCCTTTCACAGCACACTGCATTGATTCCCTCCGGATGTCGATACAATGCCACGCGGATACGACCTTGCTGCCATTCAAGTGGATAGAAGGCTACTCTCTCCCGTGGCCCGATTTTCGATCAAATCACACCTGTCGGAACTTTGACGAGATAACACAGTGGGCCACAGAGAGGAAATATGTTGAGAAGAAGGGAGATTGGAGCCACCCTAAGCTGGGGAGCCAAGTCATTGCGCCAAATCCGTTCTCTTTAGATGGGGGTGTTCGATACATTGATTGATATGGACGTGGTCTAGGCTTCGCGTCAGACCACACCAACCAAGTATGATTGAACATACATGCATACCAGAGCCCCCGAGTCAAGGCTCAAGCGGTCGCCCCAGACCACCGCACTTGTGCAGCAGTCAATCGACACGATATTCCCCAAACAACCATGCCGGCAAGGTAAAATTCAAAGGGGGGGGAGGCGGGCCTGCTAGAGGGCTGGAGGCCGAATAAGAAGACTCATGGAAGCTGGGATGGGGATGGCTGCGATCCATATAAGTACAAGGACTCCATACTCAGCACGGAGTATACGGAGTACGGGTTCTGGCCTGCAACAATATCCCGTAGGTACATATGGTTCGCTGCACGGCACGTGCCTTTGACTCAGGCAGTCTCTGCGTTTAATTGCAAGACTGGGAGCGATCTGCGACTAAAGATGCAGTGTAGACACGGATTCCGACAACCCCAAGTCCGAATCTTACCCGCTCCAGCGGAAATGGCGAATTCCGTACGTGTCGCCCTACCAAATGTACGGGGCGGATTTAGAGTTGGGTCGGGGTTCGCGAACTTACAAGTGTCCGCCTCAGTTAGCTCCAAGAGTATACATGATTGAATGCAGCGGCAGGCTACCTAGTCCAGCGCTACTCTTGTATAATATGTATGTAGTCATTGATTTCCTCCATTCCATCCAGTAATCCGTCTTTTACCTCTTATGTGCCGTGTACCCCCCTGCTGTTACTTGCCGTGACCACTTGTCTCTCCTTTCTCTCTTCTTATTCTTCTCGCTCTTTTCCTCTTTTCCTCTTTTCCTCTTTTTCTCTTTTCATCTTCTCATTTCTCCCTCACACTCAACATCCAGTATCACATGTATTGAACATACACATCTGGATATAATGACCAAGGAATCAACCGTGGGTGACACGGGACCGGCCGCGGCCGCGACTGCCCCGCAATCCATCCCGAGATGGCGGTTCGTCATCGACCAGGCAGGCATCACCCAAAGTGTCCTGCACCACCCGTACCCAGGTTCCGGTACCGAATCCGACCCCTACGTTATCCAATGGATCCCCGACGACCAGCGGAACCCGCAGACCTTCTCGCAGGGCAGGAAGTGGTTCATCACCGGCTGTGCGGCCATCGCCACCCTCGCGGTCTCGCTCGTGTCCTCGGCCTACACGGGCGGCATCAAGGAGATCATCCTGCAGTTCGGCATCAGCAGCGAGGTGGCCACGCTGGGCGTCTCGCTGTTCGTGCTCGGCTTCGCCGTCGGCCCGTTCCTCTGGGCCCCGCTGAGCGAGCTCTTCGGCCGCCAGATCCTCTTCTTCGGGACGTACCTGGCCCTGACGGCCTTTAGCGTCGGCTGCGCCGTCGCCCAGAACCCCGAGACGCTCATCATATGCCGCTTCTTCGCCGGCACATTCGGCTCGTCGCCCCTCACCAACTCGGGCGGCATCATCGCCGACATGTTCCCGGCCTCCCAGCGCGGTCTGGCCATGGCCATGTTCGCCGCGGCGCCCTTCCTCGGCCCCGCCATCGGCCCCATAGCCGGCGGCTTCCTGGGCATGGAGGCTGGCTGGCGCTGGGTCATGGGTTTCCTCGCCATCTTTGCCGGCGCCATGTGGATCCTGGGCACCTTGCTCATCCCCGAGACGTACGCGCCTGTCATCCTCCGGGTGCGCGCGCGGAAGCTGTCCAAGATGACGGGCAGACACTACGTCAGCAAGATGGATGCCGTGGAGGGAGGCAAGCCTACGCTTGTGGAATCATTCAAGATCGCCCTCTCGCGCCCCTGGATCCTCCTCTTCAAAGAGCCCATCGTCCTGCTCTTGTCTCTCTACATGTCTGTCATCTACGGTACCCTGTACATGATGTTCGCGGCCTTTCCCATCGTCTTCCAGCAGGGCCGCGGCTGGAGCCAGGGAATCGGCGGACTGGCCTTCCTCGGCATCGTCATCGGAATGGTCCTGGCTATAGCGATTACTGTGCCCATCAACAGGAGATATAATGCCGTCGCTCAAGCGAATGGAGGAATGGCTCCTCCGGAAGCCCGCCTGCCGCCTGTCATCCTCGCCTCCATCGCCATGCCTATCGGCCTCTTCTGGTTTGCCTGGACAAACTCGCCGTCCATCCACTGGGCTGCTAGCATTGCTGGCAGCATTCCGTTCGGCTTCGGCATGGTCCTGTGCTTCCTTGGCCTCATGAACTACTTGGTTGATGCCTACGCCATCTTTGCCGCGTCGGTCCTCGCTGCCTCGTCCTTCCTCCGCTCCCTCTTTGGCGCAGCGTTCCCTCTCTTCACGAGCCAAATGTATGCCAACCTGGGTATACATTGGGCTTCGTCGATCCCGGCCTTCCTGGCTGTAGCATGTATTCCTTTCCCGTTGTTGTTCTACAAGTACGGTGCTACTATCCGCAAACGTTGCAAGTACGCCGCCGAGGCGGATGCATTTATGCAACGCATCATGGGACAAGGGGCCGCGCAGGACTTGCACGACGAATCGGCTAAGTCCTCGGCCGATCAGGAAGATACGGAGGAGACCAGGACCGCTTCCGGCGGCCTCGAAAATGGAACCCTGTCGAGGAAATCTACCGCGGACCGGTCGGAGAAACGCGCGAGGCGGGCCTCTCATGCCAGCGCTACTTACGAAGGAAACCCCTACTCCATCGACCGTGTCAGCACCCGCCAGTCGTTCGCCTAGTCACCCTCTTCTTCTTCTTTTACACTTCTTTTCTTCCACCCTTTCTACATAGTATTCAATATTAATCAGTGTCGACGACACTCGAAAATAATGGCAGTCAATGTATGCATCTAATACATGTCAACACCATAAAGAGACTCCCGATCAGCTTATATACGAGATACTCTACTCAGTGACGACGTGGGTGTTTCGCAGGAAGAGTAACGAGCCCATCGCCCTGATGGTGAGCGAAGCGACGAGGGACTACCCGACAGGGGCCGCCGGAGGCACCACGGGCTCAGACATGGGAGTACTATCATAGAATATAGTGGGCGTGATATCCGGTACACACGACCATACATGTATATACAGGATGTAATATGCTCAAGCAAAAGCTTTGTCATAGTCGGTAAAGGCAATCCTAAACCTGGCCTGGCTCGCCTTCATCTTCTTATGAGCCGCGAGGATCTCATCGGACCCAAGAGGGACCTTCTCGACCCAAGGCCTGATATTCTTGTCCACGGCAAGCTGCAGCATTTCCAGGATGTGCTTCCTCCCACCAACATGGCTTGCTCCCAGCACAGCGCCATTGCCCATGAGATCGAATGCCGTCAGCTCAAACTTGCCATCGACAGGGAGACCGACGTTGATGAAGAAGCCGCGGACATCGAGGAGCGACAGATACTGCGCGAGGCTAAACCCCTTGGACGTGTTGACCGTGTTGAGGATAAAGTTGAACGTCATCTTGTGGGGGGCCGCCCAGTCTCCATCACCACCCGTGGCAATGTATCCGTCGGCTCCCAGGGCCTTGGCGTCCTGCTCCTTGGCCGTGCCCCGCGATATGACCCAGACCTCGGCGCCGAGGGCCTTGGCCCAGAGAACACCAAAATGGCCGATGCCGCCGAGACCGAGGATGGCAACCTTCTTGCCCATGATGTCCGTGTAGGACACGAGCGGGGAGTAGGCCGTGATGCCGGCGCACATCATGGTCGCGGCGGCGGCGCTGTCGATTCCCTCGGGGAGCGGGTAGACAAAGTTCTCGTGGATGCGGACGTGGGATGCCAGGCCGCCCTGGCAGGCGATTCCCGAGGGCCACTTGTCCCCGACCGTGTGCAGGAGGCCATTGCCGCAGTACGACTCGTTGCCGGCCTTGCACTGGTTGCACTCCCCACACGAATGACACTGCGCACCGATGCCCACGCGCTGGCCAATCTGGACGGATGTGACGTCGGGTCCGGCCCGGACAACTTTTCCAACGGCCTCTGTTTCGCATGTCAGCATGGGATTGATGAATGGGTTTCATGGCCGATTGGGGGTCTGTATTACCGTGGCCAAGACATAGGGGAAAGTCCTGCCCTTGCCATTCGCCTAGAGGGCACATGCATGCAGTCAGCCTTCTGATTCCATACATACATGTGCATGTAGATATGTACATGTAAGGTTGGGCACGTGTAGTTTGAAGAGACTTGGCACTGTTCGACATACCACCGGCAATGTGCACATCGCTGCCGCAGATGCTGCAAGCTTCAATTTTCACGTCGACATCTATCATCAAGGTTCCATGTCAGCGATTAGGAATATCGTTAATAAACTAAACATTGAAACTCACCATGATTCTCAAAGGGCTTGAGTCGGACCTGTCATGTCGATGATGAGCTCGAGTTCATACAGGAAAGCGCAGGACCAGTGGGGTTACCGTTTTCTTGACCCAGCTGTTACCGTTGGGGATCGGCCCATCGATGGCGAAGCCAATGGTCTCGTCGGGGATAGACATGGTGTTGAGTAGACGATAGGAAAACAGGGACGTACGCAATGAAAATGCCAACAAGATTCACAAACAAGATCAGGATCAGATCAGTGCCCTCTGGCGGGGAGAGGACCGTTTATTTATCTCTTCTGCCTTTTCTTTTTTAGTTATGACATTGAATGCAACGACATGAACCTCTCGGCGGATAATTGCGGTAATTCCCAACTGCCGGATGTTTATAGCCAATGATGGAACGCGTATCCTTTATTTAGAAATGGTTAGACTGCGGAATAATGCTAAGGGTCCGTTTGTTCCCACTATTAGTATACCGGTGTCACACCTCAGTGCCAGACACAGATGGCTGTATATTACCCCCCCTAGGCTAGAAAACAAAGACGTTTATAGATCGACCCTGCTAGCTAAATGTCAACACTTTACTTCTAAACAAGCTATTAGTAGGAAAAAGAAGCGGTAATATTGATTCATATAGATGACTGGTGTGAAATACCTACTTTATAGTGAATTTAGGACAACGGTGTATTAGTAGTTAGGCCGGCGACGACCAGCGAATACCCGTAGTGTTATGTTTTTTTTTAAAACATGTATGTATATGTATATATATATATATATATAATAATTTGTTAGAATTCTCTCTTTTCAACCTTGTTCTGTAAAAGGGCTGGCTGGGTACAGACATGTGTTTGTTTGCCTATGTGAGAACGTCGGTCCAGAACTTGGATGCGACCATGGCATTTCACGTGCATGTGTTGGGCGATGGTGACTGAGGCAAGTGCTCCGTAAGAGTATTATATTGAAACAAATATCAGGGAAGATAAATGTAAAGGTATCATTCAGGACTGCCAACAACCAGAAATGACGATTGCGAGCAAGCTGGAATCTGACGCGAGGCATCTAAGGGCCATTGTCAGTCGATGCTCACTTCAAATTCAACAGTATCCTGTGCCCATATGGCCCTTTTTCCGACGAGAACGTTGTCTGGCACCCTATCATTGGTACTGTTTGGCCGTCATGGATTTCTCTCAAAACTCTCAGGGTTCTCGATCGGCCTCCTGTGCGTAAGCAAGTACAAAGGACGAGAGCAGTTCCATTTGGTTCCTGTTGTGAATGAGGAAAGGTCCACATTCTTTCATATTGAGAAACGCCCCTTTTGCTGGACCATTTTCCATGTTCAATCCCTGCGCGAACTTAACATAGTCATCGTTGAACGTGCCGAAGGTGAGGTAGATTTCCGAGTGATCTTGAGAGATCAGCAATCGGCTACTGTATTGTTAGCCGTTGCCGAGAACATGGGGCGGGAAGAAAGCCAAGGCAACCACAATACATACCTGTGATTCCGGTCACCATGCAAACGAGGGGGCTCCTGGCTGATCCATGCAGCCATCTGTGCAGTCTCCTGCATCTTAACAGCCTTTCCAGGTTCGATCTCTGATGTCCGATAGCGAAGGTAGGGCTTGACCTCTACAATGGCGAGAGCGCGTCCCGTGCGACGGCTTCGAAGATAGCCATCTACACGGGCTTCGTACACTTTTTCCCAAGTGCTGCCACCTTTTTTCAGTGTTCGAAATGAAAAGGCGCCGCGTGAAAGGGTCCATTCTGTATTCGCCGAGCGGTGGATCGTGACACAGTTGAGGTAGTCCAGCAGAGCGGTATTGACAATTTGCTCGTCAGCAACCGGGGTGGAACCGGTCCACTCGCCCGTTTCTGGGGATATGGGGGATCGTTGCAGTCTCAAAATATCAGGCAGTGAGGAGGTCTGGGAAACCTCACTGGCCAGGTCCATTGCATCGTTATCATCGGAGTCGTAGGAGTCGTCGTAGGAAGGTCCAGGTCGAGCCTCGGACACTCTGGGTCCCCTTGAAGGCGTAGACGGAGCCTGCGGGAGTCTCTGGGCAGCTTCTCTTGCCATTTTGCGGGTGACGATGGGGCTGAAGTTGAGTTTGCAGGTGTCCTCTTCGTTTTCCGGTTGGGTCAGGCAAAGGATCTGGTTGTAACGGACAAGCGAGAACGTCCCGATATCCGTGGTGACGCCCGGTTGTCGCGAAGCCCCCAGTTGCTGGATCGAATGCAAGTATGATTTGAACGCGGGCCAGTCTCTCAGTTTCCTGTTGGACTCTTCCATACTGGCCTTGGAAACCCACTGGTGGAAGCCTTGTCTGAACTCATTGACGGCAACACGGTCGCTCCAGTAGGCCCGGAGGAGGAGGAATTGTTTCATGTCCATGCGAGATGCAGAGCGGCAGTGGTCACCGTCGTGTATAGAAGCATTGGCCACATCAAACTTGACCAGCCTTTGAGCCCATTCGCCGGCCGTGAGAGGGATACTCGAGGCCATATCAAAAAGGGTAGAAATGAAAGGGGCGACGAAAGGAAGGGGAAGTATGAAAAGAAAGGGACCAGATGGGGGAAGACGGAGGGTGGCAGAAGGGAAGATGAAGAAAGGGAAGGCGCGAGGTGGATGGGGCGAAGGCAAGAGCGCAAATAATGAAAGCGACAGGCACGATCGACTGTTGGGAGAGGAAAGAAGTTGAATGTTGCGCAATGTCGTCGGCTTAGGGGTGAAAACAAAAAGATGGGAGCAAAGCGCTCCTCATTAGCACTGGGTTCAGGGTCGCTTTATGCTCCCTAGACAACATTGATAGTAATACCTTGTTACTATTATTACCAACTTACACGACATTATCAGGGCGTTGAATCATGGCGTAATATTACAGAGAGTAAACGGGTTGCGGTTCCGGAATAGTTCTGAGTCCCACGACCCTATCACATGCGTAGGTTTTAACCGCTTGGGAGAGCACATGTAGCCCGATTGCCATTGAAGAAGACAAGAATCAAGGACCAACGAGCATATTCATGCATGCACTCTGAGCGCCGCGTTGGCGCTGACGCACATGACGGCACGTACACATGGAGCACGGAGTGCAAGCGGCAATGTGGTTTTACCAACGATAGGGCGTCAAGTAGTCCATTCGGTGTCGATGCTCGGTCGACTTTGGTGAGTGGTAGGCGCCAACATGCCAGCAACGTGATTCGCCAAGTCAGCAGAGCATGTTGGACATGTTGGACATGAGGTAACGAGATGGACATGTTGACATGTAGTCGGTGCCATTCGTTCCATATCTCAAAACTCGCGCGCGGTTAAATAGTAGTGATGGGCTGTCGTTGCACGCCCGCGACTTGTTGGTGCTTGCATGTCTCGCAGCCCCGCGGCGCCTAACGGAACAAAGCTCCAGGTGGCGTACAGGCAGCCTCGCGGGCCAAGTTGGCGGGCAGCCTGTATTCATACGGAGTAATACAGGTCGTAGTATTACTACTAGTACCCCGTACCTACCTAAGCAATACCCACCTACAGATACCTAATGTACTGTAGCGTCGCATGCGCTTAGCAGTAACTCGGCAATACTCGGTGCATTTGCATCCACGAATGCAGTGCACCTGTAGACATGGCCTGTGAACATGGCCTGTGAACTGTGAACATGGCCTGTAAACATCGTCACATCAGCAACACAACACAGAGCACCGCCGCAAAGAACCTCGACAGCCACCCGCTGTCCATGAGCATAAAGAGAACGCCCCTTCTTGCGTTTCTACAAAGTCCAGGAACCCGACCACCCAGAGACCCCTCAGCTCCCTCAGTATCTTCTCCCACAATGGCGCCCCTCCCGCCCTCCCTCGACCCCGACACGCACGCATCCCTCACCAAGAAGCTGGTCCAAAAGATCTGGGTTCCTCTTCTGCAGCCCTCTGCACCAAGCCATTACTTGGACGCCGACCACTTGACACAATTCGGCATCGACATCTACTCGCTTGACTTCAACACGGGCGAATACGGCGATGACGGGCCGCGATTCATCAAACTCGCGCCTCTGACGACGATCCAAGACTGGCTGGACCGCGCCGAGCCTCTCCAGGCTGAAAATGTCACAAAGACCTTTGGCTGCGACCCTCAAGGCCCCAACTTGTGGAACGCCAGGGACATGTGGCAGTACTTCAACACGCTCCTTCGAAGGGCAAAGGACTGCAAGCAGCCGAGCGTTCTTGACATGGCCGGTTGGACATATCGCTAGTAGGCCACTCACCCCCCTGCCATCCCCTCTATTCTGCCTGGCCGGATGATGCTGCGCTCGTCGGTGGCGCATTGCGGAACCACGCTGCCCAGGGACAAGGTTTGATATTGACCTGATACCGTTCCTCTTTTTTTTCAGCTCGACCACCAAGGATCGCCTAAGCAGCTTTGATCCTCAGAAGGACGTCTTCTGGGCAGTCGATGCTGTCTTCGAGAGGCCCGGCCACACACATCCCCACAGGACATGCTACTTAGTAGACGACTGTGCCCTCCGACAGGACGTCCTGTCGGTCAGCGAGCTGTACTCCATCATGGCTACGATTTCTAGTCGACTAGTACGCAAGAGATGGAGCCATTTTCAATTGATTCCTGCAAGTCCCTCCTTCCTCCATCACTTTCTCCTTGATCTCTCTCCTCTTCTTCCTCTTCTTCTTCTTCTCCCCCGCCCATTGCTAATTCCGCTTCTTCAACTAGGTCACGCTCATTAGCGCCTCCCAGACCAGCATGAGGGTAGTGCAAGCCTACCCCGACCTCAAGAACCAGCGTCTCATTGTCCGTATGTCGGACACGGTGGATTTCGCCCAAGGATTGCCCAAGAAGCGGCCCGAGATGCTCCGGATCCTGTCCTGGATTCTCGGGACGCCTGTCATGCAACCCAAGAGCTAATAGGTTGGCTGGGCGAGCTTGCCGACGACTCTCGATGAGTAGCCCTAGAGGCACGCCAGGCCTCTCCCTGGTGCCATCGTGAGCAGTGACAGATGATGAATCCGTAAAAGCGGCAGGGCTACGGGGGGACAAAAGGCCGGCATCGGACCTGTATGACAAATAATCAATCGCTGGCGATATGAATTACAGTATCGAATCATGACTCCACTCGGTCCCTATCCTCTGCCTCTCTTCAACGTTTGACAGCCCACTCTTGACATGAACCGCGAGCGAAGCTTTTCTGAAAAGAAACGTACATGTATATTGCATGGTACTAAGGCCCGTGGAACATGATGCGCCGCCGTGTGGATTACCTGAGCGCCTGCAGAGCCCAGTTGATCTGACAGGTTCCAGGCATGTAAGAAGCAGCGCGAGAGCTGCTTTGCCCCAGCCATCAGAGTGACATGATGGCATAAGCGTGAGAATCAGTGCACGGGGGAGAAGCGGATATAAGTTGGATTCTGACTCCATCATAGCACATACGGCCATAGCTTGTGTAGTGGAGAATACAGCGTCCCGCCAAGCTCTGTTCTGGTGTTTCAATTCATGTCCGCCTCTTCTGACGTCATTTGCCTCCAAAAATGGCCATGACTGTCGGGAACCAAACCGCACTGCAATGCTGCAACTTGCAAGTCGTGCACTTGGCCGAACGCTATGGACATAAGTCTGAAGATGAGCCGCCTGACAAGCACCCATATGTTTGCTAGATGATTATCTAGAGAAAGGCCTCACCTTGGTCCTCTTCCTTCCTTTCCAATGCAATCATCATCACAACCGAGGATAAAAGCACGGCAGTCTTGCAGCAAGCAAGGAAGTCAGTGCCCAATCCAGACCGTGATATCAAACCAACACACACAATTGATCGACACTCTCCCGCCTCTCCCCACCGCCCTTCTCCACCTTTTTCACCTTGGTATCCATAAGGGCAGGCATAGGTAGCACCTCCATTGTCGATATCCAACCTTCTTGGCGGCCAACTGTTACAATCGGTTTACTCGTATTCATTCCCATTGCTCCATTAAGCCATGGGTATTAATACAAGTAGTAGTATGTGCTCTAGATCAGGGTGCCTCTTTTCTCCTCCTCCTTAGCTGCTTACCTGTATTTTCCATATGGAATTGTCCTCTCTCCCAGCTTCCATGCCCAACCATATGTACACGATATACGATACCTTGCAAAATGATTGTATCTTCACTGACGGCAACACACGTCCTTTTGGCACTGGCGATCCTCTTGAGCGCCAAGGTCCTCTACGACCTTCTTCTATGCCCTCTCCGTCACTTTCACGGGCCATTCCTATCCCGTTTCAGCGATTCATATCGTGCAATCCTCACGCTGGGCGGCCATGTCGATGACTCGTACCGCAAGTGGCATCGTCAATGGGGACCGGCCGTTCGCGTTGGCCCCAATGCCATCAGCATCGGTGACCCGGATCTCATCAAGGTCATCTACGCAACCAAAAATCCATGGCTCAAGGTGCACGACTCCGCAACTCGTCAGTGAAGACACAATCATGTTTGCTAATGGTACATGTATCTACTGGTAGAGCACCATGTATAAGCCCAACGATGTCGTCGTCAACGGCCAGCGCATCCCCAACATCTTCAACACGTCCGATCTAGCCTTCCACGCCAAATACAGCAATCCAATCCGAGCCTTCTGGTCCATGACCCAAGTCCTCGAGCTCGAGCCCTACATTGACGAGACTCTCAACGAGGCCGTCTCAGAGCTACGGCGGCGCTTTGCCGACTCCTCAGAAGAAGAAGAAGCCATATGCATGATGGAAGACTGGCTCGCCTACTACACCTGGGACACGGCCGCCAACATCAGCTTCAGCAAGACGTTTGGCTTTCTGAAGCAGGGGCACGATGTGGACGGCATGATTGCAGAGTCCACTGCCGGACTCAAGTACTTTGCGCCAGTGTCGCAGATGCCCTGGGTGGACGAGTGGCTGGACAAGAACCCCATCTGGCGCATCGGGCCCCGGCCCCTCGTCAATGGCGTCATGACCACCATCCGCCTCATCCATGAATATCAGCAGGAGTTGGCTGCCGGAGGTGGAGGTGGAGCCAAGCCGCCGGGGAACGCGCCCAACTTCTTCGACAAGTACTGCACGCTCAAGGGCAAGTTTGACTTTGTCGACGACAATCAAGTCATCAATTGGATCATGCTCAACGTTCTCGCCGGCGGCGATTCTACCGCAGGAGCCATCCGGTCCTTCGTCTACCACGTGTCCCGGACCCCGGCTGCACGGGAGGCCCTGGTTGCCGAGCTCGATGACGCCAAGGTCTCGCTGCCGGCACAGTGGCGCGACATCAAAGACCTTGCCTATCTCGATGCCGCGGGTCTCGAATCCCAGCGTCTCACGCCCGCAGTGGGGCTCATGCTCGAGCGCCAGGTGCCGGCGGGCGGGTTTGCGCTGCCGGACGGACGAGTGGTCCCCGCTGGCACAAAGGTTGGAATCAACCCTTGTGTCATCACCCGCGACGTTGGCGTGTTCGGACAAGATGTTGCGTCCTATCGCCCAGAGAGGTGGCTCCGTCGCCAGGATGAGACTGAGGATGCCTTTGCACAACGCCGCCGCCGCATGTTTGACGCGACTGACTTGATGTACGGTGCCGGGAACCGCATATGTATGGGTAAACACCTTGCCAAGATGATCATGTACAAGCTTGTGGCGACACTGTTTGTTGCATTCGATGTAAGTCCTCGTCCTCCTTCACTGCTTCGCTCACATATAGCATTGGGGGTCACATGTACGTGTATATTTGTTAACTTTGTTACCTTTGTCGGTCTATAGATCAAGCTTGGCGATCCCAATCAAGAATGGAACTATTTCAACGCCTGGTTCATGTATCAGACTGATATGCCCATGGTCCTTTCACGTCGGGTGAGCAGGCATTCCGAGTACACAAGGGGTATGGGAAAGTAGCTGCATTCTTCCCTCCAGAATTCAATAATCGCCATCTCTTCCATACTTTCAATCTGAACCAACATATATTGCCATCACATCCGGTTTCCTGACTTTGATCCCAATACAATCACAGCCCAAGCCGTCCATCGCGTCAATATAAGTCGAATTCCGACTGTAGGAAAGCACATACGACCATAGCTAGTGGAAAATACGGGGTCCCGTCCGCTCCCCCAGAGTCAAGCCACTGAGCGGTGGATTAGTAGTTGGGTCGGTGACGACCAGCGAATACCCGCTGTTGTATGTTTTTTTTTCTTTTTGTTTTTTACCGCTGAGACCATTGGTCTTTGTATATTCGTCTTCTCTTTTTGCTCATTGTGTTTTGCCGCGGTTACATTGAGGCTCTGGCTGCCACGGCCATCTCACGAGCGAAGCGAGGACTGCCACCGGCAGGGCGACCAGAGGCTGAATACATGTACACGAGAGAAACCTTGCCAAGAGCTACCACGTAGAAGAGACGAATATAAGCCGAATACAAGAACCTGCCCTTCACATACGACCATAGCTAGTGGACAGCACGGGGTCCCGTCCGCTCCCCCAGAGTTAAACCACTAAGCGGCGGATCAGTAGTTGGGTCGGTGACGACCAGCGAACACCTGCTGTTGTATGTTTTTTTTTGGTCTTTTGTCTTTTGTCACTGAAATGCATGTTTTATTTTTTTTGCCTGTCGTGGTCGTGTATAAGTGAAGACTGTGTGGTGTGGTGGGATGTTGGGAGCGTGGCAAGGGCTGCCAAAGGCACAGTCACGAACCAATACACAGACGAGCGAGCGAAGCGAGGAGAGCTCCCGGCAGGGCCGCCGGAGGCATCGTCACCAGAAAGTACTGACCACAGAGTGTCTTTATACTCTCTTTTATATAGTATCGGTGTACTCGGTATATACCTTGTTCCTAGTAGATAGCCAGCCCACCACTAGCGGAGAGGGCCTGCCCGGTGATCCAGCGGCTCTCCTCGCCCGCCAGCCAGGCGACGACCTGCGCGACGTCATCCACCTCGCCGAGCCGGTTCTGCATCGGCGTCGTCTTCTTCTGCAGCGCGACGAGGTCCTGCGGCGTGTTGGCGAGCATGTCGCTCTGCACGGGGCCGGGGTTGACAGCGTTGACGGTGTGGCCGAGGGGGCCGAGCTCGGCGGCGAGGCAGCGCGTGACGCCCTCGAGGGCGGCCTTGCTGGAGCAGTACAGCGACAGCTGGGAAAAGGCGGACCGGGCGCCCACGGACGAGATGTTGATGATGCGCCCGCCGCCGCCGCGGGGCAGGTGCGGCGCCACGGACTGGGCGAGCAGCAGCGGCGCCCGCACGTTGACGTGGTACGCCCGGTCAAAGTCCGCGGGCGTCAGGTCCGCCAGCGGCTTGACCACCTCGACGGCGGCGTTGTTGACCACGATGTCGATGGTCGGGCCAAAGGCCGACAGGGCGGCCTGGACGATGGCCTGCGGGGTCGAGGCCGAGGCTAGGTCGCCCCGGAAGGGGACCAGCTCGGTCGGCTGGTCGAGACGGGCGATCTGGGAGGCTAGCTCGGCGATCTTGGACTCGCTGCTGGGTGAGGTGTAGGCTGCCAGGATCTGTAGTCAAGTGTCAGTGCTGGGAGTGAGGGTGTGTGCGTGTGTGTGTGTGTGTGTGGGTAGTACCTTGGCTCCTCGACGGGCTAGCTCCAGGGCGAATCCGTAGCCTAGACCGCGGGATGCACCCGTCACTATGGCGACTTTGCCCTTGAGGGTTTGGAAGTTGCTCTTGTCCATGTTACGTCAGTGCCGAACGCAAGGTGCGTGTCTGAGTGTGTGTGACAGTGTTGTAAGTGTGTGGGATGTGTATGTGTGTGTGTGTGTGTGTTTGTGGATGCCCAACAACACAACGAACAAAGGGGAGCAAGCCAGGTCTTTTATACAATTGAATTGAACAGGAAGAATGAAACGGATTGTACATGGAGCATTGATCCTTTCTTTCCTTACTGACGGCGTTTGTCTCATGATCTAACGCCGAAGGGACATTCTACTCGCCTAAACGCCGATGAGGCTACTTTCGGCGTTAGCGCTGTGACATCAGTATCTGGGCACGACGGCTGCTGACCAAGTAAGGTTTATCGACCGTCCTGATTATCAAGTTACCCGTCTTCTTCCCCTCATTGCCGTTTATTAATTGGAGGACTGGTGGACAGCGCGCCATCATTTGTCATAGTAGTTTGTCAGTCATGGTGGTTTGTCATGTCACGGCCAGTATGAATGGATCTTGGTGAGAGAGGATGCTATATGTATTTTTTTAAATCCAACTATTCCATACGGAGTACTTCTATGCGTTCATGCAGCATCTAAACGTTGAGGCTGGCAGTGGTGGAACCCTTAATGTACTCGGCATACGGCGCGAGGGCCTTCTCCACGGCACCACCGGGGCCGCAGTACTTGTCGACAATCTGCGCGCTGCGGCCCGTGTACAGCTCGGCCTTGAGCATGCCGTCGAGCTCGCCCCAGATGGGCTTGAAGAACTCGTTGGCCTTGATCATGTCGACGAGCGGGTTGGGCTTGCCCTCCTGCTTGACCACGGCGCCGGCCTTGTGGCTGAGCACGCGGATCTCCTCGTGGGCATCCTGGCGGGAGACGCCCTTGGCGCACAGGCGCATGATGATCTCCTCGGTGATCATGAAGGGGAGCTATATCTGTCAGTTGGGATATTCTCGAGGTGTATAGGATGGGGGATGTGTCTTGACTCACCTCAGCGGCCACACGGCTGGCGACGACGGCTAGAGATGGAGCAGGTTAGCATATCACCACTATTGTCTTCTTCCGACAAACGCAGTTTTCACGTACCAGGGTAGACGACGAGGCCGTCGCTGATGTTGTCCTGTACAATGTTAGCTTCTCACTCACTCTCCCGTTGGAAGGAGAGGGGTGCTAGTAGACTTACAAGACCAATGCAGATGGCATCAGCGAGGAGGAACGTCTCGGGGATGTCGATGCCTGTAACATGTCAGTTTTGGGATCGTGGGTGGTTCAGATGGGAATGTCCAGGGGCTTACGGCGGATGGCCGAGTCGTCGAGGGTACGCTCAGCCCACTGGTCGCTGTGGGTGGCGGCGAAAGAGGCAGGCTATGTGATCAAGTCAGTTCTCTGCCTCGTACTTGCATGGACTTTCCAAGACAATAGATGGCGGCCTACCTTGCTCATCAGCTCACGAGCCAGACTGTACACACGCTCGGAGCGCATCTACCACCAGATGGTCAGCTAGAAGTTCCCAACTGCAACGACGACGACGAAAACAAAGGGACACGCCAGCCAGCAAGCAAGCAGCATACCGGGTTCCTCTTGTAGGCCATGGCGCTGCTGCCAATCTGGGACGACTCAAAGGGCTCCTCAATCTCCTTCCAGTGCATGAGGTGGCGGATGTCGCCGGCAATCTTCTGGGCGGTGGAGCCGAGGCCGGCGACGGCGTTGGCGACGATGAGGTCGACCTTGCGGGTGTAGGTCTGGGTGGAGACGTCGTAGCAGTCGGGGAAGTCGAACTTTTGGCAGAGCAGGTCGTTGAGGCGGTCGCACTTGTCCGTGTCGCCCTGGAAGATGGACACGAAGCTGGCCTGGGTGCCCGTGGTGCCCTGGGCGCCGCGGAAGCGCAGCTCGGCGCGCACCTGCTCGACGGCGTGCAGGTCCAGCATCAGGTCCTGCACCCACTGGGCGGCGCGCTTGCCCACCGTGATGAGCTGCGCGGCCTGCAGGTGCGTGTACGCCAGCGTCGGCTCGGACTTCCACTTGAGCGCAAAGGCCGACAGGTTGTGGATCACCTTGGCGATCTTCTTGGACAGCAGGTCCATGGCCTCGCGGAGGAGGATCAGCTCCGTGTTGTCCGTCACGAAGCAGCTCGTTGCGCCGAGGTGCAGGATGCCCGAGGCGGCGGGGGCGGCGACGCCAAAGGCGTGGACGTGCTGAGAGCATACATCTTAGCATTTTACATTAGTAGCAGCGTGAGTGTGTGTGTATCATACCGCCATGACGTCCTAGTGGTTTTCTGGTTAGCTCATCATGTCTTGGGTCGTAAGAGTGTGGTTTGGGGAGGATGTACATGTCGACGGCTCTTCTCCTCGATGCGGGCCACCTCAAAGTCCTCGTCCGTGACGGTCAGGTGGGCCCTCATCTGCTCGAGGGCCTCGTCGGTGATGGTGTCGACGCCCAGCTCCTTCTCGCTCTCGGCGAGGGCGAGCCACAGCTTGCGCCAGGTCGAGTGGCGGGAGCGCTGGCTGAAGAGCTGGGACATGGCGGGGCTGCAGTACCGCGTCGTCAGCGACGTCTGGTACGAGTCGAACGGCGACGGGCCGGTCGAGGTGGAAGCGTTGGCCATGGTGAAAGTCGGTCGGTCGGTCGTTCGACTACGGATGGTTCGTATCGTATCGGATGTCTGTCCCGTTCGGATCGTTCTTGTTCGGTTGGCAATGTCCAAATTTTTTTGGACTTCTCGTGGAGGAGGATATCTAGACCATAAGTGGGGTGAGTTTTTAGTTTGTGGTGGGGGAGAGCAAACTACGTAATTGTCAATTGGGGAAACCACATTGATTTGGGGATACTATGTACACTGTCTGTAGAAAGCCGTAATCTCTATTACTCCGCCGGGGCAAACTTATTTACATTTCATATCTTGTTACGGCATTGACTTGATGTCGGCAAACATATCGACAAGACTTTTGGGCTCTGGGGTAAGACCCTTCTCCGTAAAATCTGCCACCCGCTACCCCTCTTCCCGTACCTCCTTACTGCATAACACCAATATATGCATATGTGAGTAAAAAAGCTGACCCGATATGCTCCTTTCGGGGTATGCATTAACCGGTACAAACCATCTTGCGCGCCGCCAACGCGTCGTAGGTACTTGGCACAACCGTCGACATGATAACATGGCGCGGGAAAAAGAAACGAGCTCTACTTGCAATTGTTTGCTCGAATCCAGACTCGATGGAGCGTCGTGGAAACGCCACTGGATTAGCCGGAAAACGACTCGGCACGACGAGTTCAGTCCCTGTACTCGTACTCCTTGACTCCGAAAGAACATTGGTTGATTGGGTCATGACCAACCGTCATTTCTACTCTGTAATACTCCGTACTCCAGAGTGAGATTCGACAAGCTTCTTTGTATGCAAACACCTACCCTACCCTGGCAACCTGGAAGCTCATCTTGCATATCCTGTCAGTTCTGAGTTTGTCAAGCTGCCAAGCTGCCAGGATTGACACCCGACCCGGACTCGTACAGAGTACAGACCACGAATAGATTGTCGTTGCAATTCTACATGTAATTATTCGCGCTGTTCGTACCCGTATTACGTCGTGCGAAATAGACTCGTAGCATCTCGCCTATGGAGTATTGCCAGGGGCTGAGCTGCAAGCACTTGTACGGATGGATCTCGTACTCCGTACGGAGGAGTACAGCGGACGACTACGGAGTCGGAGCCAATACAAGTGGGATTGAAGTAAGTAAGCAATACTACGAGTATGACATAGTCGCACGCATAATGCTCGGCGGGTGTAGTCAGGAGATTACAGGTAGTGGTATTAGACCATATGGCTCCGTCCATAGTCATGGTATTATACTCGTTCCTGACATGCGCGCAGAATGTTCCCTACTAGCTCGAATAGCACGGAGTAGTCGGAATACCTGGACAGAGCCATTGACACTGTGGTGGTTCCATTCGAGTACGAGTACGGAGTACGGAGTACCCGTACAATACCGACGGATAGTTAGTTGTACGAGGACGGATAATACAGGTAATATTGCATTTCCCCGTCTGGCAATGAGTTGCCTGGGGCGGGCGCCACTGAGACCCTTGGCTGGGGCCGCGCATGATGGCGATGGCACTATCATTCGGTGGCAATTGCTACTCACTGCTGTACTTGCTCCATAATCTGTACTCCGTACGGAGTCCTAGTAGTCTGTAGGTCTGCTCTTCAAAGGAAAAGGAAGTCTCCGTACAATGTAGTAGCCGTAGGAGCCTGCATACGCCCATCTCTCTACTAAGGACAAGGGGAAGAAGGAAAAAAAAAGGGGGCGGGTATACGTGCTCTTCGTCTGTGCATGCCAGGCGGAGACCGGACTAGTTGCTAGCGACAGAGTAGGAGGAGAACCATAAATTTCGTCATTACGAGTTAGTACAGCAACTACTACTACTTCGTACTCGTGGGTGTTTGATGACCATGGCCAGGTTGCCATTGCCAAGTTACTATTGCTGGGGTGGTTGATAATGTGACGGATTTAGCCTGGCACGTTGACATCCAAACAATGCAGTTGGGAGTTTGAGTCTACGAGCATCGCCATTCGCAAGTACAGACATCAAGGATAATAACAGTACCCGTACAAGTAATACCAGGTTTACCAATCCGTAAAGGGGGCACAGACAAGACGCGTCAAGTCGAGTCGAAAAAAAGAAGAAAAAGAAAAAAGAAAGGAAAAAAGAGGACAGGGAAAATGGCTCGTGCGGGAGGACAAGCGGGAAGTGCCTGGAGCCAATGCCAAGTGCTACGAGAAGCAGGGCCCGAGCGATGGGGTTGGAAGATCGGCGGGTGACGGAGGGGCTTCCACGGGCGATGTACTCGTACGACTACGACTTATCCGTAAGTACAAGTATTGCCTCTAGGCTCTTGGGCTCTACTCCGTACTTGTACTCGGTAATACGCTTGCACGCCTATTCCGGACAGGCCACAGAGTGTAGTTGTACAGTAATACTGTCGAGATGATGATAATTAAGATTTTAATGCTCGTGCGACTAAGCATCCCTTGCATTGTTTGCCGTTGATTCATCCGGCAGACCAGTGAGGCTTGGAAAGAGGCACTGCCAGCCATGGCTTTACCGTCTTTTCTTCTGCCAGAGACAGTGCGGTCCTCGTATGGAGAGATCCTTCAAGGGCTGTGTATTCGTATGCTGCACGCTGGAGGACTCTCCTCTGAGGACGGACTCTTTGTTGGTGATGAGCGGCTGAGCAGAGCAGCTGAAACAGTCGAGGGGGCGGGGCCCAAGATCTGAATACCCGCACAACACATGCATAGTTTGATGGTATTGCACCTGGTGAAACGGGCCAGAGGTTCGACAAGGCTGGGGGGGGGAAGAGGTACGTACCGGTACTCGTACTTGAAGTCTGTACTCGTACTGGCTCGTGGACTCGTGGAGGAGGATGGTGGCGGCGGGCAGTGGGCCCCCGGAGGTCGAGTCCTCGTCAGTGCTTGACCAGCCAGTCCAAGTACGAGTAGGCCCGAGTATTACTGGATACGATAGATGATGATTATGCTTTCGTTAAGGGATAATATTGATGATACTCTGGTGTTCCTGCTGGCTGCTGCACCCCGTATTCTGCACATGTGCTGCTGCGTGACGCGAACATGATAAGCACATGGGGCGTCGACGGAAATTGACCTTGGTTGACCAATTCGTATCAGTATGTATCCGTAGACAAAGGGAGAAAAAGAGAGAAGCGGAAGAAAAGTCAAGACTCAAGGGTCATTCATACTCAGACACAGGTTGAGACTGAGTATTAATATTCGCCGACGGGAGGTGCAACCGACAGTGTCTCGTCTCGCACGTGCATAAGTCTCGGATCTTGGGAGCTCGCCGACGCGTACTTCCCAAGCCTTTGAATCTTGTCTGGCTGGCGTCTTGAGTCTTCCGATGCGAGAATGCCGCCGCCGTTGGGGGGGGGATGGTTTGGTTTCCGCCAAAACATTTCTGGTGACGTTGGGTATTGGGTATCACAATGGAGGAGCAGGCGGATGACCAACAGCCCAGTCCAGTCCAGAACAAAGCAAGCAAGCAAGCACAGAGCACAGGCAGGTTGACAAGTTGACAAGCACGCGTTCGAGCATTGACTTGACAGACAGTGACAGGACAGGACAACCCGGAAGGTACCTGCATATCCCGTCTGCAGTCTGCGATAATTCTGGTGATATTATCCGACCAGACGAGGGTGCTGCAGAGTTGGCAATTTCCCATGCTGGGGCCGTTGGACGCTTCGGTGGAGCTCATTGGCTCGTGCAGGGACCACGAGTCCACGACTGACCGGGTGGCCCTGTACGTACAGCGGACTGGCCCCCTGTAGTCTTCCTGTAGTTTCCACTGGATGAACTATGGGTTAGTGCCTATCGATGTACCTACAGGTGTACCTACAGGGGCTGCTCTGGCACTGACAGCGCTGGACCGACCTCGAGTGTTTGTCATCATCTGTCGATAGCACAACACCTCAGCATAGCACAGCACAACGACAGAGCACGCGGAATAGATCTCTGGACGAACAGAAACAGTGCTGTTTGGTCTCTAGAGATGACTAAGGCTCTTTCCGTAAGACAATACTAGTAGTACTAGTACTTCGTACCTTCCTGTACAGAGTACTCGTGTAGTATCAACATCTTGCCCCCATCAACTCAACACGCCATCAATCAATACACGACAACGTTCAAACTCTATGCCGCATTCGAGGGAGACCTCCATCTGTGTCTGCTCCCTCCTCGTCTTCGTACGACTGCTTCGTATGCTCAGGTACTGGCCGGTACTCGTACTCCGACTATCCATGTCTCACCCTCCAGCTCGGGCCGCTAGCCCCCCTTTTGTCCTAGTCTCCTCCCGTCCCAACCTCATGGTGAGGTCTTGGGTACTTGCTCCTCTTGCTCTCTCACGCCGTTGACCAGGCCATCGACGCAGCTCATCGTATGTATCGCCTACTTGAACCCCCATCAGACGTGGGTCTCGCACCCGTGCGCCCGTGGGTGGTCCTGGTGCTGGCGCAGTACGGGTGCCACTAGTTGTCGTACTCCGCACTGAGCATGTCCTCGTACGGATAGCTCCCCCCCTCTCTTGTGTGTGTGCCTCGGGAGTACTGCACGGCGTACAGGCAATCTGGGTAACTGGACTGTCCTCCTCGTACCTGGACATAGTTGACCCCTGTCTTTTGTGGGCTTCTGCGAGCTTCAGGGGACCGCTGTTTTGCTTCGTGATCCTTGGTTGCATGGTGGGTTACATGGGTAGGCCCCTTTCCACCCCGGCACCCACGCCACGCCAGGTACCAGCCCAGGCCAGAAGTACGAAGAGTACGGAGTTTGGGAGAAGGCTATCGAGGCAAGCAAGCATTGGCAAGCAACTCGCTGTGCATTCAAGGCTCTCTCTGGCTCTCTCTCTCTCTCCTGTGAGTACGGAGTACGAGTACTAGACTCTAGCACGTCGTAATTAATCTAGTCCCCTGCCATCTTCTCCTCTCGGCCCCCCCTAATACACCAATACACACCCCCCGGCACGCCTGTAGGCCCACGAGAGGGATCCTGGTTTGGCCCGAGAGGCGAAAAGAAGGTGCTGCTCACCACATGGGACCATCCCCCAACGCTGCCTCTCTCTCTCCTCTTCTCTCCTCCCCCCCTCCGAGTGCTCTCTCGTCCGTCTTTTCCTCTCCTCTTCCCTTCCTCGAGGCTCTTCCCCCCCCACTCGAGGTTTTTTTCTTTTCCTTGCACAGATTACATTCGTTTCTTGTCTGCCGTTCTCGATCACCACTAGGTGATCACTCTTCTGCCCCGGGAACCGGATGGCCTATTGAGCTTCTCGTCTCCTTTCGAGAGCCCATTCCCATCACCCAGCAGAAAGCAGACTGACTTGACTGCTCGCCGCAAGAGGAGCAGCAGCAGCAGAAGCACCCGCCCGGATCGTGGTGACACATAGGATCCCGCCTGTCGACGACGACGGCCAAGCAATTCAACCTCCACCTCACCTCACCTCACATACGGAAGAGCAACCGCCATCATGCCTCCCTCTCTCAACGCCCACTCCTCCTTCACCCGTCCCCGGACGAGCGACCGCGATGGCCGACCCAGCACGCGCGACCAGAGCGGTACCGACAACCTCCTGATTCCCAGCCGTACCTCGTCCCTCCACTCGCGCATCACTCAGCCCGCCCCCGCCACCCTCGCCTCCAAGCCCCAGCAGCGCACCCCCAAGACCCTCACCCATGCCTACATGGTCTGTGGTGTCGGCCGTGAGCCGTCCCAGTGGGTGAAGGCCCCTGGACCTTCGCAGGGCAAGATTGGCCACATGAAGGGCGCCGTTGGGCAGTTCTGGCTGCCCGAGATCCTCGGCAGCAGCCCAAGGCTCGAGCAGGACAATGAGATTGCCCGCGCCCTGCACGCCGCCATGAAGGTATGATGAGAGAAGAGACTCTTGAAGCGAGGGATTTGAGTGGCCCGATGGACGGCTTGATAACTGACCGTGTAATACTTGGTATAGGCCTGCTTCCCTCATGACGTCGAAATCTGCACCGGCCGCAGCCAGCCTCACTGCGTTCACCATGCATTTGTCCTGCAGCAGGACTCTTCCCACACCCTCTACGGTATCTCTCTGCGCGTCTGGTCCCGCGCCGACGAGAAGAGGGCCGAGACGATCCGTGATCTCCGCAAGCGGACCGAGCCCGACTTCTACGACAACACCGACGAGACCTACTGGATCCCCTACTGCCTGTCCTTCCTCTCCCGCTACCCGCTCTACAACCTCCTGGGCGACTACCTGCGCGGCATGTGGATCCACTGGAACAAGGCCACCAACCTGTTCCACGCCGAGGAGGTGTCGCGCATCCTCAGCTTCCCCGCCCCTCGCCTCAACGACCTGGTCCGCATCGACATGAAGGACTACGCCCTGTGCTACCAGTTCCCCTCGTCTCCGACGGGCTTCCAGAACTTTGCCATGTGGCCCCTCTTCTCCTGCCTGTCGATCCCCAACATTGTTGGTGTCATCGAGGCCGCCATCTCGCCCACCCGCCGCATCATCTTTGTCAGCCACTACCCGGCCATGCTGACCATGGCGGCCGAGAGCATCCGCTACTGCGTCCGTGTCTACGAGTGGAGCGGTCTCTACGTCCCCGTTGTCCACGCCCGCCACGCTGCCGAGCTGGTCCAGGAGCCCGGCCCTTACATCCTCGGTATCACGGCCGAGTGCCGCTCGCTCTTCACCGCCCCGACCGATGCCCTCGTCGTGGACCTCGACCGCAACTTCGTCCTCACCTCGGACCCGCCCACAGCCCTGACCCCGACGCAGCGCAACAAGTTTGTGTCACGCCTGACCCAGTCGCTCAACGGCGATGTCACCCCCTCGGGTGTCCCCAACCACCTGCGCTCTGCCTACGGCGGCGGCAAGCTCATCCCTGCCGGCCAGATCATCGTGATGCGCGGCGAGGTCGAGTCGATCCAGGACCCCGAGTGGTGGAACCAGGACTCTGTCATGGCTGTCATGGACCACGTCTGCGAGAAGATTGGCCGTAACTCGGGCATCAAGGCCGTCTTCGCCGGCCCGCAGAAGAAGCCGCTCATGACCAAGGTGTCGATGCGTCACCTCAACGAGATTGTCCGCGAGAGGAACCAGTACTCGCGTGACGCCCTCGAGGCCTGGCAGGACTTTATCAACCTCAAGGGTCGCATGGACACGGAGCTGACCAAGGTCAACAAGCGCAACAACTACCTGGTCGAGGAGCTCGAGAGCTGGAAGCAGCAGTTCCTCAAGTTCCAGGCCTTTGCTGAGCAGCTCACCAAGGAGACGCAGGACCTCAAGATGAAGATTGAGAGCCACAAGAAGGAGAACCGCCGTCTGGCCGGTCTCATCGACCAGCAGAAGGACGACAACGCCCGCCTGTCTGTTCGCCTCAGCGGCACCGAGAAGCAGCGCGACGACGCCCTCGAGGCGCTTGTGCTGCAGCAGGAGATTGCCGAGGAGCTCGAGCGCGAGCGCAAGCGCAACAAGAAGGAGCTCGCCCAGATGCAGCACACCAACACGACCATCCTGCGCCAGCGCGACGAGGCCCGCCGCGTGGTCCTGCACCTCCGCAGCCTGGTCGGCGGCCAGAGCCACCACATGGAGCACCTGATTCAGTCTCTGACCAAGCCCGAGGAGCTCCTCAGCGAGATCGAGGCTGGCTTCGAGGACGAGCAGATGGCCGAGGCCGAGAAGAAGGGCCTCTCGGTTGCCGAGAGGCGCGAGAAGCTCAAGACGGTCATGATGTCGCAGGACGAGAAGCGCATCTCGGCCTCGAGCTTCATCGACGTGGCCGACCGCCACCTCAAGGACAAGACGGACGCCATTGCGCACATTGTGCGCAACATTGCCGAGCAGTGCCAGGCTGCCGTCGAGTCGCTGCAGCTCGCCCAGGACGCCGAGCTCCGCAGCAGCGGCATGCGCAGCTCGAGCGCCGCCAGCCACGCGCACGCCCAGGCTCAGGCCCAGGCCCACCACAACCGCCACCGCCGCAGCAGCAACATGTCGACGGCGGCGCAGAGCGACGACGGCACGGGCGTTCACTCGTCGGCCACGTCGGAGAACGGCGGCGACGATGCCCACAGCACGAGCAGCCTGCTTCAGCCTTCGGGCCGCACCTCGTCGATCCCCCCGACGCCGGACCTGATCCCCAACCGCAGCAGCACGGCCATGTCGTTTGCGTCGACGACGGCGACGACGCCCGAGCGCGGAAGCCAGCAGTTCATGTCGCGCGACGACATCCCTACCAAGATTGTCGAGGACGACGAGGAGGAGGGCGAGGACGGGTACGACGACGCCCGTGCCGAGAGCCAGGAGCATGGCGTTGTGACCAAGCACAGCCACCAGAACCTGATGCACAGGACGTCGGGAGCTCGCATCAGCGCCATTGGGGGCAGGTGATTTACACTGACTTTGACTGATTGAAAAATGCTGTGATTTATTTTGTGTTACTGCGAGTTTTGGCGTTGTCTTTTTTGTCTTTTTGTCTTTTCTTGTTATCGTCCACTCCCTCTGTTGTCCTTCTTCATACCCACGGGATGAAGGAATTTTACCTTATTCTTACCCCCCCACCACGCACGTCTGTTTTTTCTTGGACCATGTTGAAATCTATTCCACGGGGCATTGTGTTGCAAGCCGACTTGCCCGTTTTAACTACTTTTCTCTTTTTAAACTACTACCTTTTTTCTCTCTTACTACTCTTTCCTTTTTATTTAACTCTACTATTCTACCTTTCTATCTTGTTATGAGTGAGCTGCTGTTTTAGTGTTGTATCAGTCGGCGTGCAGCTTATTTTCCAGTTTTAGTTTCGGGAGTCTATTTTGTCATGTATGTACATTGGAGGTTTAGTTATGTACCTGTGATTCTGATTCTGTCATTCTGCGCTTTGTTCATGACGGTTTGGAGTGACGTTTATGTGATGTGAGTGATGAGTTATGATGTACGGAGTACGGAGTGAGATGAGTGGAAGAGCGAGCGTAGCGAGGACAGCCCCCGGCAGGGCCGCCGGAGGCAAAGACGAGAGTGAGAGTGGGTGAAGTACTTTGTGGAGAACGTGGAGTCGTGGTGTGTGAGCGAGCGGAGCGAGGACAGGCCCCGGCAGGGCCGCCGGAGGCAGAATCAAGAGAGGACGAAGTATGTGTACAGAGTAGAGCGGAGTGAGAAGAGTAGTAAGGGCGTTGGAGGGTGAATTGTGAGAGTGGTGTTGTGTGGCTTGATGTTTGTACGGTGTTTTGATGGGTGTTTGAGTTGGAGATGTTGAGGTTGGAGGTTAGGTGATGGGAGTGTGTAGTGGTGTTTGTGTTTGTGCGTGTACGCATCAATCAATTGTGCTTGCGCAGAAAACGACACCCAATCGCCTTGACTTGAGTTGATCTGGCCCCAAGAGTCTCCTTAGTTTTAATGAGGTCTTATGAGGCCGATGATGGGATGATGGAGGATTTGGACGGAGTACAGGGTATGGTTGTGTTGAAGATGTTCATGAACCATGGATCATTCGCCTTGCCTACTGTCCCTGTGAGTATCGTCAATACCGTCTGGATCTTGTTCTCCCGGGATTATCACAGAAGATGTTTTCTCTGCTGCCATGTTCAATATATGCTGTTCTGGTTGAGTTTGCGACGGTGCTTGTCAAATATAGCCTTGTTGGCATGAGAAAGACTAGCCTCATCAACGCCATCACAATTGTGAACAAAGTGACCTTCAACCTATGCAACAAAGTACTCATACTCATCTCATAAGGTATCCATTTTATTGCAATTGTATTACAAAGACTATAGCCACTACGAGTATTATGAAAACGAACCCATATCTCATAAAGAACTTGAAGTCGTGTCCGGTACAATTAATCTCATACTACGGAGTATTAGTACCTGCCACTAGTGGGTGGTGCTGAGTTGGAGCGTTGCCGGTGGCTGATGTCATTAGCGATAAGATTGGAAGCAAAAAAAAAAGTTGGCGGCCAAACTCCAACGTTGAATTCTCATCTCGACAACAACAACATTTAAATCTACAACACCTACAACACCTACACAGCATCGATATAACCAACAACGAACCTCCAGTATCTACTACCAATTACACAGAATCGTCGCCATCATTAATATCATCGACAGGGCCGAAGCCCAAGACATCCCCCACCCGCCACCATGGCCGACCCCCTCCTGACGACCCTCTGCACAATCTGCCACGTCTCGCCTCCCCAGTACCGCTGCCCCCGCTGCGGCACGCGCACCTGCTCCCTCCCCTGCGTGCGCAAGCACAAGGCCTGGTCCGACTGCACCGGCGACCGCGACCCGACCGTCTACCGCCGTCCGCGCGAGCTCAAGACCCCCGCGGGCATCGACCACGACTACAACTTCCTGCACGCCATCGAGCTCGACGTCGGCCGCACCCAGCGCGCCCTCGTCGAGGAGAAGGGACTCATCGACGCCTCCGAGTTCGATTACCTCCCCCCGCCCACCATCCGCGAGGTGCGCTGGAAGGTCGGCCCAGATGGGCGCAGGCGCCGTGTAGTCGTCACGCGCGAGCTGCGCGACAGCCGCCGCGCCGTCGCCGCCAATCGCCTGCTCAACAAGTACCTTGCCCATCGGCTGCGGCAGCTCAATATCCTTGTCATGTGCGTGCCCGCCGGGATGCAGCGGCGTAAGGAGAATAAGACGACCCTCCATCGGCCCACGGGTAGGGTCCATTGGCAGGTGGAGTTTATCGAAGTCACCGCCACCACGGACGAACAGGAAGAAGATAAGGACGAAGAGGGCGAAGGAAAGGGGTACAAGACAAACCGTCTTCTAGGCAGGGTCTTTGACAATGTGCCCCTTTACGAGGCATACCACCTGTCCCGCGAGCGCGAACGCGACCGCAACAACAACAGCGGCAGCACCCATAGCCACATGCACCTGCAGACCCGCGACGCGCGCTGGCTGCCCGCTTCAGACATTGCCCAGGACCCCTCCACAGGACGCTGGGTGCACCCGCCATCCTCCCTTGACGACAGCGACAGCGGCATGTGGCCCGCCGAGAGGGACACCCTCTGGCGCTCCAGACACGACTACTTCCTCGCCAACCCGCGCCAGAGGACTGACCGCCCCAAGCGCATCACCCACCTATCCGTCGACGATACCCTAGCCAACGTCCTGGCCGACACCCTAGTCGTCGAGTTCCCAACCGTGTACGTGCTCGCGCGGGGCGCCGCCCTGCCGTCCGGCTTCGTCCTCGGCCAGAAGGAGTACCACGGCAGCAGCGGGCCCTCGCCGTCCTCCAACAAGAAGAATCAAAAGGCGACTCCCAAAAAAGGCAAGAGGTCCGACTCGCCGTCACCCTCTAGGTCTCCCTCTGGGGGACCCTCTGGGTCTGCCTCAGCGTCGGCCAAGCGCAAGAAGACAGACACCCTGCTTGGAAAGGCCGTGGCCAACAAGCGCAGGAAGAGGGGCGGTGCGGACGACAAGGAGGAGGGCGAGGTGGATGGCGATGAGCAGGATGGCGACGGCAGTGATATGGACATGGACATGGATGACTCGCGGAGTAGTATTGCCACTGTCGATGATGATAGTCAGGGTCTCGAGGTGGGCGATGTCATTGCCGAGGAGAGCTTTGATGAGTCCGACTCGGATGACACGAGCAGCTCGGGGAGTGACAGCGATGACGACGAGTGATGCGGTGCAGTGCGGTGCAGTTGAGGATTTCGACCGCCCATTTTATTGCAAAGATTTGATACCCTTGTATTTTGTATTACAATTGTACATTCTGGAAAGCAAGTTGCTATAGAGAAAAAATCACATGTTTTCATTCAGCCGGGTGCTTCCTGTTAGAAGGTGTAAAAGTCGTGGTTGGCCAGGTACAACAGGTTCTCGACGCTTGCCGTAGAGTCAAAGCTGCTCGTATCTAGGAACCCTTCTGTCGGCATTGACTGCATCAGTGTCGTTGTCGGCGACTGGCATTGCGTCTGGTTCTGCATCGGCACCCCTCCCTGCTCCTCGCAAAACGTCTTGACAAAGGCACCTACGTCAAATCCGCGACGGTGTCTCTTGTGGGCTCGGCCCGGTGCACCATCATCGTCACCTGCCTTGCGCTTCTTCTGGCCCAGGCTTGTTGTCTCTCCAAGCAGACAGGTCAACAGCTTGACCCCGCGAACGGCAACCATGCTGTTGCGGCATCGCTTCAGAATGTCAACAACGTCCTCTACCAGCTGTCTGTGCCCGGAAACCTCCATGTCCCCCGGCTCGTGGTGAAGGATGTCCAGAACGAGAATGATGGAGGCGGCCACGGAGAAGGCCTGGTGGACCCATACGACGGGCCCGTCCTCGTCGACGACGCACTTGTACTCTTTGATGATGGTCTTGGCCGCGGCCAGGCACGTGCGTCGGGTGAAGGCAAACGCCGGGTTGGTGAAGCTCTCGGACAAAAACGAGCGGTGGATCATGATTATCTTGTGCGATGACGAGATGGCCAGTGCCCGTCGCGCCCAGGGAATGTACACGGGCCAGTCTGGGCGCAGCGGCCCGCTCGAGGAGAAGAAGGCCGGGCGACCGGCTGTGGCGAGCGACCGCAGCTGCTTGTCATACTTGACCACCTGCTCGTACTTGGTGAAGGGCGTGTTGCAGGTAACCAGATCGTCCTGCAGGCGCGGCAGGATGCTGGCAATCGAACATCGGAACCGGGCGAAGCTGGTGATGGTGGGTATGCCCTCGTCCAGCGGGCTCGGGTTGCCGTCGTGGCAATTCCACGGTGTTTCTGACCGCGAGTACAGCGGGTTCACCAGGTACGTCTCAGAGAATGGAATGTTAAACCAGTCTTGGATGCACAGCTGGGCCCAGGCGCGTCGGCCAGACTCCTTGTCGGCAAAGTCTCCGGGTGCATCAGCAGTGAGCCGGTGCAATCCCAGGCTCTGGGAGATCCTCACGGCAGCGGCGAGGTAGATGGACTGCTTGTTGGAGAAGCCCAGCATGTGCGCTGATATGGTCAGCGTGGCGATGGCTTGCACGGATAGGATGGAGTGGTTGGCCGCGTAGTCGGCGCGGTCGAGGCACGTCATGGTGGCCTGGAGCCATCTCCTCGACAGCGTCTCCCGCTCCGCGTCTCGGTAGCCCCAGAGCTCGGCCGTCGACCTCGGAACGCACGTCATGCTCCCGGCCAGCACGGAGAAGAGGAAGGCGACCCATTGCAGGTTGACTCTGGAAGGACCTGTCTCTACATGTATGCAGCCGCCGTGCTTGGAGTAGAAGGTCTCGAGCTGCTTGCGCAGCGTAGGCGCATAGTATGAGCAGTGGTACCACAGAAGGCATCGCTCGTGCCACTCGACGAGCTGCCATACTCGTCGCTCGTCAGGGAGGAGGAGCTGCAGGACCGCGAGCTGATCATCACCCGTATTCTGGACATCTGGAAACTCGGGCGTATCTCCGACATCGCCTGTCATCATCTGGTCAACGTTTGAGATGGCCTCGGGCGAGGTCACTGAGTGATTCTCGGGCTTCTTCCTTCGGCCCCATGCCAAGAACTCAAGTATCGACGCGGCATCCTCGGCGACCGAATCACTCTGCTGCAGGTCGTCATCTTCACATCGTCGTCGAAGCTCGCGCCTATCGGGACCATGTCCCTCCTCGTCAAGCGACCGGGGCGTCTGCTCCATTAGGTCTATATCCAGAGACGGTGACTGCTGTTGAGATGTCGATGACGCACGCTGGAGCTTTGCCTCGAGATGCGAGATTCTGAGCTTCAGCCTTTCGACTTCGTGGGCATTGGCATTCCCAGCCAGCGACCTCGGTGGCGATGCCGGACCAGGTGCAGCCACACTCCTCCGCCTGATGTCTGGAGAGAGGGACCCTGTCCCCGCTACGCAGGTGTCCTGCTCATGCCTGGAACAGTTGGAGCAATCATTGAAGATGTAGAAGAAGAATTCGACGAGACATGGCCGCACAGCGCTCTTACCTCCGAACACAGTTGGTGCAAGGGATTGTCTTGGAGCACTTGACCTTGCGACGGGAGCAGGCCGCGCAGGTAAGACGAGTGCGCGTCCCGTCTAGAGACATGGCATCCACGGGTGAGAGTGCTCCGTATACTTATGTAAACAGAGATGTTCAAAGAGGCGGCGAGGACGGTGCGATGGGGAATCGGAGGTCGATGCCCGAGGCCGAGCAAATGCGATTGTGACCGAGGAGGCGCGAGTCTTTCTTCGGGGTTCCACAGCTGCACAGTTTCTGCCTTTGATACTGAATGCAACACCATCAATTGTAGACGAGAACCATTGACATCGGCTGGCAGTTTGCTACTGCTACTGCTACTGCCACTGCTGCTGCTGCTGCTGCTGGGGTACGATAAGCACATATGCTCCATGTTGTACATTTGTACCGGGACATGGCCGTTATCTTGCCAGCCAACCTTATACCCCCGCAGATGCATACACCCGTCCATCAATCACAAATGATAGGCAGTCCTGCCAACATTGAGACTTGTACTTATCATTGACGGGCGACCACTGCCGATGCCGACGCCGGGCACCGCGCGGTAACCATGTCGAGCTGCAGCTACGTTGTACTTAGATAGCACAGGCCCAGCTCTGTCTCTTGTCAAGACGATGTCGGACCTCGCGCTGGAACCCGTTTTCTTCTCTCCATACCCTATTGACGTGGTTGATTGATTGAATCATGGCGTTCCAGGACTATCGCCAACGAAGCCAGGCCAAGGCCGACCATGTGGTCACAAAGGTGAAGACGCGGCTCACGGAGCCCAGAAGCTGGGCGCTTCCCAAGCAGAAGAGCAGCATCGCTCCACCAGACGTCTGGACGAATGCCGACCAGGGTGAGTTCCGTGCCCGCGTTGCATTGCGAGATCAGACAGACACCTCTGACACGATGGTTGGTACCGTCCCGCAGACCCTGTGCCTCCCGAGCTCCTCACCTGGAGCAAATGGTCCTTCCTGTCCTACTGGTACAGCGATCTGGCCACCATATCGGCATGGAGCATGGCGTCGAGCATCGTGGCCTCGGGCTTGTCCGCCACGGACGCCGTCCTCGTCGTCCTGGTGGCCGGCATCTGCAACGCCATTCCCACGGTACTCAACGGGTGCATCGGTGCCGATCTGCACATCCCGTTCCCTGTGGCGGCGAGGGCAAGCTACGGCTACTGGCTCAGCTACTTTTGCATCATCAGTCGCGGAGTCCTCGCCCTGTTCTGGTTCGGTGTGCAGAGTGCCTCGGGCGGAGAATGTGTTACGGCTGTAGGGCTCCTTAAAACTCCAATTCCAGTTTCTTTAGCTACATGCCGATATTAATGGGCTGACCAAACAGATGATACTCGCCATCTGGCCCAGCTATGCCAATGTCCCGAACCGCCTGCCCGCCAGCATCGGCGTCTCCTCCCAGGGCATGTGCTCATATCTCATCTACTGGCTCCTGCAGTTCCCGCTGCTCCTGATCCCGACATACAAGCTGCAGCGGCTGTTCAACATCAAGGCTGCCGTGACGATGCCCATGTGCCTCGCCATGGTCATATGGATCTCTGTCAAGGCCGGTGGTGGTGGCCAATTCTTCAATGCGCCCGGCACCGTGACAGGGTCTGCCCGTGCCTGGCTGTGGCTCTCCAACTTGGTAAGATACAGCTCCGCATCTGCACTTGATTACACTTGTACAGTCTTTGTCTAACACCCATCTTCAGACATCCGTGACTGGTGGTTATGCCACGCTGGCCGTCAACATCTCGGACTTCTCGCGCTTCAGCAAGGAGAAGCAGGCGCCGTACTGGCAGCTGCCCTTCATCCCCTTTCTCAAGACCGTCTTCGGGCTCTTCGGCATCATCTCGGCAAGTGCATCACGCGAGATCTACGGTGAGACGCTCTGGAACCCCATCGACATCATCAACAAGTGGCAGGGCAGCCCCGGTGGACGTGCGGCCGCCTTCTTCTGCGCCGCCATCTGGCTGCTCGCCCAGATCAGCGTCAACATCAGCGCCAACGCCATCTCGTTTGCCAACGACATCACCACCATGGCGCCCCGGTGGTTCAACATCCGCCGTGGCACTATCTTCGTCGCCCTCTTTGGCGGCTGGGCCCTCTGCCCCTGGATCATCATGAGCTCTGCTGTCGCGTTCCTCAACTTTATGTCCGCCTACGCCATCTTCATGGCCCCCATCGCCGGCATCCTCACGGCCGACTACTGGCTCGTCAAGAAGCGGAAGCTCGATGTGCCGGCTCTCTACGACCCGCACGGAATCTACCGCTTCGGTCGCTTTGGCGTCAACTGGCGGGCCCTCGTCGTCAACCTCGTTGTCATTGTCCCGCTCCTGCCTGCCCTTGGCAACAAGGTTACCCCCGACAAGGTGGCCATCAGCGAGGGGCTCAAACACCTGTTTGCCTTCAACTGGCTCTACGGGTACATAACCTCGCTTGTTATCTACTACACGCTCAATTTCCTGTTTCCGGCAAAGGAGACGCTTGTGCCGGCGGTCGTACCGGGATGTGATTACAGTGCTATTCATGGCGTCGAGGCCGATGCTGAGAGTAGCCGTTCTACGGGCGAGAAGTATGATAGCAAGGCACCAGAGTCGCCTTTGGCCCGAGAGGTGTAGAGTGCTCGGAAAATGGGCTTCCTAGACCCCCAAAGCAGATAAGTAAAGACAGGGAGGTACATGTAAAGAACCATGATATCGATTCAAATATTAGCCCTCGTCCTCTAGAGCCTTCGGGAACTGTGTGCCATTCCTGCAGTGACTATCCAATCGACATCAAGGGATTCCGTATTTCCAATCTTGATTGAAGCAATTTGGTGTTACGACCAATTGTATCACATCATTGTGATTGACCCTATCTAGCTCCCGTCTGGATGTACAGTACATCGGCCGAGGGTGGTGGTACATCAACACCTCGGCCGAGCCCCGCGTTCTTATCGCTGATATTGACCACAGTGCCGACGTCACTCGTGCACCCAATACAGAAGTAAACCGTGATGATTGACGGTTTGCACTCGCATTGTGATGCTGTTGATGTTCGGAAAGCGCCATCGACCGTCAAGTTTGACCAAACTTCCAGCGGCGGTGCCCGAGGGACGACATTCTCGATTCTTTGAGACTTGAAGTCCTTTATGAACACTGCATCCTGTCCCTACTCATACATGATTCAATCCATACAAGCTCTCACAACTTGACAATTGTGCAATCATACATAAGCAGACATCATGGCGACTAAGTACGAAGACAGGCCTATCCCCCAGGTACAGATCCGACCCTCTCCCTTGCCAAACATGCCACTAGGCTCCGCCAACTAACAAACGACATGGACATTCAGATCTCTCTGGCCAATTTTGACGCCCGCATAGACGAAATCACCTCGCAACTGGTCGCAGCAGCCGAGAATGTAGGCTTCTTCGCCATCGTCGATCACGGCGTGACTCCCGCCCAGGTAGACGCCATGTTCGCCACGTCGGAGCGCTTCTTCTCGCTGCCCCTCGAGGCCAAGCGCACCGTCGCATGGACCCCCCAGAACGTCGGGTACGAGCACAAGTCGCAGGTGCGCCCCTCGACGGGCGCCGCCGACCAGAAGGAGTCGTATCAGCTGCAGTTCGGGGACAACATGCGCGGCATGTGGATCGGCGAGGACCTGTGCCCGGGCTTCCGCGACCAGAGCCGGTCGTTCATGCACCAGCTGCAGGGCGTGTCCGAGAAGCTGATGACCTGCTTTGCGCGCGGGCTCGGCTTCCCCGATGACTTCTTCGTGCGCGCCCACGATGTTTCCAGGCCGGACTGTCAGACTGTCCTGCGGCTGCTGCACTACTTTGAGACGCCCCGCAGCCGCGACACCAACAACATCCGTGCTGGTGCCCATGCGGACTGGGACCTTCTGACGCTGCTGTTTCAGCGTGATCAGGGCCAGTCTGGATTGGAGATATGCCCTGGCCGTGAGGTTGTGACGGAGTTGGCTGGTGCTGGGGCTAACGTGAACGACCAGACGTGGACGAAAGTTGAGTTCGTGCCCGGGAGCATCATCTGCAATATTGGCGATCTGCTCATGAGCTGGTCGGATGACCGGTTCAAGAGCACGCTGCACCGCGTCAAGGCGCCGTGCGAGGAGGGCGACAACTATGACGAAAGGTACAGCATCGCCTTCTTCAATCAGCCCTGCAGGGACACTGTTATCCAGGGACCGCGCAAGAAGTATCCGGCTGTCACGGGGGAGGAGTTCACAGCACGGGCTATGAAGGCCCAGTTTACGGCTCTGCAGGCGAAGTTGCAGGCTGAGGAGGAGGCTAAGAGGAAGGGTGCTGCCGCGATGGACAAGGTTATGCCAACGGAGACGGTGGCCTGAACTGCTTCGGCACAAACATACGTGTAATCAGTTTTCAACAAAACGTTCAATTGATGCTTTGTGATCTATATGTACGCCGCCGAATCAACTGTTTATTGATTGCTGGAGCAAACACTATCAACCCTCCTGCATCCCTTGGGACAAACATATCCCGGATCATACTGCCAGAGAAAGTACGGATCCGTCTCGTTGGTCAGAACCTCTCCCAGGATCCTCGTCGAGGTCCCCATGCCAAACGACTGCCGGAAGATTTCCACGGAGGATATGCGGATCTGGTCCCAGCCCTTCTGGATCAGAGTGTCCATGCTGGACCCGTAGATGTACTCCTTGAACCCGGACCACTGGATGGCCGAGGCGCACATGGGACAGCTCTCGGCGTTGGTGTACAGAGACAGGTCGGCAAAGGCATCCACGGCCTCGGTGGCGGTCAGCTTGTAGGGTCCCGAGGGGTCGGTCAGGATTGCGCTGCAATTGGCAATGGCGGCCATTTCGCCTGTAGTCCCGTCAGTTTACCAGTCGGAATGAGCTGATCACCTTATATAGAGAGTCTACACACCGTGAAACGTCGGGTTGCCAGCAGTGCCCTTGGAGTTGGCCCCGATGCAGACCAGCTTTCCGTCTACCGAGGATGTGTGGTTGACAATTGCGGTTCCAAAGGCGGCAAAGGGACACGGTGAGCCCGTCACAATATACGGAGCTTCATTTGCCTTGCGCATCCAGTACGCTCGGGTGCTGAATGGGATGTTGTTGATGGTGAGTGTCGAGTCGGCCATGACCATGCCGCCGATCTGGTGGGCCAATGCCACGGGAATCGGAAGCACGAGACAGACAATTGCAATTAGAAGGCGAGGAAACATGGTTGTTGGAATTTGTTCTCCGAAGAAACAGACATGAAAGTCAAGGACAGAATGTACATGTATATCAACCAAGAGTTGCTTCGATCCTCCTCTTAAAGGTGGGATTTCAACCCATGTCATTGAAGTCGAGACTCCACTCAGAGGATACGGTTTAATTCCATTCCCTGTTAATCCGTCGTTGAGTATGTACCTATCTGCTATCCTAGTGTGCTTACATCTGGGAAGAATTAGTTGAAAATGAGGTCTTTGGAAGGGGGTTGCCCGTTGATAAGATCAATTGTTGACGGGGTTGGCCGAGGCTCGGGCCCGAGTGGGGGGTCACTGATATGACGGAGAAGTCCGGTGCTGCAAAGCAACTCAACCAACAGGGAGCAAGCGATTTGATGGCAATCGACACCCCAGATATACTAATCCCTCTTCATAGCCGCTTTCGTAGATGCTTCTTTTGTCAGTATTGTCATTCCAGCAGTATCATTGAACACATAGTGTAGCACCCATCTAAAGCTTGCCAGACACGATCATCATCATGGGTTCAATTCCGGGCCCCAGCTTCACTATCGAGCAGATGCCCAAAGAGACGGGCAAGAAAACCAACTTTGGAGCCGTTGTCAAAGGTGTCGACCTGAACGACATTGCCGGTCAGTCTGTTTCTTACACGTACTTATCAATCGTTTGGCCCCGCTCTAATGCACGTTCGGATTTGAGTTTGTAGATGCCGACGTCGAAGCTCTCAAAGAAACCATCTGGAGACACAAGGTCGTCGTTATAAAGGGCCAAAAGGACCTGCAACCGATCAAGCAATGGGAGCTTGTCACCCGGTGGGACCCCGAAGCGCCCCAGGTGCACTCACACGGTACCCTCTCCACCTTTAGCAAACAAGGAGGTCTTCTAGCAGTCAGTATTGTCACTAAACAAACAACCACTTACATAAATCCCCCGTCGTTTTTACTAACATGTCAGGCAACAGAAAAGCCGTGATGTCCACGGAATCCCCGGGGCCGAAAACGTCCGCCTGATTGGCAAAGGTTACCAAGGAGCCAACCACTACGGTCTCCTCGACAAGACAGTCAAGAAGCCGCTGTCACACGACTGGCACGCCACCGAGCTCTCAGCCGAAGAGTTCGCAAGGGGCCACACGCGCTTCCAGCGCTGGCATATTGACGCCCCGCTATACGACCGCGATCCAGCCTGGTTCACGACACTGCGGTGCATCAAGCGGCCCACGAGCCCCCCCGTAACGATCCACTGGGACGACGGCAGCGGGCAGACCATGACGGTCGAGCCCGGGCTGACGGCCTTTTTCTCTAATGTGCAGTGCTACGAGCTCATGACGGCCGAGGAGAGGGCCGTAGCCGACTGCTCATGGGTTGAGTACGCGCCCATGCCGTACCTCTGGATGAGCGCGTGTCGGGGCTCGCCCAACGGGCTGGGCGTCGTGTCTCAGGGCAGGGAGAAGTCACTCGACGAGCTGGGCGAGTTCGACGAAGCCAAGATCAAGAGGTATCCCATGGTGTGGGTCAACCCCGTCACGGGAGAGAGGGCCTTCATGGTGCATGGAATGTGTGTGCGCAGGATGTACCTGCGCAGGTCGCTGGATGATGGCCCGGAGAAGACGGCCGTGGTGGACGATGTTGAGGAGATTCGCAGATGGCTGAAGCCAATCCAGGAGAGGGTGCTGAAGCCAGAGTATATCGTGGTGCCGTGCGTGGAGGAGGGCGACATCGTCATGTGGGCTAACTACCAGATGTTCCATACTGCTGTTGACTATCCGGATGAGTTTGGGCCCCGGACGATGCATCAGGCTAATATTGGCGCGAGCAAGGGTCCGACAGGCCTCTTTGATATTCCGGGGGACGCATGAATTGGCTACCCAGGAAGTGAAATGAGAGTAATCAAGAAGAGCTCCTGTATAATGTATTCGCCGTGGGCCCTAGGTCGTGGGAGACAGGGTGGAAAGTGAAGGTGAAAGAGAAGAGGTGTGTATACGTTCACTCGTTGATGGCATGTAAGTGCATGTGTACACGCGGGAGAGAGAAAAGACCAACGCTACAGAAAGGTTCATAGTTTGACTCTGGTGATATCTTCTTATTTCATTTATGAGCATGCCATCTAAAAATCAGACTGCTTATGTACTTCTACATGCTAAATTCGAAACTCAAAGGACCTCGCGTTGTGACTTATACATGTGCGTTCTACAACGGCGCTTCACCCCGCACCTGCTTCTCCAACTCCTTCTCCAGACTCGCCCACAGTCCCTTCGCCCTATACCCAGACACCCAGTAATTCCCATCGGCATCCTTGCCGCTGATGGGCCACCCCTCAGGGAAGGACGGATCCTGGACGCACTGGATATACGAGGCGCGCAGGGGCTCCCCGCGCGGCTGGCGCGTGACGGCGGCAGCAAAGTCAAAGTTGAACAGCCCAGCCTTCTGCCAGTTGGAGAAGAAGATGTTGTACATGCCGCTGTCGCCGAAGAAGACGGGCATCCGCATCGTGGGGTCAAACTGGCGCTGCAGCGCGGCGTACGACTCAACCTGCGCGCGCGTGCCCTGCTCGTCGATGGCGCGGCGGAACTCGCGCGCCAGCCAGCTGAGCGGCTTCCCGACCAGGTCGCGCGCCGGCTGCAGGACCGTTGGGAACCCCAGCGCCATGGAGATGAAAGGCCGTCCGGATGGCAGGAGGTCGTCCGCGCCACCCAGCACCTTGCGGAGCGACATGGAGTTCTGCGCCGCGACCGTAGCATCTGAGTCGCGTCCTAACGACGACACGCAGAGCAGCCGGGTGAACCAGGCGGAGAGGACGTCGCCCTCGCTCACAAACGGCACATCTTCTCCTTCCGTGCTGGCGGCGGCCAACTCCTCACGCACATCGGCGCACATCTTCTCCCAAAAGGTCGCCGGGATACACACTATACGGGTCTCCTTGGGGCCGGCGAGCGAGACGATGTTGCGCAGGCCATATGCCACCTTCCCGGACATACCGACCATTTTGTCCGCGAGGATGTGCGTCTCCGTGGCGTTCTTGCCAAACTCGCCGAGCGGGTCGGAGTCGTACCCGATAGGCTCGGGGATTTCGTCCTCGCGGCCCTGGAGGGTCAGCGTCAGAGCCGAGACGATGGCGCTTTTGCCCATGGCGTCAAAGGCGATGTGCGGCCACGAGAGGGTCAGACACGTCCGGTCCTGGAAGGTGATGAGGTACACGCCCAGCACGGACCGGTCCGTGTTCAGGTAGTCGTTCAGGTCCATGGGCTGGCCACCGTTGGCGCCGCGGACCAGCTCCGACAGGTCCTCCGGGTTGCCGACTACGGCGGGTACATCTTTACTGGGCCCGGGGATCTTGGCGGCCGTGGGATGCTCGGCGGCCGGCATGTCGTGGTGGACGTGGGAGAATGATACTGCGGGACGGTCCGGGCTGAATTCTCGGGGGACATGGTATTCCACCGCCCCGGTTTCCTTCTGAAAGTCATGGGCAGTCAGCAAGGTTAAGCAAGTAAAGTCTACTGTTCGTAAAAGAGACTTGATTGAAGTCAGGAACTGGAACTGGTCATTACGTTTCTCCTCAGTCGGGCTCCGAGCTTTCGGTACCCATCGCGCGCCACAAGCCTCTCCAGCGAAGAGCGGAGCTTGTCGGCATCGAACACGTCGTCAAAGACTAGGAGCGTGTACACGATCACCTTCTTCCACATGAACCCATCCTCGAACCAATGCAGCGGGATGACCTGATCGGTGGGATCAAGCTCTGGCGCGGCCTTGCCCAGACCCAAGAGCTTGAGCATGGTTTATGGCGTGTGTGTGTGTGGTTCCGTTCCGGTTCGATAGGGGTCAGTCAGTTGCTCAGTGGCTTTACTCGAAACCGGGGAAAGGAGGTCCAGTTAGTCGTGGAGCCAGTTACCACGAGGCAAGCAAGCAATTTGAAGTTTGAAGTGTATGCGTACTGTATGCACATGAGATGGGGCGAGAATGGCAAATTCTCTCTCACGCAGGACAGGACAGGGAAGCTTCCATTATTATGCGGACAACCCAAGGGGACAGGCATTTGGAAGGTTCTGCGGGCCTATCAGTCGGACTCTCACCATAACCGATTGACCGAGATCCATATTCTCGTGGCAATGAAACAATGACAACTCACATCCCGCGGACCCTTAGTTAAAAATCCTTGTTCACTCTCCAGGCCGGGAATGCTCCGTAAGTACAGGCTTCCAATCTGCAATACGACATAGATTGTGTACATGAGGTTACCGGGCTGTTGGTTGGTTGGCTGCACAGTTGCATGGATGCAATTTCAAGTTGGGAGCTTGGCATTAACGAGGCCGGAACAGTTTACGGAGTAGAGACGAAGGACTCTAAACTGCCGGAGGAGAAAGGTCAAAGCGGAGAGAGGAGAGGTGTGTTTTATTCGGCCAAGTCTTTGGATGGATGCCGTTGACAGCCTGGGCTGGGGGCGAAGTCGTCGTCGTCGTTGCCGGTCAGGATCTATACTCGAACTTACGGAGAGAGTTGATAAACGGTCAGTGTCTTGGCATCCAATCAATACTCTACGGAGTATTAATATACTCAACTCACCAACGACGTGTTCCACTTCCAAGTTGCCAAGTAAATCTTTGACTCTTCACAGACTCGCACCAGTGGCCGGTAGGGCTTGGCGCCCACGCGGCCCCCCGGCCCGAGAATAGTGGAGACGCAAGGGGTTGCGGGTCTCGAATAGATGGCTGTCATTATGCGTACAGTCTGGACCTGTCCATTGAGTTATTGCCTCTTTTCCCCCGGGCCAAGGTTAATTGATGTCTGTCCGGCACGCACCGGCAGTCAGTGACAACTTAGTCGTATTGCCCGCTGTTCTCTTTCTCTTCCATGGGCACAATGGCACATCTTTGGTTCGAAGTCTCCAGCGTTGGTTCACCACCAACATACATGTTGGTTAGTATCAGATGTATGCAATGTGATGATTGCTCCGTTCCAAGGTACGGAATACTTGTGTTGTTGGTCAGCAGCACGCAAATTCTCCTCCGTTCCCCGTACCTGCAACCTGTGTTGGCCCTAACGATCTGGGATATGCACGAGCACATACTCCATGCTCCGTACTCACATGTACTCCGTAGTTCTGATGCACCTGTATCTTGTTTGCTCGCCCAGTGCCGAGGAGAAAACCTGGCGGAACTCCCCTTCCCCCTGGACCAGGATAAAACAGGCCTTCCTATACGTCGTACGAGTCAACACCTGGCAGATGGATGCCAATAAGCATGGCGACGAGGGGGTCAAAGCCCAGGGCCACCACCCAATGGATGGATCCCGAGTATTAATACTCACATCCATTATTACGAGTAACTTGTATTGCCCGGGCGGTGGTGAGAGACTGAGACAGGCAACAGAGACCTGCCCGCCCGCTCTTCTGGTTGACAACGAGTATTGCCCCGTACTCGTAATACTCCATACTCGTACTTGACCGTTTAATAACGAAAAAAAAAAGGAAAGTTGCGGCGGCCCTCATCTGATGATTGATAATAAGGCGACAGCCAGGACGCTCGCCTTGTTACTCAAGCAAGCCAACTAGTTACTCCTCGTAACAGTCGGGTCTGTGCTTGTTTGACTGGACTCTCGACTCGCCTCGCCTCGACCGACATCATGGCCGACACCAACACGGAGCTCTTCGCCGAGTACGGCGTGGGCGCAGCCTTCATCCTGCTCCGGTTCGCGGCCCGATGCAAGACCATTGGCATCTCTAACTTCCAGCTCGAGGACCTGTTCATGGGGCTGGCCCTCATCTTCTATACCACCATCGTGGTGGTCATCTACAAGATCACCGTGTACGGCGCCATCATCGGCCAGACGGCCGAGTCGGTCTATCTGCTGACCCCCGAGCAGATTTCCGGCATGGAGATTGGCCAGAAGCTGACCTTTGTCGACTGGCTGGTCTACCTCTTCTACGCCTGGTCCCTCAAGGCCAGCCTGCTCACCATGTTTGCCCGTCTGGCCCGCGGGCTCGGCTGGCGGCTACTGGTCATTAGGCTCATCATGGCCTACACGGCTGCCTGCTTCGTGGGCGCCTTTATCGCACATATTTGCGTCTGTCTGCCGGTCAAGAAGTCGTGGCAGATTCAACCGTACCCAGGAGGTTTGTTTCCCCAGGCAAACTGCCTGTATTCAATGTCGCATGTTTCTCTCGCTAACAAGCATACCTGTGGCCGTCCAGACGAATGCGCCCTTCGCAACTTAAGCTACTACATCATCACCTTCTTCAACTCGAGTTCCGACCTGGCCATCGTGGCAGCCCCTCTGCCCATCATCTTCGCAGCCCGCACCTCGCTAGCCCGCCGCTTCGCCCTCATCGGCCTCCTGTGCTCGGGAGCCTTCGTCGCCCTGGCCGCCGTCCTGCGCGCCTACTACGCCCTCGAGTCCATTACCCTGCTTCCCGTCGCTGCGGGCTGGACCTCGCGAGAGCTCTTCGTCGCTGCCGTGGTCGCCAGCATCCCCGGCATCAAGCCCCTCTTCAGCAAGTCGCGCTGGTTCAGCCGGACCACCCGCGACAAGTCGAGCGGTGCGGGTGGCATCAGCGGCGGTGGCGCCGGTGGCTCGTCCAACCAGGCGTGGACTCACGAGCTGGTCACCATTGGCGGTGGCGGCGGCGGTGGCGGCAACGGCAACGAGAAGGGCATCAAGTCGTCTACGGGGTTTGAGACGGGCACCAAGGGTCAGAGCGAGTGGCGCGTGGCCGGCAGGGAGATCCGCGGCCACAATATCCCGTCCGACGCCAGCAGCGAGGATCTCATCCTTCGGGATAGTGCGACTACGGGTCAGCAGCAACAGCAGCAGCATCAGCCGCACCAGGCCATTCACATCACAACCGAGTTCAGGGTCACGTCGGGGAGCAGATCGACCTACTCGGCAAGCAACAATGAGAAATAGATTGAGCGTCTGACTTTAGAGGAGTTCTGGAAGAGTACAATTCCGCACGCGGGTATAGCGTGGGTGTATATCAATGTATTCATAGTCGGCCGTCACTCGTTGGATAGCCAAATAGCATACAGAGCGAAGCGAAAGAAGCACATACCTAGTGTTTGTCAATCGTCAGAGGAACGCCTACGTAGGAATACATGCATCTGGCTTTATTTGGCGTTTCCCCGCGCGCTCCTCGGGCGTCCGTATATTGAAACCGCTATACCACGGGCCAAAACGGAGGGTCCTCCTACTTATATATGTACCCGGGGGATAGTATAACAGGGCCTCTATTAGTCTATATCGTCGTAAGTATAATCCTTCTTGCTCAGACCTCCTCACTTTCCTTATCAACTCAGTACCAGATACTACAGCGTCCGATATCCTCTAACCACCATTCCACTTTCGCTCCCGTGAACGCTTTCTTATGCGTGAAACTCTTTACAGGGTCTGCCTCGTCGTGAACGCAGTGCTCGATGAGTAGTCTTTCAACCGTTCGATACCCATTTTCCCTGCACGCCGACAAGAGAACTATCATGCTCCGAGGTGCCACCTCGGCGCCGGCACCTCTGTCAAGCAGGATCTTGACGACATGCTCGCGGTTGGACAACACAGCCTCTTCCAATGCCGTCCGCTCGAGATGCTCTCCTCGGAAACGCGCCGAGTAAGGCGTGTACACACGTGAATATATGTGTGGCAGCAAGCGTGGAGCATGCAGGTTGGCGCTGGCCCCAGCGTCAAGGAGCAGGGTCACAATACCCGAATGGCCGTTTGCAGCTGCTTGTACCAGTGCCGTTGTCAAAGACTCGGTGTTATCGGTGCCTACACGGCGTTCAATGAGGAGGCGCACAACGCTCTCATGGCATCCTTTCGCAGCCAATCGCAGTGCAACTGTGCCCTCCCGACGCGCTGAATCTATCACGGCTCCCCGGTCGAGAAGCAGCCGAACGACAGGCTCGTGCCCACCTTCGGCTGCGGCTATCAGTGGACTGTTCTGCGGGATGTTTGTATATTGCGGCGTGTATTCCCCATTGGACCCTGGCGGTAGGGGGGCACCTATAAGCCTGAGGACATGGTCGTCACTGATATCGCGAGTCATGTCGTATGAGCGTTGTTCCGCCTTGTCGAGGATGGAACCAAGGAGTCCTGCGGCTCCGTATTGTGCCAGGGAATGCACCACGTAGAGTTCCTGGGTGCGGTTCAATAACGCACGTAAAATGAAGTCTGCCAACGCCGTAGTGCCCCGGGCGTCGCTTCGCATCGCATGGTAAACCCACGAATTAAAGGAATAACCATAAAAGGCGTCGAGTATCGGTGGAGGGTTGCAATAGTAATGTTTTTGGTACCTTCGCATGGTGTAGATGCAAGCTTTGAAGAGCTTCTCATGCGCGGCCTCCGCCATCGATCCAGGGTCGGTGGCTGGATGGAGAATCGCCAAGCCTTTGTCCGCGAAGAAGTCCTGGGCTGACTGGTGAATGAACTGCACAGTTCCACCTCTGGGGCCGTATTTGGCATGGTCGTTAAACATGTGCATGTACTCAATATCGGGTATTGGCTGGACCTCGACGAGACCGCAGAAGCATGCTCGGATACGCCTCCTCATTCTTACCTCGTCTTCATATGGGACCAGCTCGTGCTTGTCCTCCGGATTACACCCTGGGCTGCACAATGACTCCATGTCAATCGACATGGCTGCTCTAAACTCCTGCAGGTTCAACGGCTTCTCGGAGAAGCAGAGCCAGTAAGCCATCTTTAGACACTCGGCATCGTTCTTCATGTTTTGGATGATTTCGCTGTAGAGGTCCTCCAGGTCCGCTGGGATGGCGGAGATCTCGTCAATAATGTTGACCAGCGGTACGGCATCGTCATTGAGATCAATGACCCGTTTTATAACCAGACGTGCCCAGATGAAGAGGCCTCTTGCACGCTCGTCAATCATCCGAGGAATACCGGTTTCCAGAATTTCGGGCGCCCCAAAATACAGCCGATCGTGGATGTACCGCTGAATATCCCGCCTGTTTTCATTCTCCATGCCGATTTCATGTTGAGAATCCTGCGTGAGGATGGGATAATAACGGCAGGTGAAGCAGATGTGGAGCTTGTAGCTAGCCGGGTGCGACTCCAGATCGAGGACCAGTCTTTTGAGCCGCTGCACTATCTGCTTGGCTTCACGTTGGCCACATTCGTCCATGGCGTCGAGATACAGCCAGACTGGCCGGATGTCCAGGATACGTCTGATGGAGCTTTCAAAGAATCGCACAAGGTCACTTTGCGTCCAGTTCCAATCCGAGCCCGGTTTGCCTATTGTTCTCCGTCTATGTTGAAAATCATCCAGAAGGTCTGTGGAAACCTGGGGCATCTGGGACACAACGCGATGTAGCAATGCTCTATACATTCCCTCGGACGTCTGTTGAAGCGGAGTGCCGCGCTTGTGGAAGAAGAAGTGGAGGATCAACGTGTTGCCAGCCGATTTCATCCTCTTGTTGATGATGTGGTGGAGCAGGCTAGACTTTCCAGACCCGGGAGGTCCTTTGATCCAGAGGAGGCCATAGCCTCGCGCAAGCCAGTCGGCGTAGGTCGGGTGATCAAAGATCCACTCGCATGTGCCTCGCGTCGTTTCGATGGAGCGGAAGCGGCTATCCATGTCCGGAAAGGCCAAAGCCTTGAGGCATTCTTCCAAAACATCCGGTGGTCCTTCTGTGCCTACATGCACCTTGCCGTGATCAGAATGGGGACATATATAGTATACATTGACAGGTGGATTGGTGGGTCGGGGAGATGGAGATTGGAGATCCTTACCCTTGTATACCGTTATATTGTGGCCGTTGAACTGACCACCAATACCGTAGTTGGAGATGTTTGCTCTGGTACCCATTGTCGATTTGGTGGTAGAGCAGCCCTACGGCTGCTGTTCCCGAAGAGACTGGAAGCAGCTTCGGAGGGTATTCGTCTTCCCGAGGAGGGACCCGGAGGGAAGTAGAGTTGCGACGTGGCCGTGATAAACGAAGGGCTGCGTCAACTCAGCAAAGGGGGGGCGGTTAGGGATTGCAGATCTGCTCCGTGCTCCGTACGGAGTACATGTGTACTTCAATTGTAAAAAGCATACTGCCAGCAGAGCATTGTCCAATGAGGTTTCTCTGTCATGCATCTGGCTGAATCCTTCACGGGCACTGCCAGGCTTTCCAGCCCATGAGGCGACAAGCGGTGAGGCAACCGTGCGGCACGGAGCCTTGCTTGTAGAAATGTTTTCTCATCGGTTACAAAGATGGCGGATACATGAATTCAGCTGTACATGCCATGTCCGTGGTTCCAGTCTCTTCCACACACGCGCCAGAAAGTCTTCTTGTGGCGTCCCACATAGAAGTAGGCGCTCACTAGATGTAGGGAGAAAGTGAAAAGGGGGGGTTATGGCTTCAATTAACCACCTGGATTAGTAGTGTGTAGGAAGCTTGTCCTTCCTTAAAGGGGCAGCCTCCGGGCTTCCTTCACTGATTAATATAATATACACGCTCCTCACACCTTCTCCCACGCGCTGTTGCCCGCAACTCTTCTGCCTCATTCTCGTTTGAAGCGTTATACGATATTGAAGCTATGTAGCCAGCTTCTGGTGTTGCGGTTTCGGATACCGGCAACTTGCCTGCTTAGATGTGCATGTCTATATCTAAACTATGACAGCGTCACAGTTCGTATTAGTTCTCAGTACCGTCGCCGTGGATCCCGAGATGGGCAACATCGTTCCTGGTATGTCTTCGATTGTGCCTTAGACGTCAAGGCACGGATGTACATATACCTTCCAATACGCATACTATGATTGAATATATATGTACAGGTACATTGGCCTGCAAACCCTGCAAGCTTTACTCGTGGTCTTGCAATACACGTATATTAGTGATTGACTCTTCGTTGACCCTTCCCTACCTCGTCGAATTGTGTATACTTGAATACCTGTACGGATAGGTATACTTCATACTCCTGAGTTGCACACATTCGCATTGCTAGACAGCATTCGAGCAATATATGTACTGAAGAACCTCGAAAGGAGACATGGAGATATAAGAGCAGACCTTCCCTCTGTCATAACCTCGCGCGTACAGAGTAATACTCCCTACTACTCGTACTCGCCAAGAGGGGCATGTCGGTGGCACTACCGAGAGGCTCTCCGGTCCCGCAGCGGTCCCCAAGTCCCCACAGTCACACAAACTTGCGCGTGGATTGAGACATCTGCGACGCTCTGAATGGATGGCTTTTATCGGGACACGATGCATGCGCACGTTGGCACGCTGGCGGCCAGCTTCGGCCTTTAGAAATGGGTATTACGACCTAAGTAAGCTCCTTCCGTGTGCTGGTGATCCACCCTCGTTGTCCCCGCGATGCATCATCGTGCAGTTACCTACAAACCATTGAACTTGCACAATTGAACAATACAAATACCAAATTCCGCCAAAGGCTCAGTCGTGCTGTCATCTGTGCACCTTGACCATTGCGCTCACCGTTGCCGCCACCGACCGACTGACGATAGCGTCCTCTCACTGAACCCGAAACCAACATCTGGGAGACATCACCAAAAACACAGCAATCATGTCCAAGGCATTGTGCATCCTAGGGACTGGTAAGAGCCCATGCCCACATACAGACAATTGTCTCTCATGGGGCGCATGAACATAGACTGACTGAACACACACAGGCAACATCACGACCCCGGTGGTCAAGAACCTCTTGCCCGTCCTACGTGAGGGCCGGAGCAGCCTGCCCTTCCGACGCATCATAGCGTGCGTGCGCTCCGAGGCCTCGCAGCAGAAGCTGGAGGCGCAGTTCTCCGACTACCGCGACTTCCTAACCGTCAGCCGGGGCGACAACGCCGCCGCAGCCAAGCAGTCCGACGTGGCCATCCTGGGCGTCGACCCGGCCAACGTCCACGAGGTGCTGACGGCCGAGGGCATCCGCGACGCCCTGTCGAACAAGCTGCTGATCAGCGTGGCTGCCGGCTGGACACGGGCCAAGCTTGAGGAGACGCTATACGGCAGCATCACCACGGCAGACAACCACAAAGGCCGCGCCTTCATCGTCCGCACCCTGCCCAACATGCCCTCCATGGTGGGGCAGGGCCTCATCGCCATCGCCGACGACCCCACCGAGCCCGCCCTGCCTAGGGAGCACCTCGACCTGACGCGGGAGATCTTCTCGTCCATCGGCAAGACCATTGACGTCCACCCGCGGCTGATGAACGCCGTGACTGCTGTGGGGGGCTCTACGCCCGCCTTCTGGGCCATCATCGTGGACGCCTTTGTCGACGCCTCCGTCGCGGTCGGTGTGCCGCGCGACCAGGCGCTCACCATGATTCTCCAGTCCATGAGGGGATCGGCTGAGATGATGCAGGGCGGTATGCAGCCTGCCACGCTCCGTGACCAGGGCACTTCGCCCGAGGGGTGCACCATGGGCGGTATCATGGCGATGGAGGAGGCGGGGGTGCGGGGCCATCTCGGCCGTGCTCTGCGCGAGGCTGTCACCGTGGCGCGCCTTATGGAGACGACGACACATGTCAATGACACGAAGCACACTTCGTGAATTGAATGACGTGGATTGATCGATCTATACATGTATATAGCTGAATACGTGGCTGTCCGTAGCACATGTACTCATAATTGGATATGCCTGAGCAGGTGTACTACTGTTCATGTTTTGACTCCCTCGAAGACCAAATTGGGCTCTTCATTGCTCGAATGAAACTAATGTCAGTATACATCTATTTACACCTCATAACACTCATGTATATCAGGTTGTTAGATTGCACCTCTTGAAAAGGTGTGGCTGCCAAGCAGGTATCGGGTATGTCCCGAGGGGCGGGGAGACACATCCAAAGTCAGTTCGTCGACACATTTCACTCAACATAGAATCAGACAGTGGAACATGTTATAAGTTGAAGTTTCTATTGTTTTTTTGCTTACTTGATCGTTACTCTAATATTGCTTTTCTCATGAAATTCGTCATAAAACCTATGTCCAGTGTGATGCCACGCTATGCTTCGCCAAAACCTCAAAGTGACCGCAACCGCTCCCTTGCCTCATTATTCACAATGTTGCCAATCCCAAACGCCGGAATGATGCGCAAACAGCGCACCACCGTAGCAGGCAGGACATCCTTCTTGATCTGCCGCGCCCTAGACTCCCAGCTGATGCCGTGCGGACGGGCGTGCTGATCCAGGCCGAGCAGGTGGATCGGCGTGGCCACGAGCTGGGAGATGGCCGGCACCGTGAGCTGGGAGATGATGGCCTTTGTGTGTGGGTTGGCCGAGACGTTGTCGGGCACCATGCCGGACAGCGCGGGGGCCATGGTGAACGAGCCGAAGATGGTGATGCAGTCGCGCAGCAGGAAGGTCGAGGCCGCGACGCGCAGCGAGCCGGGCGTGGCGTTGGGCGTCGGCACCGCCTTGCACGAGCCCTTGAGCGGTGCCGGCGAGCCGAACATCTGCGAGAACTTGACGTCCTTCCAGATGCCCAGCGGGACGTTGACGAGCGTCGTGTTGACAAAGGTGACGGTGCCGACCAGGGCCTCGTTGAAGGTTGTCGTGAGCGTGTGCGAAATGTTGGACACCACGTACGTGCCTGCGTACAGGGCCCAGACGGCGGCAAAGGGGCGGCCGAGGAGGAAGCTCGCGGGGGTTCGGAAGGCCTCGATGCTGTTTCTGCTCAGGCCTTTTCGTAGCGTCTGGCCGAAGACAACCTTTTCCACCATGGCTCTGGGATCTGTGTTAGCTTTGACAACCTTTCCTTTCCCCCTCTAACGAGAACGGATCGCAGGAGGGAAAAGCTCTACCTGTCAATGATGGTGATGATGGGCGACACGAGAGTCGCCGAGGCCAGGCCCGAGACCAGATCGGCGCCTAGGGACTTCCATAGTTGGGGATTTAGGTAGCCGTCGGCGTGTGGTTGGTGATGCTTTGGTGTCTGCTCCGATTGCTGCATCATGTCGTCTCTACAAGTGTATGTACAAGTGAATTTGAAAGTGAAAAAGCATCAATCTACAACTACAGGTTCTTCTTTCAATATGTTTTCTGTTCCTGTGTACATGCAATATTACACCGAGTGCGAGTGTGAGCTTTGGCGTGCGGGTAGAATCGGTTTATGCTCTTCGAGAACTTGCACGGATCAAAGACCCACTGCGCGAACGGAGGAGGAGTAGAGGAGGGAGGGCAGACATTTCGGTCGGCAAACCCGCCCGACGACGATCGTTGGAGCCGCGATTGACTACAAAAAGGCACAAGGCCGATTCTGATTGACCGGTATTACGAGTAACTAGCACACGGCCTGCTATCTCTGCCCCACATGCATCTCGACAATCAGACGCCATATCTATCTCGACTTGTTGCGTAACAGGCACACACGCGCGGGGCCCAAAGAGAGCCCAATCGCTGCCGGATCCTGTGGGGTCTGTCAATCCATTTCTCTTCCAACCCCATTGCATTCTCACCAGATTGAGGTCCTGAGCCGGGAGCGAACTCGGCGGAAGAGTCTGATAAACGGCTGGGTTTCCGATGTATGTGATTGATAACTGTACATGTATCTTCATACGCACGTTGACGTGAATGCACCGAGATAGCATCGCGTTGGACATACGAGCGCGTTGCAGATGGAGCCCAATAGTTTAACCAGTGCGTAGTATCGTTTCAACTTCTTCTCTTGGAGTTGACAAGGTGCATAAAACCTGTACCTGTAAGTTGTGTTGTTGGCAAGTCAAGACACCGACCTCGGCGGAGCCCGAGCGGAGCAAAGACTTCGCCTCGACATCTCTCTCCCTCTCTCTGATCTCTCATAAACATGCCTCGATACTACAAGATCAGACTGGCCAACTACTCATTCTTCAAGAATGGCATCTCGTTCGCTTCGTCCAACACTAACATACCAGCAGACTAATAACATGGATGCTTGAAATTGACCATCACGGCTCACACCCGTCTGTCGTCCCGCCCCGCACGTGCCTGGGCGCGTTGTGCGCAGAGGAGATACGACGCCGGAGCCGGAGCCGTCCAGGTGGCGTACTGCCGACCCACTTGGGGATGCAGGGTCTGATAGGATCTAGAGCCTCTCCTACGACATCATCTGCGGCTTCCTGCGGAAGAGACGAAGCGGGAAGAGCGGGCAGAGCCTTAACTACCCCTCCATAGTCTTCAAAGCGTTGAACCCATAGCGGGGTCGATGAAAGGGCTTCCGTCTGTGGCCGCACGTGATGAGGGACCGAGCCCGTGACAGCGACATACATTAATACATGTACATGTCAAATCCGCTTCCTCTGACGGACATTTGTTTTGGCTTTGACGGTCTCGGATTGCTCGCGTGGCCAAGCGCCTCTGAGAACGGACTCCATACATGCAATTCACCCGAGACGTTGAAGCTCTGTTGGCCAGGGACAAAGTGGCTGGCCAAGTATTCACAAGGCCGAGCTCTTACTGGCCCTCAAAGGCGAAGACCAGCAGAACCCACGAATATCAGACTCCAAAGAGGAGCTTGAAGAAAACTTTGTATTTTCCACATGTGAGAGGTTGACCATGATGCAGCCGTATGTTTAATGTCGGAGGGATGTAGGAGGTTTGAGGTTTGCCTTGCCGGTAATAGCCTTGGCCGGACTAACAGAGAGCCGAGCCCCGGACTCCGCCATTAGCGTCAAAAGGGCAAAAGGGCAAAAGGGCAAAAGGTACGTACCGCCAGCTCAAGGCAGGAGAGCCCCAGTTCAAGGGAACACGCATCGTTGCTTGGGTCCGAGCTGCATCCCACCTGCAAAGCAAGGAACCACACCAAGACACACACACACACAGCTCCCCTGCTCTTGGACTTCGCGACGCCCTCGTGTGCACACACGCAGCGTCGCCCTAGAGTACCCGACAATCATGGTCTACACCTGATCCAGGCCTCGACTTGTGTTGTTTGAAAACCCCCCACCACGACGACGATAGACGACAGACGACGACATGGACGACAACGACTCACCGACGCCCAAGCTCTCGGAGCTGCTGCGGCACCCGGACGACCTGGACAAGATCCCGGCGCTCAAGATGGAGTTCTCGCGCAAGAAGAGCGCGGTGGACGGGCAGCTGCGGAGCGGGCTCCGCGAGCAGCTGGAGCTGACGCAGTCGGGCATGACCGGGCTGAGCGACGGGCAGAAGACGGTGCAGGCCATCAAGGACGAGATGATGAAGATTGACGTGCTGTGCTCCGAGTCGCAAGACATGATCCGGGACTTTGCGAGCATCAACCTGGTCTCGCAGGCGCACCGCAACTTTGGGGCCGTGGAGGCGATGCGGCGCAACCTCGAGACGTTCAACGAGCGGCTGACGGTGGCGGAGCGGATGCTGCAGGAGGACGATGCGGACCGGGAGAACATGCCGAACCTGCTGCCGTGCCATCTCGAGCTGACGGAGCTGCGCAACATCCGCGACGACGCCATGGAGCAGATCAAGCGGGCCGAGGACCCGGGGTACGGGTCGACCCTGGAGGACTACTTTGCGCGCCTGGACGACACCATCGAGTGGTTCGACGAGCACGTGGGGCTGCTGGCGCTCAACCTCATCAGCCTGGTGGTGGAGGACAACAACGGGCTGGTGGTGCGGTTCGCGCTCGTCATGGACGCCGAGGAGCGCAGCGACGAGCGCGTCGAGGCGCTGCAGGACGCCCTCAAGGACCACAAGGACATGGCGGTGCGCTTCCAGGCCATCACCGGAGGCGCCAAGAAGGTCCGCGGCTACAAGGACAAGTTCCTGCAGGCCATCCGCCTCAGCGCCGAGCAGCAGCTCGAGCAGGCGCGCGAGGAGTTCCTCGACGACCCGGACATGCTCGAGCGGTCCATGAAGTGGTTCTTCAACGACCTCAACGTCGTCCGCGTCGGCATGACGCCGCTGGTGCCGCGGCGCTGGCGCATCGGCAAGACGTACGCCGACATCTACCACCAGCTGATGCACGACTTCCTCATCGCCACCGTCGACGACCCGGACACGAGCTCGGCGCACACGCTCGAGATCATCGGCTTCCCCGAGAAGTACTACAAGAAGATGGCCAAGCTGGGCTTCCGCCAGGAGGACCTAACCCCGCACGTCATCGACAACCGCGAGGCCGAGCTGGTGCGCGACTTCCGCCAGCTCATCATCAAGTTCCTCGACGAGTGGATCGACCGCATCTTCGCGCAGGAGCAGCGCGACTTCGCGGGCCGCGCCGCGGGCGGGCCCGAGGCCGGCTCCAACCTCGACCAGGACGAGTACGGCTACTTCCGGACCAAGAACCTGGCGCCGCTGTGGCGCATGCTGCGTGAGCAGGTCGAGGCAGCCGTCAACTCGCAGCGTGCCGACGTGGTCGAGGGCGTCATCGACGCCATGCTGGCGCGCCTGCAGGAGCGCCAGCGGTCCTGGCAGGCCATGCTCGAGGACGACGCGGCCCGCTACGAGACGGCCGCGGCCGCCTCGGCCGCCTCGGGCCAGCCCCCCGCCGACGATCTCGAGGGCTTCCAGGCCCTGCAGGACTGGCTGGTGGCCACGGCCAACGACCAGATCGCCTGCATCGACGACAACGAGGACGAGGGCCGCCCAGGCTACCTGACCAGCTTCCGGCAGTCGTTTGAGCCGCACGTCAGCCCGGCCTACGCCGAGCGCGCCGACGCCGAGATGGCCAACCTGCGCGACGGCTACGTCGACTTCAGCACCTGGTGCATGACGCGCTTCGCCCACCTCATCTTCGCCGTCGACTTCGCCGCCGTCATGCCCGACTTCTTCACCGCCCGCTGGTACACCAGCACGGCCATGAAGCAGATGGTCGTCACCTTTGAGGAGTACGTCAACGACTACCGCCAGGTCCTCCACCACTCCCTCGTCGACATCTTCATCGAGATCTTTGCCGACGAGCTGCTCATCCGCTACCTCTCGTCTGTGCGCAACAAGGGCGCCCGCTTCCGCCGCGCAGACCCCTTCCAGGACAAGCTCTTCGACGACATCTCCGTCGCCTTCGACTTCTTCTCCGCCGGCCTCCCCAGCCCAGAGGTCGCCGACTCCATCAAGCAGACCTGGCGCGTCACAGAGTCCTTCCTCCAGCTCCTCACCGCCGACAAGGACAATGTCCCCGACACCTTTGCCAACTTCAAGATGTCCCACTGGGATCTGCAGATCACATGGGTCGAGGCCGTCCTGCGCTCCCGAGACGACTTTGACCGCTCCATGCTCAACAGTGTAAAGGCCCGTGCCGCCCAGATTGATGTTGAGCGAGGGCCCGAGACAATCATGGGCAAGATTAAATAGTCACTCTCCTATCCGTTCTCCTCCTCCATCAACATGTCTCTCTGGACAATATACGAAGTAGAAACGAATCTCTCGTGTGTCCAGGAATCACAAATTAGAAGCGAATTTCTGTTTTATGCCAACACATTATATTATATCCTATCGAAGAAAAGAAATCATCTCCATCCGCGCACTCCTCTCCTCTCCTCTCCTCTTCTCATGCAAGCTTAAAAGGAATACTGGAATACTTGGCGTATGTCTTGTCCTATCCACACCCATCATCTCAAAAGAGTGTCCGACCGACAATCAATGTGTTGTTGTACAACAAGGAAAAATGGAAACAAAAAAGAAACGATGAAAAACGAATGCTCTCACTTCCACACTCTCTCGTACTATAAGAAGAACTCATACTCTCTCGCTCTCGTACTGAAAAACTCCCTCCCTACTATAAAAGACGTAAGAAATACTAAAAGGGGTTTGCTTGGGTGGATGGAATACATGACGGGGTTAAACTAGTAGTGGTGGTTTGCATTAGGACTGATTGGCCAAATGGTTGGCTGCCTGTTCATTCATCAAGATCAAAAAGTCAGTCATCATTCTTCATGTGTAAATGTGTGTGTGACAGTGCAAGGAAACATACCCTCTCGAGGTTATAGTCATACTTCTCCAGTGCCGTGACGGCATCACCACGGGGGTATCCCAGATCCATGAGGCTCTTGACCATCGGATCATCATGCTCACCCGCCTCGGTCAGCGCGCGGCCAGGACCCGAGGGGCGGGAATCGGCAGCAGTGGCCGCGGGCGGTGCAGCAGCGGCGGCGGGTGCGGGAGCAGCAGGCTCAGTGTTCTTGGGGGCAGGGGGCGCGTCGAGACCCGCAAAGATGGCGTCCCAATCGTGCGAGTCGGCCGTCGACTTGGCCTGGCTCGTGCTGCCAGCCGACGAGATGAAGTCGAAGCTGCCGCTCGTTCCGGGGCCGCCCGTGTGCGTGTTGGCCGTGGACTCGCTGCCCTTGGCGGGCGGGCTGCTGTCGAACATGGGGTTGAAGTCGTCGAGCCCGGAGCGCGAGATGTTGGCAAAGTCGTCGTCGGCCGAGCCCTCCTTGGCGTCCTCGAGACCCTCAAAGTCGTCGCTGAGGTCGTCAAAGGATGCGTTGTTGTTGTTGCTGCTGTTGTTGTTGGCCGTGTCCGTCTTGCCAAAGATGCCGTCGGCCGTGTTGGCCGCGGTGGCGGGGACCTGCTGGTCGAAGCTGTTCTTCTTCTCCGTGGCAGGGTCCTGAGCGGCAGCGGCAACGGGAGCGACAGGCTCCTCGGGGGCCTTGGCAGCAGCGGCAGCAGCCTCCGCCTTGCGCGTGTTCTCGGGCGAGGCGGGGGCGAAGTCGTCGTCAAAGCCGCCGCCGTCGGTATCCGAGTCAGACTCGTCGTCGTGCTGAAGCTCCGAGATGGGGGGGAACTCGGAGTCAAAGGCCGAGGACGGGTTGTTGCCGCCCCTGGTGGGGTCAGCGGTCTCGGGCTTGGCATCTGGGCCCTTGGCGGCGCTGCCCGAGGTTGAGAAGGCGGCAAAGGCGTTGTCAAAGTCCTCCTTAGCCTTGGCGTTATCCAGGCTGGCAAAGGGGTCCGATGAGGGCGCGTCGGCAAGGCCGGCTGCGGCGGGGGCCGGCGTCCCGCTCGGCGTGTCCTGCCTGTCGCTGTCGTCGCCGGGGAAGGCGCCGGGAACGTCGGCGACCTCGCGCTCCGCAGAGGGGGACGAGGCAGCAGCAACGCCAGCGATACCGGCAACACCAGCGGCAGCACCGGCAGCAACGCCAGTGGCCACACCGGCCGAGGGGAAGGGGTTGTTGGACTCGGTGGTGGTGGAGGCGGCGTCACCGCGCGAGGCCGGAGGGGAGACCTGGCGGGAGGAGCTCAGGGACTCGGCGTGGTCGGGGAAGGGCAGGAAGCTCGAGGTGATCTGGCGGGACTCGGGGGGCGCGGGGGGCTCGCCGCTGCTGTTGAGGGTGGCCTGGCGGCTCAGGCTGGGCGAGACGGTGCCGGGGGTGGGGGCGCCGGAGCCGGCGCTGGCGGCCGAGTTGCCCGTGTGCTGCTGCTTGAAGGCGGTGACGGGGGCGGCGTGGGGGAGGCTGGGCGCAGGCGAGGAGCCAAAGACCTCGTCAAAGGCGTTATCGTTGACGGTCCTCGAGGGCGGGGTCGAGCCAGAGAAGGCGCCCATGATGTCGGTGCTGGCGGTGCGCCTGAAGAAGGGGTTGTTGCCGCTCGTCGTGGAGGCGGCGGGGCTGGCGACGGGGGAGGCGGCGCGGGCGGCCGTGGTGTCGTCCACGGCGGCGGCAGCCCTGGGGGCCGAGGCAAGCTCCTCGGCCTCTCCCTTGAGCTTGTCGCGCTCGCCCTCGGTGGTGGACAGCTGCTTCTTGTTGATGGCGACGAGGCCCTTTTGCTGGCGGCCCTCGGACTTGAGCTTGTCGATCTGGGGCTTCAGCTGGGCAATCTCGGCGTTGACGGCACGGATACGCTCCTTAAGCCGGGCGTTCTCCTGCTGGTCGGCCTGGAGGGCGGCGGCGACCTGCTGGTGCTGGGTGCGGGCGTCGGCGTAGGATCCCTCGAGGGCCATGCAGTCGCCTTGCAGGCGGCGCGTCTCCTCCTGCGACTTGCGCAGCTGCTCCTCGAGCGCGCGCGTGTCCTCGGCCTCCTTCTCGTAGAGGGTGCGCAGCTGCGTCAGGCGCTGCTCAAAGTTCTGCTTCTGCGAGTTGGTCTGGTTGAGCTCGTTCTGGGTCGAGCCGCGCTTGGCCTGCGTGTCCTGCGTCTGCTTGGCGAGCGAGCTGATCTGGTTGGACAGGTTGGCCAGCTCGGTGCTCTCGCCCGTGATCTTCTTGGTCTCCTCAGGCTCGTCGTCGCTCAGCAGGTCGCCGGCTCCGCTGCCGCTACCACCCGACGGCTGGTGCGTCAGGCCGCGGCCAAAGGATGACGAGGGGATAAAGGGCTTGAACGAGACGCCACCGGTGCCCGTCCTGGTGGGCGACGACGGACCACCTGCAAAGGGGTCGTCGACGTTGGCGGGCGAGCCGGCCGTGGGCAGGTCGCGGGACACGGGAGGGGCGGGGCTGGAGGAGCCCGAGTCGAGGCCGAACAGGTCGTCGAGGGCCGACTTGGGCTGGGGCGGCGGCGGGGCCGGCTGGGGGGCGGCAACCGGCGGGGGCGGGTCGAAGGCAGAGGCCGCGGCGCCGGTATACTGGGGCACCTGGGGCTTGGGGCCGGCGCGCATGTTGGGGGGGATGAAGTTGGCGGGCAGGACGGTGGGCAGGGGGATGCCGCGGCTGCCACGCTGCTGCCTGATGAGGAACATGGCGACGGCGAACTCCTCGCGCGACAGCTGGCCGCGCGAGTTGATGTCGGCAAGATCCCAGATCTGGGCGAGGGCGTCCTCGCTGAGGTTGGACTGGCTGAAGAAGGGGACGGCCTCCTCGCCGGTGATGAAGCCCTTGCTGCCCTTGTCGAGGTCGACAAATATCTGGTCAAACTTGACCTTGTCGGCGGGGCTGACGACCCAGTCGGACTCGCCGGTGGTGTGGGCGGCGACGATGGGGGGCCTGCCGAGGGGGCTGCCGGGAGGCTGGGGCTGGCCGCTCATCTGGCGAGGGATGGGTGCGGCGCCGATGCCGGGAATGACGCCGCCGGGCAGGGTGCCGGTGTTGTGGGGGGACTGACGGGGCGCGGGGGAGCCACGGCGGGTGGCGGCCTCGTAGAGCGAGGCGGGGAGGATGTTGGGCAGGGCGCGCAGGCCGCCCGTCTTCATCGAGGTGAGGAGGTGCATGGCGATGACGAACTCGGTCTGGACGAGGGCGCCGCGCTGCTCGGTGTCGGCGAGCATCCAGATACGGCCGAGGATCTCGTTGGGCAGGCCGCTCTTCTCGAAGATCTGCTTGGCCTGGTCGCCGGCGAGGGTGCCGTTGATGAGGGGCTGGCGCTCGAAGACGGCGCCGTACTGGGCGACCTTGTCCGGGGTCAGCGGGGGGATGCGCAGGGCGGCGGCGCTACCGGAGCCCTGGGGGTGCAGGACGGCGGCAGGGGGCGTGGGCGAGCCCATGCCGCCGGTCGGCTGAGGGCCTATTCCATCGAATCGGGGCAGCTGGCCGGGCTGGAAGGCAAGCTCAGGGGTGGGTTCGCGGCCAGCCTGGGCGTGGCCTATCAGGCGGAGGACGATGCCGAAGCCTGCGGGGGTGAGGAAGCCGCGGTTCTCTCCATCGGCAATCTGCCAGATCTACAGGAGAGGAGGTTAGTACGTGATGATGCATCGACAGCTGCCAGGGTGCGGTGCGGTTGTGTTTACCTCTCCAAGGACGCGCGAGTCGAGCCGGGTCTTCTCAAAGAACTTGACGGCTACCTCGCCGGTGACGACGCCAGCATTACCAGTATCGGCCTGTCGAAACAGCTGTCCATACAGTCGCTTCTCGTCCGGGTTGAGGTTGAGGTTGGCGGCCGCTACACGTAGGGAAAGTCAGTTGGTTGGCTGGGGATGGGGGGACTGTGCAAACGGGGAGGGGGAGGGTCTTACCTGAATCGACGCCCGCCTCGATCGACATGGTCGCAAGACGAAGCTCGCGGGCAGCTTCTCACAGCCTTACTAGTATGTATGTCGTAGTATGATGATGACGCGCGGAACAGTCGGGTACCGGGGGTTAAGCTGTGTCAGGGGCGGGCCAAGGTCGTGTCGTGGTCCTTGTCGTTGGACTGATGAGCTGGCAGCTTGCGGTGTGTCAGGCCCGGCAGAGGAAGCAAAGATGGGGGAATGGAGAAAAAAGGGAATAGAGGAGATGGGGGTGCCCCGTTTGGCTTGACGGGACGTGATGGGACCAAAGGTTGGGCACAAAAAGGATGGCGGTGATGGAGGGTTTGCTTGGCTGTCCAACGGGCTGGGCTGGGGGAGAGAGAGTGTCTGTGGCTGGGTACGTACTCTTTTGGTGCTCTTGGTGGTGCTCTCGATGTTGGCTATGTCTGGCAATGGCTCAGTGGCACTGGTGGCTCTTGGTGGGGGGGGCTGGGAGTAGAGGCTCTCGTGATTCGCCCGTTGTGCAGCTTGCCCGCTGCGTCGTGGGTGGACGTCACTGCATGATGCTGGTGCCATGAATCTCTATTGGCGGCGGTTGGCCCTCTAGCATCTTGATATCTGGATGGATGGATGGACAGATGGACCAAGTAAGCCAAGGACTGCACAGCATCACTCTTGAGTCTCAAGGCGAAGCTCCAGCTGCTGCATCTGGTTGCCGAGTGCGCGTACTTGCCCGTTGCCCCGCGAAATGGAGCTCGCTGGTATGTGCTCGAGCTCGGAGTACGGAATACAAAGTACCGCTGCCTTGTGATTATGTAATGCGGAATACTGACGTCGCCGACCCTAGAGAATTGGAGCTGGCAAGTGGCAAGACAAACTGACAAAAATGCTGCAAATCAACGTTTACCTTTACTAGTAGTAGTAGCACTTTGTCCCGTAGTCGCCGATTGCTAGAAGAATACTCCGTACTCCGGACTCCGAGGACTCATGCATATGGAATCAAACAGCTGCAGCCATTAATAAGCGTCAGGCGTAGTGTCTATCCGTGAGGAGTTCCGGAGCTTCCCTTTTGCGCACCCAGATTCTCTGCATAGTAACCCGTTGCCCGGCTGTGGAATAGACCAGAACGAGTGGAGCTCTCTCTCTCCATTGGTCATCTGCAGGCTGACGCCGACTCGGAGTACTGCTGCTGCTGCTGCTGCTGCAAGTTTCTTTTCCATTTGCAGCGACCATTTGAAATCCGCAATACCGAACGGCTCCGATCACATCATCATCATCATACTTAACGCTTCCTGCATGCCCTTGGACCCTTGAAAAATATACATATACTTCCCCCCCCACCTTGGACCCCCTCCTCCCCTCCCGGATATATATCTCACTCCCCCCTCTCCCACATGAATCTCCTCGCCCGCATCCCACGATCAACCTCCGTTATCAACCGCTTGAACGTTCGATCGATTACTGCCGCCAATCTGACTTCGACTACGACTCCGACTTCCGCTGCCACCGCTGCGCCTCTCCGAATCGCCTCCCTGTCCCGACACCTCTCCACGACGGCCAGGACCATGGCTCCGATTGCGCAGCAAGAGGCCGACTACCTCGTCCTGGGCGGCGGTAGCGGCGGTCTCGCGTCCGCCCGCAGGGCTGCCTCCAAGTTTGGCGCCAAGGCCATCATTGTCGAGAACAAGCGTCTCGGTGGAACATGTGTCAACGTTGGGTGCGTTTTCTCCCACTCTCTCTCTCTCTCTTGTCCTTTGATACCCAAACTCTGTTAATGCCAACACTAACTTCTGTGGTTTGTTAGATGCGTCCCCAAAAAGGTCACGTACAACGCTGCCGCCATCGCCGAGACCATCCACGAGGCCAAGCCGTACGGCTTCTCCGTCGAGCAGACCGCGCCTTTTGACTGGCCGACGTTCAAGGCGAAGCGCGACGCGTACATCACGCGGCTGAACGGCATCTACGAGCGCAACCTGGCCAAGGACGAGGTCGAGTACCTGCACGGGTGGGGCAAGCTGGTGTCCAAGGACAGCGTGGAGGTGACCAAGGACGATGGCAGCAAGGTGGTGGTCAAGGCCAAGAAGATCCTGGTGGCGGTCGGGGGCAAGCCGAACCCGCCGCCGGCGATCCCCGGCGCGGAGCATGGCATCAACTCGGACGGCTTCTTCGACATCGCCACGCAGCCCAAGAAGGTGGCCGTCGTGGGCGCGGGGTACATCGCCGTCGAGTTCGCGGGCATGTTCAACGCGCTGGGCACGGAGACGCACCTGCTGATCCGCGGCGAGACCTTCCTCCGCAGCTTCGACCCCATGATCCAGGAGACCGTCACCAAGGAGTACGAGCGCCAGGGCGTCAACGTGCACAAGCGCAGCGAGGCCACCAAGATTGAGAAGCAGCCCGACGGCAAGCTGACCGTCACCTACCGCGACGGCGCCTCGGGCAGCGAGACGGTCCTCGCCGACGTCGACCACCTCATCTGGGCCATCGGCCGCACCCCCGAGACGCGCGGCATCGGTCTCGAGGAGGCCGGCGTCAAGCTCTCCGACAAGGGCTACGTCGTCGTCGACGAGTACCAGAACACCAGCGTCGACGGCATCTACGCCCTCGGCGACGTCAGCGGCGAGGTCGAGCTCACCCCCGTCGCCATCGCCGCCGGTCGCCGCCTCGCCCACCGCCTCTTCGGCGGCCCCGAGTTCGCCACCCTCAAGCTCGACTACTCCAACGTGCCCTCCGTCGTCTTCTCCCACCCCGAGGTCGGCAGCATCGGCCTCACCGAGCCCCAGGCCATCGACAAGTTCGGCCGCGACGCCGTCAAGATCTACAAGACCGGCTTCACCGACATGTACTACGCCATGATGGAGCCCGAGAACAAGGCCCCCACCAACTACAAGCTCGTCGTCGTCGGGCCCGAGGAGAAGGTCGTCGGCCTGCACATCATGGGCAAGAGCAGCTCCGAGATCCTCCAGGGCTTCGGCGTCGCCATCAAGATGGGCGCCACCAAGGCCGACTTTGACAGCTGCGTCGCCATCCACCCCAGTGCTGCCGAGGAGATTGTCACCCTCACGTAAATCCCCGAGGGGTACACCACCGCACAGCAGAGTTGGTGAGGTATATACAAGTGTAAAAAGGGAAAAAACAGACTATATAGTATTAATTCATGTTGATTCAAGTACGCATCTCTCTGCACTCTCCCATCCTATTGCATCACCCGTGCTCGTTACACAACCACCATCCAACCCTTTGATTATGCCTCCGGCGGCCCTGCCGGGAGCTGTCCTCGCTGCGCTCGAAGACTGGGAATATATCATGCCTGCAGAGGTGTAAAGAAAAACTGTGTAAGGAGTATTGCTTCACATTGCACAAGTACCCCCTTTACACTTTCTTATGCCATGTTACCCTGTATTTCTGCAGTGCCATGGTCGTACATCAACCACCAACATACAATCACCGTCCAACCCGATCTCGTCTGTCCAACTTTTTATTTTGCCTCCGGCAGCCCTGCCGGGGGCTGACCTCGCTAGCTCGCAGAATGGGCATGCATTACTAGTAGAGATCATCTCAGCTATGCCGTTGGCAATCGGTGTTACAGCTAGAGCTCTGTATCTCATGTCTAGCAGGCAGATTCTCCGTAAAGCTCCCGTGGACAAAATACCCTATACCATCTTTTACAATCCCAAACACAGCACAAGACGTATTGCTATATTAAGACGTCCAATCGCTATAGATAGCATGTACAAACGCGAAACAAGATGCCTTGCACAACAGAGTGACTCCGAGTTACGAACTCGTACGAGGCATACTTGTGCGGTAGTTGTGATGGAATGGTGCAAGCCGTGTGAAACTGCCTCATCTCCATCCTGGCTGGTATTACAAGTCCACGTAAGAGGCAAGAGATGACACGACAGTTCTGCCAGCGCACAGACAGAAGCCATCCCTACGTGCTCCGTAATACCTGGTGTTACTTGGTATGAGCAGAACTTGTGCAGGTACGTACATTTGTTCCATGAATCACGATGAATCTGAAAGAGAATCCCGGGGAAGGAGAGAAAAGAAGAAAAAAATTTGCGAAACAGATTCAAGTGACCGAGACGGGCCATGATTATGCAAGGTACCGGTGTATCTGGACGGCAGAGCTGGTACGGCAGAGCTGGCATGACATTGATGGAGTCTCACCTTGTTGTTGGTGCGTGTGTATGGAGTACACCTTGACACCTTGCTGGCTTTGCTGGCCTTGTTGGCTTTGCTGGCGTTTGTGGTGAAACGGGGAGTGCAAGGATGTATACCGGATCAAGATGTCATGCTCGGCCGTGGAGTTGGCAGTGTTCCCTGTACTATTTTTATGCGATACGGAGAAGTACAAGCAAGTACTCACCTCACTCACCTCACTCTGTCTACTTACACTCCGAGTACGTATATTGAATGAGATGTACCTGGTATGAGTACTCGTATGAGATGAGTACCCTGTGGATCAATGGTCAAAGAAAGAAAGAAAGAAAGCAAGGACCCCTCTGCCTTCCGAGATCCATTATACCACCCGGGATATAGCATAACACGCATGGAGCACAAAGGCAGTAATAAGTGTTACTACTCGTAAGTAGTAATACTCCGGATGTGCACAAGAGGGCGTGTGTCCGGAAGGGCGGAAGACGCCAGCCGTCGGGTCCCGGTCCGTGTACATGTATCCATCCCCCGTCGTCCCGGATCTTTACGAACAAGTCGTACGAGCCACGCGTGAAAAATGTCAGTCGTGCATAAACCAGAGAGCCAAGGAAGATGTCAAGAAAAGAAAAGCAATGCTCCGCAGAAGCAACACTCGGTACTCCGTACAGAAAGAAACAATACCCACCGGCCCCGCGGAGCGTGCATCCGTCAAGGCCCGACGTGCAGCAGCAAGGCCAAGCCAAGAGCCCAAGTCAACAGATGACTTGTCGGGTGGGCTTTTGTTTCGATGCAGCACGGAGATGTGTTTTGATTCTCTGGTGTTCTTTGACAGATGGATACCTGTACTCTGACCCTGCAAGTAAGTACTCGTACGGGGCCAAGAGCTGCCAGCCACGTAGGTACGGTACTCCATAGAGTGAAAATTCGGGGTCAGGTACACCGACAAGAGGTGAAGAGACTGCACTTGCACGCACGGCGAGAGTACACACCGACAAGAGAGACAGAAGGCGGTATTGTCGTCCCTCCCCCCCCCCTTGTCGCCTTGTCCCGTCCCTTGCACCTGGAATGGAGTGTTCCGCGGCTGACCGACCACGTTTCCGGGTGGGGGAACATTCACCGAGTGTACCTGGGAGCTTGGAGCTTGGACTGCGTGCGACTACCAAAGTAACGAGTATGGAGTACTCGTATGGAGTAGGTACGGCGTAGGTCAATCAAGGGAAAGTGAGTGAGGCAAAGGATTGAAAATTTTCTTTGCTTGTCGTCACCGTGAACGGGGGGAGAGGGGAGGGGGGTGAGACATGTACGACCCGAGAGAGGATATGAATAGCAATACATGTGTTCTGAGACCAGCTGTGGTGCGATGCTCATACTACGGAGTATACTCAGTATACTCGGTATAGTAGTGCTCAGTATAATACTATGTGAATAATCGAGACAGAGACAGAGCTGAACGGACCCGGCCGTAATAGGATGTGAGCGGGATCGGGGGGTGCCGTGGTCTAGAGTGTTGAGGGTTGCATACTACTGTACTCGTAGTCGCCGGGTATTACGGTATTATGGTATTGCCAGTATGTCTGTTCGGGTGTAGATGAATCTAGTGGTGGTGAAGCTATGTAAAATTTTCTCACCACGAGTACATGTTCCGTACTTCGTACTCGCTACGAGTAGTCACAGCGGAATACAGCAGAGCAGACTAGTCGCCCGCCTGCTTCCCGCCTGTCCCTTACGAGTGCCCCCTTTGAACCCTCCCGTGCCCCATTACCTCCCGCAAATGCCAAGTCATCAAGCGAATACGGCGTATCCATAAGGCCTAAGCTGCTCAAGGGCCAAGGCCAAGACTCAAGACCAAGAAGCCAAGGGGTCCATCCGAGTCCGGGTCTCGGGTCATCAAGGGACAGCGTTGAGGAGGTGACTAAGAGTTTAAGCAAGTTGACTTGCGTGTGGGCTTTTGCTGGTCGAGAAGCTTCCAGCAGCAGGGAGCAGCGGGTCAGCATAGAGGGATTCATGGACGGACTCATAAGGGAGTTGAGAGTGAAGGGCTGCATGTACAACTACTACTCTACTGTCAAGTTAGTAGCATAAGCGGTATACCGCGGGAGTTGTACGGAGTAGCAAAGCATTGAAAGGTCTACTGAGAAGTATCACTGTACTATAAGTGCTCCAGAGGGCCAGAGGGCCAGAGTTACCCCATAGAAAAATCAAATCTGATAATCTTTAGAATCACACACCCCTGCCCGCCTGCCTCGTCTTTATGCTTGCACAAAAGAAGATGTACTCGTAATGAGGGATGAGAGATGAGTTACCGCTGCCCTGGCATTTTACAATGGCCATGATACTTACACGCCATTTGGCCATTCAGGGAGAATTCAGAAAATTTTCGTCCATACTGTCATGTACCTAGGTGCTTTGTCAAGCTGCCTGTCAGTCAGCCATCAACCGTCCCTTTAATTTCACAGCATTCTCGATGCTCACAGTCATAGACTCATAGCCAGTCGTTGGTACTCGTAGCGGCCATCGTAGTCCATACTAACGAGTTCCATCAGTACGGAGTCACTGTAAAAAAAATTCTCCTCCCCAAACTCACGGCAGCCACTGGACCCCAACACGTGTCGTCGATTCTCCACTTATCTGGCCTGCACTGCACTGCACTGCACTGCACTCCGGCGCATCTCCCCTGGCGGCCCTGGCGGATGCTGCAGGCGACGAACAACGTACGAGAATTCAATGGGCAGGCAGCACTGAGGGCAGAGGCCTAGAGGCAGAATTGAGTCCAGGCCTGTATAGGCATTTCAATGCTTGTATCGATGACATGCAAAAGGCATTCTGTCAATGGACGGCACATGAACCTGACAGTTCATTGACAGACATGCTCCGATGCCAGACCCGATGCCAGGCACAATCCCGTCAGGCACCATCGCTGGCCATCGCCGGCCATCGCTCCAGCCTTCAGCCCTTTTTTCCATGATCGACACGCCCTCTGCGGCCAGCCAGCTCTCCCCACAAGCCACTAACTCCGTAGTAGTGCTCCAGTGCAAGAAGCTACCTGTACTATTATTACGTCTAGCCTCTGCAGTGGGCACTGGACAGTATTACTCCGTACTCCATGGCTCATAAGGCAGCGCCAGGGCGGCCGCAGAGAGCCCACGGGGGTCTCTGCCACTCTGCGCCAGACTCCATCCATGGATCCAGTTCCATTCCCCACCGTCCCCATACAGCGCACTAACCTCTATTCTGCTTCTGTTACGAGGCTTAGCCCACGTCTCACCTAGTTTTAGCAGTCGGGCACGGGGTATTACAGCGTGTTACCCGCTACGAGTACGGAGTACTCACTGCTAAGTAGAGGACGGACTACAGCGCTGACGACGAAATCGGCGATGCGACGAGCGCAATGGATGACGCCAGCCGTTGGAAATTTACGCTGTGAGTCTTACTTATCACCACCATAAGGTACACACCCCAGCGATGTCGGAGGATGAGCAACAGCAAAGGACCACTCAAGGAACAAAGGGGACAAAGCAAAAAGAATGACAAGAGAAAAAAAATTGTTGAATGGTTTTGATGGAGTTCATATGACGTTGGAAATGAATTGGATCATTTGCTGGATGGGATTTTCAATTCTGCCGTCCCATTACCCAGTTTACTGTAACCTAACCCCCCGTCTTCATCTTCGTGGAGCCTGGCACTACTAATCGACAAGGCAGTGATAATCATGGCGAGGTGCGATGTAATCACCGCGCAGTACCCGAGCTGAAGACGATGAGCAGCCTGCCAATGGCAATGCCCATGCCCATGCCCATTGATTGTTGGCTGTCTACGATCAGTGCTCTGACTGCGCGGCATTCACCACGACAGCAGGGAAGATCCATGGAGGATCCGGCAATGGCAGTGACTCTTTGCCTGTGCCAGAGTAACTTACGAGTGCCTCTACTCCGTACAGGTGCCTCTATTATGAGCACGGATACCTGGACGGATACCGGTGGATGTGGATCGCGACCACATCAGTGCGTCATTCTGCTACAGCGTATCCGTATTGCCGTACTCCGTAGTACAAGCTGCATCAATTCTATGCTCTATGGCGTGATGGCCCTGAAAACCTTTCTTTTTGCACGTTGCACAACGAGGCTCGGAATACACGTAAGTACAGACGCTGATACATGGTACGGTACTCCGTAGGTAGTACAGTAATACGTGCTGGCAACAAAGTGTGCCAATAACTAAGACAACAAGAATGCTCTAGAATACTCTTGCAGAGCGAGGACAGCGCCGCTCACCGAGCCAGAGACAAAAAGAAGGTTCATAGTAGTACCATCGGGAATAACGCAATCCGAAAGACCGGCTTCATCACCACGAGGATGAAAAGTTTAATTGTCACCGGGGCAGGGCAGGCTGACAAATTTTCAATGGAAGGGCAGTTACCAAGGAAGATTGCAATCCCAATTTTTTCTTTCTTCTTCTTGACTTTTCGTACAACGCATCTAGAAGCTGTGGCTGTTAGGGAGCAATACCACTACACCGGTTGACTGGTGCCATGTCTCACCTCTCCCTTATTCCGGGGGGGTGGGACTGGCAGGCGTAGCAGTGCAGTATAAGCAGCACTCTGTAGACTCTGTAGGATACTAGTAGTAGTTGTAGTACTAGTATTTTACCAGGGCAAGGGACAGAAAAGCTAGACGAGGGGTTGAGGCCAAAGGCACAAAGTCTGTCAGGTGCCGGTGACAGCCAAGCCAACCTTGTTGTATGCTGCCACAAGTGCTTGGTGCAGTGGTCTAGATGTCTGGTGGCAAAGTCGGATATGGCCGGTGGTAGCAAGGTTGACACGGACAAGACTAGGGACTCCCTACACTGGTAGAATATGCACTACTACCCGGATCACGGTCCGAGAGAAAAAGACCAAGGAAAGATATCACAAGAGACAGAGAGACACAGAGAGATATTGTTTAGAACAAAGAGTTCTGCGTATTGTATTGGCCGTGGCCATGGTATCAAGTAAAACTATGTTATGCCCAACAGTCTTTGTTGTCGCCGTCTTTTTATCCAAAAAATGCTATGCTATGCCCGACAACAGATTCTTTTTCCCTATCCCTCCCCATACCGTCTTTCTTTTTGTGTCTTCCACCCCTCCACGCAAATACAAGGGGATATAAAATGTTTTTTTTTCTTTGTAAAACAAGATTGAAGAAGTGTGTTTTTTTTGTGTTGGATGTTCTCATGTCTCCCAAATCAAAACGCCGTTTGTTGCCCAAGAGTCCGCGCCCCAGCCCACCATCGGAGCCGTCCAGGCCCATTAAATTGTTGAATGCTTTTTGTTGTTTTGTTGTGCTTCGTTGGTACAGTTGTACAAAGGAGATTGTGTGTTTGTGTAAATCGTATCGTGGTCGTAGAAGGTTGAGAGGAGTCGTGCGTGGTAGTGTTGAAGGTGGTGGTGGTGGTGATATTGTTTAGTAGGACCTCCTCCTCTGGCTTCGAGCGTGGTCAAACGACACGGCGTAGGCCTGGAGCTCCTGCCTCGCCCGGCTGGAGAGCTGGCTGGCGTCGCCCGTGGTGGATGTGCTCCCCATGGAGGAGAGGCTGCTGTTGGAACTCGACGGGGCGAGCTGCTTTGTGCTGGAGGCAGTGTAGTTGCCAAAGGGCGATGCTGTCGACGGGGCGGTGCCGACGGTGAAGTCGTAGGCGGGGGTGAGGTAGAAGTTGTTGGAGTTGGCGGTTGTTGCTGTTGTCGAGAGAGGGAATCCCCATGAGTCGGAGGAGAGGACGGAGTCGAGGCCGGGAGAGGAGACGGGCGAGGTGGTGCTGGAGGGGGTGGTGGTCCTCTCGAGCTCGGTGAGGCGGCAGGCCTCGGAGCAGTAGGCTGCTGATGCCGAGTCGACCTGCTTGTCGCAGGCGAGGCAGTACTGGTGAGACCAGAGGTCGGCCATTGTGTGTGAGGATAGAGGTGTGTGTGAGAGAGAGAGAGAGAGAAGTTTGAGGTTAAGCCAGAGGCAGACGACTGTCTTGACAATCTAGTTGTCAGGCCGTGTACTGCTGTGGTGGTGTGGTGGTGTAGTGTTGTATGTGTTGAGTGTTGCTGTTGCTGTGTGTGTATGTGTTGTTGTTGTTGTTATATGTGTTGTATGTTGTGTGTGTGTATGTGTGTTGTAGTAGTAGAGCAAGATAACTCGAGGTAGAACAGATGTGAATAGTCGGATGGAGGAAGAAACGAAGGAGGAGGCATGGGGCTATATGTATAAGAGAGGCAGCAGGCAGGCAGACAGACAGACTTGGTGGAGTGAGTGACTGGAGTGAGTGAGCGGCCCATGGAGGGTGTGAGTGTGGAGTGGACCACACCACCCACCAGGTCAGTTGCACCATCCCGGTCCATCCATGACAAAGTTTTAGCGCTGCATTCACGCAGCACGCACAAGGTACGTATCTTTTTGGAAAAATGGGCACTGGACTTTTAGATACGTACTCGTAGTACCTTGAGGCCTGCCAGTCATAACAGGGTGTGTGTGAGCGGCAAGGGATGTGGGTCTTCACAGCTGCTGCTTCTGCTGCTGCGCAAAGAAGAGGAGGGGAGGAGGGAGGGAGAGAGGGGGATCCACACCCATAATCCCCTGCAGAAGAGGGAGAGAGGAGGGGCCAGCCCAGGCCAGACGGGAAAAATAGCACGCAAAAAATAGGACACAGCATAGACACACAGCATACTCCGTAGAGGGGGACAGAACAGAGCAGACACCCCTCTTCCTACTTACTCCAGGCCCCAGGGGAGGGGTGTGTATCTCACTCACACAATGACGAGAGGCATGGGGGTGTACACTTAACTACGTGTACGGAGTAATATGAGAGAGGACGTGAGTGTAATTGTGCACAAGGGGCATAATTCTGGATTCTTACGAGTACAGTAGTCCGAATGACGGGAACTGGAGCAGTATTACTTACGAGTATCCGTTCAGAGTCCAGATGATGAAAAAGACTTTTTTTCTTACTCTTACCGAGTTGCTCTTACAGTCAACATTCATTACATGATGAGTTGCTTCATGGCGTGACAGGTGACTCAAGACCGAGCATCGGATCGGAACGGTAACTAAGTAGACTAGAAGACTGGAGTACAGAGCAGTCAAGGTACACGCGCAAGGTACCCAACTCTCCGGTGTGCAGTGCAAATGGCGAAATCCACCGTGAGCAATAACGAAATCCCCTGCATCGTCTTTTGGCGCTGCGATTTCGCAACACCTCTACGGAGTAGTAGTCTCCATGACTAACCGCAGTCCAGTCAGAGCCAGAGTACTACTCCGTGGAAGCCATCAAGGTCTGCGACGATGCGATGCGCAGTGTACATTGCTCCGGTTTTCTGAGCGTCTTGTGCTAGTAATTACTGGACTCTCATCCCAGTCCCGGTCCCAATGGCCCCCAACCCCAATGCTACGAGGATCCAAGTATCGTACTCTCGAGTCCAGTCTTCTCCATACTCGTACAGAGAGCAATACTTGGTGCCAATTGACACAAGCTCCATGCCATGTCCATGTCCAATTGACGCCTTTTGCGTGCCTCGTAGCTGCGCTGTGATTCCCATTCTCCAATCCGATCCAGCATCCTGTTTACATGCTGTTGCTGTGCTGCCCTGCCCGTATGCCCAACTTGCTCTTGCCTTGCCGTCTATCCTCTGCATTGTGTACTGCATAAAAAACCGACCATAGACACGACGACAGTTCATAGCTGCATGCTGCAATTTTTGCTCTACGGTACGACAAGTACTCGGGATTGGACATGCTCTGCCCTCTGTCTATCCTTTACGCATACGTACAATGTCAACATACTACTTGGCAGTATTAGTAGTGACACTTTGTATAGTCAATGCTCATGTCTACTCGTATGTATTCGAATGTATTATGTAGACTGCAGTTGTGCACGGCAGAAGCCATAATTTGAAACCAGACGCCCAGCCAGACCGGAATGCATGGTCGGGCACGGTACACCTGGATACGACGACGACTTACAGCCCACAGCCAGGTACGGTACGGTACGGTACGTCGTACTCACGGAGTAATACGGAGGACGGGGAATGGAACGGAACGGACAATGGACGACCGCCCTTCCGAATTATGGTGCCATGGTGCGATTCATCAAGTGATTTGATCATGGCCACGGGGTAATACAACTACTCTGTAACATCTGGAAATGGCCCAGAGTCTAATGCTCGGTACGTGGTACATGGCAGTCTCGCAATCAATCAGTCGTGCCAGTGCTCATCCATCACGCTGATCGCGTCTTTCCAGACACTTTTTTCTGTGTATGCCTGAGATACGAGGCACACACTCACTCATCTCACTAACTCACTCACTCACTCACTACTATGGAGTCGTAACTCACTCACTTGGTACTCGTCTCTGCTACGCTACTGCGACAGGTCACGACAGCGTGCATCAAGACAAAAAAGACTAATCTACACTGAGAATAGTCCGTCGTCGTGCCGCAATGTCCAATGTCGTAATCGTACGCTACGTCTTGCCATCCCATGGGCATATGGTCCATCCTATGGGCATCCCATGGTCCATGGTCCATCCCCATGGTATCATACCCGTCGTCATGTGCACATTAGACTACGACTACGAGCACGATACGAGTACTACTCCATACTACTTAGTACTAAGCTCAAGTGCCATTTTTACGATCTACACCACCAGCACTACCTACCTACCAGCACCAGGACACACGAGTACGAGTGAGTGCGCCCCAGAATTACGTACAGACCCCAGCCCCAGCACCAACGCTCGCCATCCAGCTCAGACATGACCAAGTCGCACGCAACGGTCACTAAATCATAGTGCTCGTGGTAGCCAAAACATACATGCCTACATAGCCTCGTGCCAACGTCTGTCTATGGCGCCACCATGTTGCCTCTCCCTGCACGACTGCTCCATAGGATGAATACAGCCTGCTCGTACAGCCTACAGCCTACAGCTCCCGTGCTCTGCTCGTAACGACGTCAATAGATCTGCAGACCCTGGCAGACCAGACCCCATCTTGCCCGTCCTCAGCGGGCGCAGAGGCTATCTTTTTCTGCTCGGTCTTGGCACCCAGGCCGGGGGTTGGGTTGGTCCTGTGGACGGGTTGGGTGGGGGGCAAGCAACACCTGGGTTGTCTTGGGGTCTTGGGGTCTCATGGGCACACACACACACACACACACACGCGGACCTGACCTACGAGTACGAGTTAGCTCTGTCTGTCTGCCTGTCTGTCTGGCTGGCTGGCTCAAACAATGTCCTGTCTGCTGTGCGCCAAGTCCTGCAAGCCGCTTGTGGTCCTGCCTCGCGGCTTGCCTTGCGGCTGGCCTGTCCCATTCCACGGCTGGCCGCGTGCGTGCGACGAACCAACAGGCTGACTGCGCTGGACTGCGCTGGACTGAAGCACACGAGTACTCAGTCGTAACTGACTCTCGCCTCTTTGCCGCCATGCCAGTGGTTGCTCCTGCTGCTGCATGCATTGACACGCAGGGCAAGTAGTAGGGAATACATATCCAGGAACCTCTACGGAGCATTACTCCTGCTCTGTACTCGTAGTAGTATTCTGTACAGCCACAGCCAAGTCGATGGCAATCTATTCGGAGCAGCTAATCCTGTCCTACAATGTACATAGCGTCCTACGCTGTAGACAGCAACTCGCGCAGTGCACCCCGAGCTCCCGTCTCCTCTCAAGTCCTTGGACCTTGTTGTGCTTGGCACCTTGCCTCTGCCTCTACCCCGGCAGCGTAGCTTTGCACCTGCAGCTCATCCCCCCATGCTCGATTGGCCGTGTGCCGGGGGTGGGTTAGCGCAGTAGGAGCCAGTGGACCAATGGATGACCTTGTTCTCGGGCGGCATGACCCGTTGGGTACCACGGCCGGTCTACCGAGAGGGCAGGGCAGTGTGCGTGCAGTGCAGTGCAGCAAGCGAGCAAGCGAGCAAGCGAAGCAGGCGATACGACTGTACTCCTCACCCCAAGTACTGCTGTGCGAGTGCGACCACCAGACTGGAGTATTACGACTGGAGTCTGGTATCACTGAACTCGTACGAGTCTGGACTTTGTGGTTTTGCAACTTCTTGTTTTGTAGTGTTTTGCCTCAAAGTGGTCTGACTGGACTCAATATGTCTTGTTCTCTAACAGAACTCAACTGAGCAGACGGGCAACTCCGGGGAATTAATTCGCTCGAGTATTGCAGAGTAGTAGTATCGAGTGTCGAGTTGGTTAGCTGTCGCCGCTCTCCGAGGTAATACGGAGGAATAAGCACAGCAGAGCAGAGCCTCGGCCTTGAATTGGACCCTGGGCTGAACTCCCCCCCCCTCCTCCTTCCTCCCTCTGGAGTCTGTACGAACATGTCTCTCTGTCTCCTGTTGAAACAGCAGATAGCATGGCATGGTTGGCAGCATGGCAGCATGGCTGGCAGCATGCGAGGGCCATGAGCTGTGAGCCATGCTGCCAGCCATGCCATGAGCCTCTTGCTCTGTCGGGCCGCACCGCCGAGACATGTCGCGACAGCACGTTTGAGAGAAGGGGTCTTGTCTTGTCTACATGCGCCAAGGACATGTAATACAGGTCGTTGGTGGAATTGGGTATTTGACTTTCCAGTCCATGTATGTCCATGTGTCTCGCCCAAGTTGCCTTGCCTCTCTCTGGCCGTGCATGTGTATTCATGTTATCATCCACGAGTTGCATGTCCATGCGTCCGCATCCTGTCCTGCGCGCACCTCCGCACTTTGTTCCTTGGCAGTGTCATTCCACGAATCCGCAAGCACTGGACCCTTCAAGGGACGCTGCCTCCAATGTGTGTCTGCCTCTGGTGTGTATGATTGCAGCCGTAACCCCCCACACTTGTTGCCAGCCACGGCCATACAGGTACGTCGTTGTGTTCAAGGTGATGAGGCCTACATTGGCATCAATCAATCCCAACAGTCCCGGTACTGACCACTCACTAACGAGTACAGAGTACCCCAGGTCCAGTAGGTAGGTCCATTCTTTGCCGTCATGAAATTCCCCTCTCTCTGCTCTGCTAGACTGCTGCTGCGTGAGGGGGACCGCACTAAGGAAGCAATGGCCATGTGGCCCCAGCCATTTTGGATCCTAATGTGGGGTGGGGCCAGACTATTCCGCATGGGTAAAAGTCTGCGTCGCTTATTTTGCAGGCCAATCTTTGACTGTGTTGTGTCTCTTGAGATGTACTCCAGTCGGTACAGAGAGGGATGTACTCGTCGTACTCCCCCAGAGTCCGAGTATCATTACGAGTCCCTCTCCCCTGATGCGACACCTGACCACGCCCAACTAGTCTAGTCTGTACGGAGACGACGGAGTACTACTTTTGCTTAGACATGAGCATCAAGCATGTATTCGTCCTCGTACATTGGTGTTGGTTCCTTGGTTCCCTGCCGTCCCTCGGGCCCCGGCGCTGCCGACAACCCCAGACTTTGAACCGGGGGGGTTTACTGTAGGGGAGCAAGGGGGGTAATCTGTCGTATTACTCTATGAGTCCTCCGTACTCCGTACTCGACGGATAGTGGTTGTCGGAGTATCAAGGTTGTTGTTTTCCGATGGACAGCAGGAGGGATATCGAGGCTGCGAGCATGGTATCAAGTCGACAAGTATCAATGGCAATGGCCATGTTGCGTGTGACTATCGACCTGTCACTGGTGACCCCCGGGAGGCAATGTGACTGCTCTCATTCAATATTCCACGACAGTACTCCTTGCAAGTCCTCACCACAACCTATCGCTCAACACGTGTGGCTACTGGCCACTGAGTACTCGGACCTTGTCCATCTGGATGCAATTTGTCAATGGAATGCCGATATTATTGACTCTGTACTCTGTACTCGTAGTTGGTGCGATGCCGATTGCACTCCGACCTCTACTCTGTACTCCGCACATGTACTTAGTCCAAGTGGAGGCCATTTCGAAAACTGGGGGAGGGGCCACCGCAGCCAGCGTCGCATCTGTCCCTGTCGCATAGGCGTAGGCCTCCTATCTGGCCCTGGCCCTGTCTGGTGTCTACGAGTAGCAGCTGGCCGTCTGTCTGGCTGTCTGGGGCCTCGCTGGGGCCTCACTCTATCTGTGCGGGTATACGGATTTATGAAGCCTTGTATCTCAGGAGTACGGATGTTCCTGGAGGATCCATTTATCAAATGGCTATCAATCGCAATCAATCAGTCTCCATCCACCATGTCCATACTCGGTAGGTCTTGCGGAGGGCACGAGCAGACGGGCAGACATACTTAGGGCGCACTCTACAGTGTACGAGGATTATGACGGACTATTACTTTGTACTCTGTACTACTTCTCCGTATTACTCTAATAATACGTACAAAGTACACAACGTACTCGTATGCTCGGTAGAATTTAGGCGTGCTCCGTTCTCCGTATCCCGCAGCCCATTACGTAGTGCTACAGATGGGTGCCACTACCCTCTGCCACTACCACTGCCACCAAGGTGTCAAGCCTGTCAAGGTGTGTGGAGGAGAGCTAATACTCCGTACTCGTAGAGGGTTTGCTGTGGGTGTGGAGGTGGAGAGGGGAGGGTCGGATATAAGCCGAGGATTGGTCGTGGCAAAAAGAGGCTTTTATGCCCAAGTCCCTTGTGCCTTGGTGCGCCCCAACACCCCCAACACACCCAAGCAAACCAGGTTTTTCCCTGTCGGGAACCTGTCGGTTGTTTCCTTGCTATCACCAGAGTTGTATCCGTTTGCCACTGGGGCGAGATGTGAAGCATACATGTAAGTTAATAACATACGAGTTGATTGATTACGGCCCAGGGCAAGTGTATGAGGCAAATGAAGAATTTTCACCAGAGGCAACTCTAGATGCAAGTTGGTCTCGATGATGGACAATGTGCAGTTGGCTGTGCAGTTGGCAGCTTCACCTCGGGCGCTTGAGCCTATGACATGCCGAGACCGGGCCACATTCTGATACATGGTGCTCGTGGAAGTTTTGATACGGACACTAAGAGAGTGGAACACACATGGTCTTTGGTCTCTTGATCCAGTCTCTTACAGGTGAATACTCGCTCATACTCATACTCATACCCATACTCTGTATGAGCAAATTGACAGATTGACATGACAGACAGACAGATGGACAGACAGAGCAAGACCAGATGAACCAGTGGTGCAACTGTTGGCGGGATTCTCCGTCGTTACGGGGTAAAACAAGGTAATCTTGTCCGGCAGTGAACCTACGCTACGAACAGCGGAGTATTCGTAGTCTGTACAGTCTCCTGAGTCTTTACTCTTTACTAGCAGTACTCCTATTCCTACTCCTGAGTCTGAGTGCAGTGCAGTGCAGTGCAGGTTACGTGGTCGCATACGGAATAGAGATATCAATGATTGCATTGCATGTCCGCTCATTCCCGCCAGTATGATACATCATGATCAGGACCGGAGCAGAGCACCCAGAACAGCCGAGCGCCCATTGCCAGAGCAGCGTCGAGCAAAATAACGTATGCGTACGCGTACACGTGCGCATAGACCTCACCTGCGCTCAAGGAAGAAGGAAGATTAAATCGAGATAGTGACAGGAGGACAGGCCAGGACACAGGACAGGGGTTCAGTCTTGCTGCAGACAAATGCCGTGACAGGATGCGCACACACGGAAAGAAAAAAACCAGTTGACTCCATACGAAGACTCCTCCGTTGAATATAAGTGGTAGGCGTTCAGGGGGCACACACCCAAAGACCAAAGAATGGAGGGGGGGGGGGAGGCACTTGGAGGGCGCACGGTTGATTTGGTCCGGTTTGGGGGCAAGGGCCGGCAGCAGGACATTGTGCAGACACTGAACAGACTGTTTAGGATAATGAGGCCGTAGGAATACTGCGCAGGTGATGATACTATCTCGTGGTGCAGAGATTGAAGACCGATCAGAGATTGACGGCAGTCATCTACGGAGCACAAGTACTGACTGCCCAGACGGCATGGCCCTTTTTCGTATCAACTCACGGAGTCACGGATCTATAATCAGAGCGTACACAAGTATGTATACTCCGTAAAGTGTAAAGCTGAGTGCTCAATGCTCCCATGGTGATAGCAAAACGGGCGCAGACGGTGGAGATGTACCCCACGATGGGCGAATGACGGATGCGTAGGGTATCGTCAGGTCCACGTCTCGACGGTGTCAAGGCAAGCACAGACACAAGCACAGACAGAGGAGCTACAGACTGGAGTATACGCATAGAAACCAACAGAGAAAAAATTGCACCTAGTACTCCGTACTCTGCATTCTGTAGTATTCATTTTATTCATTTACGCTGTATCCGTACGCCGAGATGAAACCAGCTTGGCCTGCCTTGGCCTGGACAGTGACCCCCACGTGCACAGCTCCTGCTCAGCCGTTTGCGATGCGCCCGTCGGTGGATGGGGGTCACAATCGCAGTCGCAGTCGCAGTCACGGCCAGGCAGGACAGGGCAGGGCAGGGCAGAGCAGCGATTGCGCGTCAAAAAGCGGATTTGGCAGTGTATGAGCAGGGTTCTGTTGATCTGCATTATCCGTCCACGGTATGCTGGGATTGGACCTGAATTAGAGACTAGAGAAGAGACTAGAGACTCCGGACCGGCAGCCACCCATGCCTCATTGACAACTGGTGTATTTGCAGACTATGAATGAACATGGGGTTTATTTGCTCTCCATGGATTTGATGGGGTAGGCCGAGGACGGAGGTTGGTTGTCAGTTGACAGTTGAGTGGTTGCGAGTTACGGAAGATTTCGGTCCAAGAGCGAGGTACGGAGTTGAAAATCTGTCCCGAGTACTTGCGAGCAGACAACGGAATAGTACGGAACATTTGATGCCCACGAGGACAGCAGCTTCCAATATCGTATGGAAACCTCGTACGAGCTCGTACGAGGAATATTAACTGATTATTCGTACTACGGGTCGGCGAGAGGGTAAAAATGGTTCTGCAGGACGCTGCTGTACTTACGAGCATTCCGTAGAGTAGTACTCCGTACTTCGTACTCCATTCTGGTACTAGGTATAACACCTTGTGCTAAGGCGGAATTTACCTCTTTTCTCCCAGTTCTCTTCAGGTGAGATGACACGGGACCGACCGTATTCATGTACATGACCATGTACTATATTGAATGTATAATGGCGTCATGGTAGAGCAGGCAAGCACTTGAACTATTGCTCTGAATGCTCTACAGGTTGCGAGTATCAAGAAAACCATGAATAGACATCAACTTGTTTACTTTGTACTGCTAGTAGGCAAAATGTCGTCAGCTGAGTGATACATGTACGCAAGCGACAAGGCAGTGCTGGACTAACAGCGCCACTCGTCGCAGGTCCAGTCTGGAAGCCTGGAGGATTGGCAGATTGTCCATCTACATGTACTTACAGGACAGTACAGTACTCGGTTCACACTCCACGTGCATCTGTTCACTCCATGTCCGTAGAGCTTCATGTTCTAGAGCCCCCAAAAGCCCAGAAAGGCACAGCAATAGTCGGATCCCTCTGCACAGCTGCACAGCTGCACAGCTGCGCATATGCAGTCTAGCGTCTGGGTCCTACGTCTGGGTCTTCTGCCCCGGCCAGTGCGGTGCGGGCTGCGGGCCGCTCGGGCAGTTGCAGTTGCAGTTGCAGTTGGACTTTTGGGTCGTAGTTATTGCGTGTATGGAGTGACTCCGTAATAATACGGAGCACGAATAGGTGGACAAATGTCGAATTCGACATCGGAGTCTAGGGTTCCTGGCTCCTGGCTCCCTCCAGGGTGTTGTCCTCCTGTGGAGGATTCGGCCTTTGACTTGGCCCGGTCTGCCGTCCGTGGGCCTGGATATTACACGGACTTTGGAGGCCGGCGGCTCCGGAGGACGGAGCATCCTTTGAGGTCAATCATATCATTGTCTAGTATGGAGCACGTATGGATACTGCAAACTATTCGTACAGGCACTCTGTATTAGTCGAGACGCTGCGCCGATTGCGACATACCCCTGGCAAGGAACCCGGCCAGGAGAACCCTAGCCAAAAGCCAAGCAAAGGCAAGCGCAGGGCAGACAAAACAGTGACTACGGCTACGACTACGACTACGACTAGGAACTAGCAGAACATCTCTTGTATGGAGTATTGGGACGTAATAATACTCCGTATATTTGCTCATTGCAGGGGCCAAGACTAGACAGCTGAGGGCTGAAGACGGATGGGCATGGGTTGGGTTCGTCACACCCCGGTCTGTCCTTGACCTTGATACATGTACTTACCTACTAGTCTACGAGTAATACTACGTACTAGTCAACACCTTGCCAGGTTCAATGTTCCCTACGAGCAGAGTGAGAGGCTAAGACCGAGAACCCAGCTAGCTCGTCCGTCACGATCGGCTGCCCTCGTCATCCCGAGCGGCTCTACGAGTACGGAGTACGGAGCAAAAGGCGGAGTTAGGAACTAGGCATGCTGATGCTGGTATCTCGTCAGTCGAGAGGGTCAGGTCAGTTGCCCCTTTCATTTGCATACTCGGTACAGTTCGGTATGATACCATTCCATGGTGCCAGTACACACTGCCCGCTGACAACAATGAATCCCAGACCTCGAATCTTTGCACCGATTCTTGCCCTTTTCTCACGGCATCTTGCAGGGCTGATGGCAAAGGTCAAAGCCAAGTGCTTACGGGGACACCAGAGGAATACCTGGCAGACCAGACCTGGCACAGTCGAGGCCCGACGACATGGAAACTCATGTGCGTGCGCGCAGGTACTGTCTGTCGTCAGCCGTGCCATGCCCAGAACGAGCATCATCATTGATGGAATGGTCATGTATGAATGAACCAACACGGCAAGTGCTGGCCGTGATGTGACCAAATCCCAAGTCACCGGAACCGCATCACACACACACACAGAGAAATGCGCATGAAGCCATGACCCTGGCTGCCACACTTGTTCCGTGCTTCATGTCAGCCGGTCCCAGGTGTACGGATTGCCCGTTGGAGAGTCCAGTCGGCAGCTCTGACCATGGAGGGGGAGGGGCTGAACATGGTTCATGTGCGCTGTGCCTCTCTTGCGCGATAAGCTGAAGCATGTTGACATTGGACCTGTCCAGTACTGTTCAGCCCTGTCCAGTCGTTGAATGTTGGCATTGGCATTGGCATTGGTCCATATCCATCTCCAGTCAACCAGTCAGCCAGCCTCAATTCCATGATGCCGATGCCGAAAGGGGGGGGGACACGGCACGACATGACATGGAACAAAGGGCCCAGCCAGGACCAGGACCAGGGCCAAGGGACTGGAAGCGCCCGCAGACAGCGCCGCAGCCACCGACCGACCAAAAAAAGACGCCATCGACAGAACAACCAAGCATACACAGTCAAAGAGTACGGAGTATGTACTCGAAATGACCAGCCGCCGGGACGGGCCTATCCTATCCTCTTGGGGGAGGTACCGAGTCTATGAGACTACTCGACGAAACCCGGCAGAATGGTCAGCCCGCTGTGCCTTGGTCGGTTGTCTGGTTCCCGCAAGGATAGTATCATGCTAACCAACTTGGCTAGCAGCAGTACGGAGTAGTAGTAATAATGAACATGGTCGTAGTCGTGCATGCAGAGTACGTACAGAGCATCAAACCGTCGAGGTGCATGCGAGCTAGTTGCACTTGAGGCGTACTCTTATGCTGTTGGTCGGAGAAGTGCTTACACCGGAGTACTACTTGGTTGACTACATGTAATGCTTGGTATGTCGTCCCAAAGAAGAAGGGATTCGTTACGGGCACGTGTCTTGTTGGGAACATACATGCACGTACATGGACACTACGTGTAAACCAACCATCCGCCCCCAATGATGATGATGCAAAAGAAAAAAAAAGAGGTTAGAACCAGGTCAATCTTGATAGAACAGCACAACTCATTCAATGGTCAATTTCAATGCTCGTACTCATATTCTAGAGACATAACTTTGGGGAAAAGCAAATAACTGCAAAGTCGATCATGATGCCTGTCAAACCTGTCAATGGCCTTGTCAACCAGCTGCCTTTCCCGTTTAGAGCCTGGCAAGTGTCCAGCGCACGGGCAATTTCCAGCCGTTGCTTTTTCCTCATCTCCTCTGGGCCGCTCAATCCGGCAAGAATCTTCACCATGATTTCTTTTTCTGAGAGAATACGGCACCTGCCATACAACATGCAGATTGACAGCCGCCCAGTTGCCCAGTTAGCTTACAAGTTGATACCATTGAGACCAGTTGCCTGCCTGTCTGCCTGTCTGCCTGCCAAAGAGTCTCACTCGATGGAGACCAGTATGGAGTACCAGTTGTGGAATATGGACTGGAGTTACTTGCCGTGCCGTGCCAAAAGTAATCATAGCCTCTCAGCCAGTCAGCTCCCTGCTCCAACCATCATGATGCGATATCACAACTTGTTATACCCCCTCTCTGCCCTACCACTACCAACTCGTAACTTGTATTAAGTGTTATTTCCATCCAAAGGGCCCCAAGGCCTCATTTACTCTCGTACGCACTAGACCATCTGCCGTGCCGCCTTGGACCCCTTGACGCCCCGCCCGGTGACTGGATCGCCACCCTCGCTTCCAGCCGGTGCAACCAAATGCAGAAAACACACCAATGTATTCCTCCGGAGCATTGTCATGCATTCGGCCATGGCTGTGCGTCGCCAAGCAGGTCTGAACGGCTGCAAAGGGTCCAGGGCAAGCCACGGGCGTCACGTTACCACAGGAAGCCATGCTCCTCACTCATGAGTACGAGCCCATCATTAGTACAGAGTACGGAGTACAGGGTCAAAGAGTAATACAGAGAGTATATGATGAACTGAATTTGTAATATCAAAGAATACGAAAACGCGGGGAAGTTGGCCTACCTTGCTTGCTTGCCTGCCTGGCCTGCCTGCATGAGAATGAGTTGCCCAGTCATGTCGTGGACAGGGGCACAGGGCACAGGGATGAGAGGAACCATTGAAATTCGCTTCCCAAGTTCTCAGTCTCGACTCTCACTCACTGCTCACTCTCAGTGCTCAGTGCTCACTGCTTACCACTCGTACAGCCACAGAGTACTTGGTAGACAGCGCGTATCTGCAAGTACATGTATCTGTATTGCAATCATCTTCCTTGAAATGTTCTTGTGAATGCCACATCGCCACTACCATTGGCCCGCCCTCCGAGATGACACACAGACCATGCAATATGAATGAAATCTCATCGGCAGTCTAGGCCGCCATGGTCGCCATGAAGCGAGGGGTGTACAATTAGACTCCTCGGTATTACTACATGTACGATCTACCAGAGTCTGCTAGTAGTACTTGATCGAATGTACAGTACAGATTGCGTTGGAAAATTCATCACGGGCGAAATAGTGAGGCGAGACAGACACCAAGGAAGAAAAAATCAATCCGAGAAACCCGGAAAACACCAATCCTTTGATGCAACTCTACTTCATAATTACTCCGTACCTGTGCGTGCATACTTACGGCCTCTCCGATGAGACATGCAGACAGGGGCAGTCTGCGGCGCAGGGCCAGGCCGGCCGCCTTGCACTTGGGATCTGCACTTTTTCTGCTACGAAAATTTCCAACAGAAAGGCAACTGCCATTGGCCCTCATTCCATGCCATTCTATTCCCCTTGTAAGCGAGCCCCGAGAGCCCTTTCTGTCTTGGCCTAGCCACGGGCCGCGTCTGCTTGGTCTAAGCGCAATACAGCATGTAAGTATCAAATATCTGCAGTGCTACGTCGTACAGCGCCAAAGGCAAGAGTTTGGTTCGGTTCAGTCCAGCCAGCCAGGCAAGCAGGTTCCAACCAGGCAGTCCAGCCAGGCATCCAGGCATAGAAGATGAGGCTTTCTGCAATGCACAGCGCAGCATCAAGTATGAATCGGGGGGGTTTCCTCGTCGATCCGTGTACGTGGCGTCTGCTGGGATTGCACCACTCAACCACTCCCACTGTACTCACATATCCGTACTCACATAGTATTGAAGTCAAGTACTACGGAGTACGGAGTACTCGTAGTACCGTCTCACCTTGCTGCATTCCCAGTTGGGCATTCCGGCACGGACTGAAAACTGCATTTTGTGTGTTTCGTTCACTTGATGTGAGTAGGAGTATGAGCAGGATGGATGGTGCATGTAGGATGGGTAGGATTCACAGCAAAGGGGAATAACACACTCCGTGCATGTACTCACTCACTGAATGGGCTCAAGCTCAAGCTCCAAGCGCCATCGATCGATCCCCCACGTCGTCTACAGACTCACAGAGACAGAGACGGACTCACAGAGTACAGACAGAGCACAGATCAGCGCCAGGACACTCGACGGGTTTTGCAGGCTGATCATCAGCCTGCGACTCTACAACTACTCCGTACAACTACAAGCCATGATGATCCGGCGGGACTACGACAGGGGTGTGAACTGACACTACACTACTACGGAGTACAGAGTAACACTACAGAGTAACACCACACTGGAAAGAGAGAGGGAGAGAGAGAGAGAAAAGATCAAAATGTCATCATCTGGTGGCAGGTGCTGCAGTACACTCTGTGTCCACTCCCAGTGTCACTCTCGGTTCTATGTGTGCAAGTGCAATGTTCAATGGGTGCAGCAGTGCTACCCTGCCATTGCCAAAAGGTCTGTCTGTCCGGTCTCGTGTCCTCAGGTTGGGAGATTGACCAACAGCATGACATTGACTGTCCCTTGGGGTCTGCCTGGGGCTCTTGAGGTGGTATTCGGCGCGACGCAGATCCGTACTCTGTTGCAGTAGGTGCCATGCCATGCCATGTCGGCCTTCATCTCTTCTCTTCTCTTCTCTTCCCAGGGACAGTCCACTGCCATGATGCCATGCTGGGGTGCCATTGCAATACGTGTACTCCATATGCATGCATGAGTGTGTGCGTATGTGAGTGAATGCAACTGAGGTTTCCATGGTCGTATGGATCGCTCGGTCCTTACGGATGAGGGTGGTATTGTACGCATCATGTATGTAGACTCAGACTCAACTAGGTATGTCGCTTAGAGCTGAGTGCATGGCCAGAGACTCATGTTACTCTGTGCATCAATATTCACTGTAGACGAGGTAGGAGGCAGATCTTGCCGCTGGTTTCAGGACATGCATACCTTGCTAGTATTCATCTAGGTTATAATGAGTATCATTGTGTGTTGCACTCCATGCCACCTTGGCGGCGGTAGGCGCCGTCCAAGAACCAAGTACTACCTTACTAGTAGTAAACAATGCCAAACATCAATCCGAGTACATGTCGATGAAAAGGGGTATCAAAATGTCAAGTTCCGAAATGTCCATGTGTTGACCATGGAGGGCCCATGTCTGATGATCGCTGAAGATGACGATGATGTCGCTGATGATGTCGCTGATGATGTCGCTGATGATGTCGCTGATGATGTCGCTGATGATGACGCTGATGTTGATGTTGATACTGATGTTGATGTTGATACTGATGTTGATGTTGATACTGATGTTGATGTTGATGTTGATGTGCAATGTGACAGTCATCATCTGCTGGGCACGCCTTCAGTCAATCCCCATTCTTTCGACCCTCTCGACCTCTTGCCAGGCACAGGCAGCCCCTTATTCCTCCTCCACCATTCGTGCCTCCTCCTAGTCAAGCTCAGTCATGTCCTTGTACAGAGGAAAGCTCCTCCATTTGTACTCGAACCGATCAGCGTCATCCGACGGCCAGACACTCCTCCACCCATCCACAAAGCTCTGCAGCTGCATTCTCACCCCGGTGGTAAACTTTCCTGCCTCTATCGCGCCTTCCGTGTGCTGCAAAATCTGCCGGCATTTCTCCCTACTCTCTACAACCTTATCCTCCACCACCTGAACCTCATCTCGGTAATCCATCCTGGCCTCCCAGTGTCTCGATATCAAGCGCAGCCACCTGGTCACGCGCTGGTAACGCCTGGGCACCCAACCCTCCGGCGAGATGTGCAGGGAGCGCAACTTGCTTTCGCCGCTGTTGCCTCGAACCATGTAGAATATATCAAGCGCGAGCGCCTCGTCCATTGCCGCATTCATTAAGACGCTGCTCACCAGCTTCTGACGCACAGCCATGCTCGAGGGGTCTTCCGCGTCCATCTCCCCAGCCGTAGGATATTGGTAATACGCGATATCGTCGCAATCCCAGTACACCACGTCCCGATAGAGCGGCTGGAAAATCAGTTTCTTCCCAAAGTAGTCGTGCTCCCACTTGGGTGCCAACAATGTAAAGTCGCACTCTAGGTGCAGCCTCAGGCTCTTTAGCTGCGGCAGCCGACCCAGGCACCTGTAGATGGATGCCTCGTGCCTATCCCCCAACGAGCGGGGGACAATAATCTCCAGCGTCTCCAGCTCCAGAAACACCTGCGAGAACTCCCACGCCAGTTCCGGCGTCATCCTGTACATGCCCGGCCTCCCGCTTGCTGTGTCGTAGTGGAGCTTCAGTCTGCGGAGGGTGCCTGCGTGGTGGCGCACGGCGGCGCGCAAAATCTCCGGGCTCACCATCCCCGTCAGGAAGAGCTTCTGGAGCGAGCAAAGACCTCCAATGACACGCGACACAAGTAGGTCCATCGGAGAAGGCAGGCTCTCAATTCCCGACCCGTGGCGTGCGCCTAGTTGCATAGTCAGCGACTTGACCGTTGCCAGCGAGCCTGTCTCGACCGTTTTCAGCAGGGTATCGAGCCCATCCGGCTCCATGGGACCCAGATCCAGAGATCGTATGTTGGTGAAGGTAAACGGCTCCATCCAGTGGACCATCGGTCGCCAATACAACCTGTAGGGGCTGCTCAGGCTGAGGCTGCGGAGCTGGTTCGGCACTGGTGGTAACGTGTCCAGTCCTCTCTCCGATTGTCCGCCACCATGTCCAATAGTGCTATCGGCCATCAGCATCCCAAGTGGGAAGAAGAGGTCACCGATATCCCTCCAGCTGGACGTCGGGTAGTGTATGTGCACATACTTCAGCCTGGGCGCGAGCCCGAGCGTCATGTCGCAGATCGACGAATCGTTCATGTCAAACAAGGCAAAGGCATCCAGGCTTGTCGTCAGGCTGTACAGGCACGGCGACGCCATGAGCTCCAGCTCGACGGGATCCGTGCCATCATCCCATTCCCCGCCGTCCTCGATGGACCACATGTTGCTCCGGAGGCGGAACGTGTGCATGTGCAGACGCGCTCTGACGTGGTCCACGTGTATCGAGTGCAGGAGAACTCGAGGTATCTGGTCATACATCGCATATACAATGTCCCTGATACGCGGAATAGTGCGGCACAGATCTACCAGCGACTCCCACAACGCATCTTCCCTTGCGCGCTTCGCCTCCGTGGCCGGTAGGGTCTTCGACACGGAACCCACATCACACTTCGGGGCTCGGAACCGGTCGCCACCCTGTGCTTCCCAAGGGCTGACATATGCAGGTGTCAAGGCCCACTGGTCCTCCTGCAAGTCTTCCGTATGACGCCGGAGAGGGTGTTCCGGAGCCACAGCGGAGAACTCGCGGCTGTGGTTCAGTAGACGCTCGTCTTGACCAATCTGTCCGCTGAGCTCCAAGGCGCGGACATAGTGCCTGCGGTAGCCATCGGAGAGAAGATACCGCCACTTTTCAACTTCGTCTATGAGCTGCAGGTCGGTCCTAGCGTGGATCTGCACTATTCGAAACCTCTGTTCCTCCGATGCGTCCGCAAGAGCCCGACAGGCTAGGGACATGGAGAATAGGGCCCGTCGGTCCGGCTCGCACTGTGAAACATGCTTTGATACGCACAGGAGAATATCCATAGGCAACTCGTGTAGCCGTATAGGCGGCTTGTTATCTTGTGGTGTCGACTCCATGGCGTCAAGATCTGGCTTATATAATATATGCATCGCGGTTGATGGAAGAAGGTGAAGAACGGGATAGGTCAGAGGAGGAAGAAGGATAGAAGACCTACTTGCTATTCGAAATCTATCGACAAAGGCGAATAAATGTCTAGTTTTTTCCAGACAAATATCACTATTCCTGAGTCTATGAACATTATACCTGTCGCTTGTTTGTTAGGCGTCTCCCGGCAAACAATGGTAATCCATATCTGGCAGAAAGGCGTGCACATGTATGCACATGACGATGGCCATAACTTGGGAGGGGACTCTTGGCCCTCCCAATGGTCAATGTTGCCGTTATATGTTATAGACTGTACTCCTTTTCACCCAGTCTGAGGGGGGGAGGGGGGGACACTGTTCGATTATACTCGTTCCGGCGTTGACTGGACGCGGCAAACCTTGTCACTGTCCAGATTTTCGTATCAGTTCGAGAGTATGGCAATGTTATTGGTATAAAGTGGGCAGGAATACTTGCGTACCATGGAAAAAGTATGAAGAAGGTGATGGATGGGATCTGGTCCGAGTCAAAAGTGCTGCGAGAGGTTGGTAGCGGTAGCAGCGTAGCACCTTCCCTGAAAGTCAACGTCGTAACTCGTCCCTTCCCAACTTTGGACTTGGCAGCGTTAAACATTGGCTACCAATCTGGCGGGACCTGAGATTTTAAACACCTCTCAATCTTTCCTCATACACAGAACATCGGTACATTGCTCGACTTAGCTCAGTTGGTCAAGTAGACTGTCCCCTTCGAACAACGCATGTTCTCAACAAACGACAGATGGAACGCCAGAAGCCAGGTCGGCCCTGGCCCCCAATGGCCATGCCGACCAACGCTTCACACACGACCAGATATTGAAACTCAAAGGAGCTTACAAGAAGCGCATGGCTGACGATACGACTGGTCGGCACGTTGGAAATACCGATTGCCATCGAAGTGACGGCTCCAATATACGCATACGGGAGCAAGCAAAGGGAGACTCACTGTCATGTTCACCTTGATTTGCCCCTGGAACCTCCAACCTGCAACTTCCGGACTCGCCAATTGGCCCATCGTGCAGTACCCCGCACCGTGAATGGGAACAAGCTTACAGCGACAACTTCTAGGCATTTCTCCCGAAGGGGGGTTTGTCTTTCTTTACGCTGCATCACGATGATTTCAACCAAGTTCGGAGAGGTGCACCGTTGGTCCCGTCTGCGGTAGGTGCTGCCAGTGAAGGCTCGATATCCTCTTGTCTCCAACGATCTAGGCATGCGGCATTGAGCACGAAGAACACAAGCGCCCGTCTTACGTCCCGGGACCATTCAACGCCACGTGCGATTCCTTGGGTCGTTGCACATTGTCCATAGCGTTTGGCGCGACGGCTAAAAGCACGTGGAGCTGCGTCTCCAAAAGAAACATGGCGATGGAGGAATTCTCTGCAGATGATTGTTTTCCTGGGACTGGGAACCACCCGGTGACTTACAGCCACCATGGCACCGGTGATCAATACAATGCTGTAGGGGGAGGCACCCAGCATTTCCACTACCATCCCGAAGATGAAAATATCTACAAAGCCTGCTTGCAATCACTTGTTTTTCGGGACATGGACTCTCGGCCCAAGGATATTGAAACCGCTGCACCTGGAACATGCCAGTGGCTGCTGCAACATGAGACGTACGCCACGTGGCTCTCCAGTGATCGGGGTCTGCTTTGGATAAAGGGGAAGCCCGGCTCGGGAAAGTCAACGCTATTGCGCTATATCTTGGATCATTTGACGTCTCAAACAGGACCACTGTCTGCCAAACATGACGACATGGTACTTTCCTTCTTCTTCCATGGCCGCGGATCCGACTTGCAGATGTCTCCGACTGGCCTCTACCGGGCACTTCTCTGCCAGCTCTGGAATGCTGGCAACGCTATCCGGGCAGACATTGCGAGTGCGTTCAAGAAGTCATACGACGCTTATGCGCAGCGGCGTGACTTATTCCAGTGGCATTTTCGGGATCTGCAACGTCTGGTTCAATCAATGCTTCTGAAGACCTTGGAGACTCGCTCGGTCTGGCTACTCGTTGATGCGCTGGACGAATCTGGAGACGAAAATGCAGCCAACATCTACCAGGAAATTGAATTGCTGATGCAGAACCTACCGCTCGATACTAGCCGAGAGCGTTTGCATATCTGCTTCAGTAGTCGCAAACACCTGGACTTGTCGATGCCCCGAGATGGATACGAGATCTCCATAGATGAGGAAAATACAGATGACATATACACGTTTGTCCACAGCCGTCTCCTCACAGAGTTCAGCACAGACGAGGAAGAGACTATCCGTGAGCTTATCACCGGAGCTGCCAACGGCGTCTTCCTGTGGGCAAGTGTCGTGACGAGCAGAGCGCTAGCCCTCAGACAGGCCAATGGAACCCTGGGATACATCGCGTCTTCTATCTCAGATATCCCCAAACGGCTCGAGGACTTGTATGTCCAGGTCATCCAAGACCTGAGCCGGGTCCCGGGGTCTCTCAGGTTCATACAATTGGCTTGCTTTGCCACTAGGCCCCTGTCGCTCGATGAATGGCAATGGGCCATGCTGATTGACGGCGACTGCCCGTACCGAACACTGGGCGAGTGCTACGATGCGAAGCCCTACATCTTTGGGCCCGGCCAGGCGAGGAGCCGAGTTCAGAAGATCAGCTGCGGTCTCGCCGAGGTCACTTCCGACACAAAAGCTGTCCAGTTCATCCATCAGTCCACTAAGCAGTTCTTCATCGACAAGGGCCTCTCCCTCCTGACTGCCATACTGAATCCAGTGCAAGAGAACGTCACTGCTACCAGGTTGGTAGCACAGGCACACTATGAATTGTACAAGACTTGTCTCAACTACTTGGGGATGGAGGACATGGCCGCAGACGAGATATTCAAGGTCGAGCACCTTAGCTATCCATTCGGTTATGGCCGAAATGATTCGTGGATGGCTTCCACTGACGTCCGCTACCCACTTTTGAGATATTGCGCGGGGTCGTGGACTACACACGCAAAATACATTGGACTGGATGACGCCTATACCGACGACAAATTCGTGGCCTCCTTGATACTGCCGTCAGAAGGCATCCTGCGTTTCTGGAAAAAGGCAATCTACTGGTATTGCTTGAGCATATACCCATGTTATTATGAGCCAGAATGTTACAGTCTGCTGCATATCGCGTCTAGCTGTGGGCTGACAGCGCTCTTGCGGGCTATACTCGAGAGCGTAACACCGGACTCACCATTGACCGCAGTCGGGAATCGACCTGGAGTCGCAAATCGCTGGTTCGGACCCGGCAAGTCCTTGCTTGAAAGATGGCGGCGACGGCAGCTGATTTACCAAATCCTCAACTCGACCCACGACGGAGGATTCTACGAGGTTCCGGTCGCAGATGCTATCGCAAGCGGGCACGATGACGCCGTGCGCTTATTGCTCGATAGGGGCGCCGAGACCAGCCCCAAAGCCCTCCGAGGCTCGTCTCTATTGAGAATAGCTGCCAGCAGTGGACATGTGTCCACCATGAAGTTACTATACGAAAGAGGCATCAAGTTTTCTCCCAAGGAGGAAATGAATGCACTCTGCTGTGCCGCCAGTCTTGGAGACGAAGCCATGGCACACCTTCTCTTCGAAAATGGTCGTCTCCTCGAAAGCGACCTTCCACTCAAGAAGCGCGAGTATTCTTTTTTTCGGAATGGCTCACCCCTGATACATGCCGTAGCTAGAGGACACAAACCCATGGTTCGTCTCCTGCTTTCGAAGGGCTGCCCCGTCATCGACAAGGCCCTCTTCAAGGCCGCTGAATCTGGAGACGACGACTTGCTGCTGCTGTTGCTCGGGCACAATAGAAATGTCGAGAAGGCAGCCAGGGGCACCACCAGGGGCACCAAAAATGACGATTTGGTTGCCCAGGCGGCCTGGTATGGACACGAGTCCATGGTGCTGCTCCTGGCTAAGAATGGGGCGGATCCTGCCGTCTTTGCAACAGCACTCTACAATGCTGCCTCCAACTGCCACAATGCCACGGCAGAGCTGCTGATCAGGCTAGGCGCTTCTGTCAACTCTCCGGTATATGATGGTTTGACGGCGCTCCTTGGTGTTCTCTCATCCGACATAGGAGCGAGGAAGCATATTTTGCAGCCTAGTAGTGAGATGTATAATCCGCAAGAGTTCGAGGCCAACATCGAGCGCATACAGTATGCTACAGCGGAGCTACTGCTGAAGAAAGGTGCGGATGTCAACGGTGCCGATTCCCATGGGACCACACCACTTCATGTGGCTGCCGAGAAAGGGCGAGCCGCAATAGTGGAGCTGCTGTGCAACTTTGGTGCCAAAGTCGACTCGAAAGATGAAGAGGGCAGAACACCGCTCTCAAGAGCTCGTGATAGGGGACGTCGTGATGTAGAGAGGCTCCTACTGTCCCGGCTGCCAGCCGGTTACACTGAAATTAGTGGTTGAGAGCTCGAAACATCTGCCAGTCCTGACGAAGCACAACGGAACGGGGTTGAATCGACGTGGGGAGAGGCAGAACGACAGGCCGGATTCGACAAATGGGATATATGATGGTCCATAATTATATGAGAGACTGTGCGTGTGAGAGCCAAATTGGACATGGAGAGGCACAGAGGCGTATGTATCCACGTTAATGGCGGTAGAAGGCAACATGAAGAAGATGAGAACCGTTAAGATGGAGGTTGCGAATTGAAGTCAAGATGCCAATCCATCAACTGTTGGTATCGAATGTACCTGTAGCTATAGTGGGGCAAATGTTTCGGATGAGGAGAAACGATGCGCCGGGGATTGGGGGACCGCCCCGCCAAAATCCGACGCTCCAGCGTGGGCAACTTTTCTAGTGCGTGTGTGTTGTGTGTGTGCGCCCCTCCAACCGCTTGACCACCAAAGCCAAGGCGATTGTGCAAAGCTCCCCCCCCCTACGCCTCTCTTTCGAAAAACCAGAGCTAGGCTGTACATTTCGCGGAACTCCTTTGCTCGAATCCATCACCCAGTCGACTTTTTCGAACAACCTCCTCTCCTTTTTATCAGCAGCCGGAATCCCCCCCTCTGCCCATCATGCAGGCCCCCGTGCTGGTTATGAGTACGCGCCCCTCCCCTACCTAAACTTTGGTCTCTCGCCGCCCCGCCATGCATGACCGGACAGACAGACACAGCTCGAGGTGCTGACAAGATGATACAACAGACACCAATAGTGGTGATAGGCAGGTCGGCCGCAAAGCTCAAATGTCCAACATTGCCGCGGCCAAGACGTACGTGGAATATTTGCACCTCCTCTGCCCCCCTGCCCCTCCCTCCCCCCGCCGCCCCTTGTCGTCACCGCCGCGTTTGGCGGTCGGTGCCTGGTGCCTGGCCAAGATGCCTGGAGTGGTGAATATGATTGCTAACATCAAGGGATGGGTTGCAGTGTTGCCGACATTATCCGATCCTGCCTTGGCCCCAAGGCCATGCTCAAGATGCTCCTCGACCCCATGGGCGGCATCGTGCTGACCAACGACGGACACGCCATCCTCCGAGAGATTGAGGTCTCGCACCCGGCGGCCAAGAGCATGATTGAGCTCAGCCGGACACAAGACGAGGAGGTGGGCGATGGTACAACCTCGGTCATTATCATGGGTGGGTTGTCCTTGGCTGCATTTTATATATTTGTTTGGCGCAGGAACAAGCGAAGCGTCGGAGGAAACCAAGAGGACAACTCTTGAGAAAAACTCTTGAAGATGACTCTGAGAAACGGCTGGCTGACCATGTCGTTATATTCTAGCCGGTGAGATTCTCGCCCACGCCCTGCCGCAGCTCGAGCGCAACATCCACCCGGTCGTCATCATCTCGGCGTTCAAGCGGGCGCTCAAGGACGCCGTCGACATCATTGACGAGATCTCCAACCCCATCGACGTCAACGACGACGAGGCCATGGCCAAGCTCATCTCGTCGTCGATCGGGACCAAGTTTGTCTCGCGGTGGATGGACCTCATGTGCTCGCTGGCACTCAAGGCGGTGCGCACCGTCACGTGGGAGGCGGGCAACGGCAAGACCGAGGTGGACGTGAAGCGGTACGCGCGCATCGAGAAGGTGCCGGGCGGCGAGATCGAGGACAGCACGGTGCTCGACGGCGTCATGGTCAACAAGGACATTACGCACCCCAAGATGCGCCGGCGCATCGAGAACCCCCGCGTCGTGCTGCTGGACTGCACGCTCGAGTACAAGAAGGGCGAGTCGCAGACCAACATTGAGATCACCAAGGAGGACGACTGGAACCGCATCCTGCAGATTGAGGAGGAGCAGGTCAAGGCCATGTGCGATGCCATTATTGCCGTCAAGCCCGACCTCGTCATTACCGAGAAGGGTGTCTCTGGTATGCCCCCCCCCCTGCATCTTCGCTTCCACCCTCGTTTAGGAGGAAGCAGTTGTTTTTTAATCTCTCTGCACTTTCATACTAACTAATCTCTTCAGACATTGCCCAGCACTTCTTCATGAAGGCCAACATCACAGCGCTGCGCCGTGTGCGCAAGACGGACAACAACAGAATCGCCCGCGCGACGGGAGCGACGATTGTGAACCGCGTGGCGGACCTGCAGGAGTCGGACGTGGGCACCAAGTGCGGACTGTTTGAGATTGAGAAGATTGGCGACGAGTACTTCACTTTCCTGACCAAGTGCCAGGACCCCAAGGCATGCACAATCCTGCTGCGCGGCCCGTCCAAGGACGTGCTCAACGAGATTGAGCGCAACCTGCACGACGCCATGGGCGTCGCACGCAACGTCATGTTCCACCCGCGACTGTCGCCGGGCGGCGGCGCTACCGAGATGGCGGTGTCGGTGCGCCTGGGCCAGCTGGCCAAGGGCATCGAGGGTGTACAGCAGTGGCCTTACCGGGCCGTGGCCGAGGCTCTCGAGGTGATCCCGCGCACGCTGGTGCAGAACGCGGGCAAGAGCCCGGTGCGTGTGCTGACGGAGCTGCGCGCCAAGCAGGCCGAGGGCAACAGCTCGTGGGGCGTCGACGGCGACTCGGGCGCCATCGTGGACATGAAGGAGTACGGCGTCTGGGAGCCCGAGGCCATCAAGCTCCAGAGCATCAAGACGGCCATCGAGGCGGCCTGCCTGCTCCTCCGCGTCGACGACATCTGCAGCGCCAGGAAGGGCCAGCCCGGATTCGCCCCGGGTACCGGCCAGGGCGACGAGTAATGATACCAACCACCTCGGGGGGTTCGTATATGTGAGGAGGAACAGTCTGTGTGTTTGTTGTCTTCTCCTGTTTGAGAGTCGAGAGCTTCCCCCTTTTCGGAAAAAAAAAAGGAAGGAGGAATAGTCGGGAGGGGGGGCGGGTGGTGTTTGTTGTTCCCATGGCCATTTGTATTTCAGATGGTCTGGATCTCTTCAGACGGTACACACTTATAATCAGGTCATGGATTGAGGCATTGTCCCGCCCTCCCCCGGCATGGTGAGAGGAGGAATTTTTTCTTAAAACGAAGTAAAAAGAGACGTGGAGATAGACACATACACATACAGCCAAGAACAAAAAAAAGGAGTCAAAAAGGATGCAAGGATGTATAGACATGGAAGCATGTACTGGCATGTGTTTTTTCTAATATGGTCTGGACCAAGTGTTTGTTTTACAAAGTGTACATGTAGTACTAATTATTGGAGGCAGACTCCTTTTCCGCCAGGGTATCACTATAGTACATACAAATCTTGTACAGTCTTGCGTCTCTAGTCATCATCGTGGATGATGAGGCCAGCAGGTTGTGTGGTGGTGGTTGTGGTAGCAGCAGCAGCAGCATCCGCCTCTTGGTAGTCATCTCGTTCCGTCGTCGTTGTCGACTTGTCCGGCCGTGTTGTCTGCTGCGTCTTGGTCTCGTCGGCAGGACCATCATCAGGTGTCTTGTTTTCTTGCTTGCCCGTCGTTGTTGTTGCTGTTGCTGTCGTCGTCGTCTTCTGTGGTTGCTGCTGCTTGTTCTTGCCGCCCCCCTTCTTCCTAGCCTTCATCTTCTCCCTCTTCTCCCGATTCTTGCGCGTCTTCTCCTCGTCACGGCGCAGCCTCTCCTCCCTCTCGCGGGCAAAGTCCTCCTGGTCCTTCTCGCGGCGCACCTCGTCGTCCATCTCGCGCAGGCGCTCGTACTCGCGCCGGCGCGCCGCCTTGTAGACGTGGAACTCGCCGCTGCCGGCACCGGCGCTGGACCCCTGCACGTTGGTCACCACCTCGGGAGGAGGGGGCCGCATGGATGATGAGCGCTGCTGCTGCTGGAGCGCGCTGATGGGGATGCGGATCTCCTGGTCTGGCTTGGCGAAGAGGGCGTCGAGAGAGGCGGCCTGGGCGGAGGCGGGGCTCAGAGCGCGCTTCTTGGTCGGTCGGTGCGAGCGGGGGTCCGCGGACGTGGGGATGGATTCGGGACCTGTGCCTGACATGTTGGCGGGGGGCTGGACACACAGAAAGATGTTGGTACTGGATGTTGAGGTTGGGTGAGATGAGAAAGGGAAGGGTTTAGAGAGGTTGAAGGGTTGTGGTTATTGTGGCTGATTGCCCCACTATTTTGGATAGACGCCTCACCACCGGCATACAGAGTAAGACAGACAGTGACAGTACTACAGAGTACAGCACTACTACTACAGAGTACAGCACTACTACTACAGAGTACAGTACTACTACAGAGTACAGTACAGTCTACAGAGTAAGACAGCCTGACAGTGACAGGTAGGTGGGCGTTGGTTATAGTACAGCTACTAATGGTTGCATTTGTAATGGTGCCATGCAGACAAGCAGAAGATGCGGAAACAAACCTATGATTTGGCACAAATCACCAACAGCAATCAATACTCGGTACTATTGCTCGTATACTCGGTACGGACAGGCTGCGGACAGAGGCTGCGATGGTGAAACGGCGCCTATGCAGCGGTTGTGTCAGTGGAGTGGGCGCCTGCCTCTCTGCCGGTCCCAGGTGGTCCCTTGTTCCTTCCTTCCCAGGTCCAGGTCTTTTCCCCTTGGCTCCTTCCCCTCCATTTGCCCTCCATCCATCCGACTTTGGGCAACATTTCGCCTCCCTCTCTCTCCTTGTTGCGTGCGTGACTCCGCTGCCGCCTATTCACTTGGTCCCAACTCTGTTTTCTCTTGGACATCTCTTCCTCTCTCTCTCTCTCCCGCCTTCTGCTCTCTCTCTTCTCCAATCCTCCTCTCGTCGTCGTGTCAATCAATGACTGCCTGCACTCTACGACTGCGCCATTGATTGATTGCTTGCCCCCCCCCCTCCGTGAAAGGCGGTCCCCACCCCGCCCTCCTCAACATCATCACCCCACCACTACCACCACCGCCACCAACCGACGTCAACTCGCCTCGACGGGAGAACCGCGAATATGGCCAAGCCACGGCTTATTATTCTGGTCCGGCACGCCCAGTCGGAAGGAAACAGTCAGTACAGCCTTGCCTTACTTTCCTTCTTGCTTTATCGTGCTTCTGGCTTTGCTTGCCCCAGCAGCCTTCCCCAAGAAAGCCTCCACACATGCATGTACTGACGACCATACCCAGAGAACCGTGACATCCACCAGACGGTCCCGGACCACCGCGTCAAGCTCACGCCCGATGGGTGGAACCAGGCGCATGAGGCGGGCCACCGGCTGCGCAACCTGCTGCGGCCCGACGACAAGCTGCACTTCTTCACCTCGCCCTACCGCCGCACGCGCGAGACGACCGAGGGCATCCTGAGCACCCTGACGTCCGACGAGCCTGGCCCGTCGCCCTTCCGCCGCTCCAACATCAAGGTCTATGAGGAGCCGCGGCTGCGCGAGCAGGACTTTGGCAACTTCCAGCCCTGCAGCGCCGAGATGGAGCGCATGTGGCAGGAGCGCGCCGACTACGGCCACTTCTTCTACCGCATCCCCAACGGTGAGAGCGCCGCCGACGCCTACGACCGCGTCAGCGGCTTCAACGAGAGCCTGTGGCGCCAGTTTGGCGAGGACGACTTTGCCAGCGTCTGCGTCCTCGTCACCCACGGCCTCATGTCCCGCGTCTTCCTCATGAAGTGGTACCACTTCACCGTCGAGTACTTTGAGGACCTCCGCAACGTCAACCACTGCGAGTTCCTCATCATGCGCAAGCAGGACAACGGCAAGTACCTCCTCGAGAACAACCTGCGCACCTGGTCCGAGCTGCGCCGCGAGCGCGCCCTGCGCGACGCCGGCTCCGCCTCCGCTCCCGTGTCTGGCGCCGTCACGCCCAGCCAGCAGCAGCAGAACAAGGACTCGGCCAAGGAGGCCAAGGAAAGGGACAGGGACAGGGACGCCGCCGGCGCCCTCATCCCCCCCGGCCCGTCACCCAACCCCCGCAAACCCGTCCGCCAGAGGACCATCCACCTACCCCGCCAGTGGGGTGGCTGCCCCAACGGCTGCGACCACAGCCGTCACTACGTTAGCAAGCGCGACGACCTCGAGCTCCTCCGCCAGCGCGACACGGAGCACGCCGCTGCCGCGTCGGCCTCTGCCGCCGTCGCCGCCACCAAGAGCGTGGCAGGGGGTTCCGCCGCGCCCACCACCGTCTCCACGACCACCGCCACCACCGGCCGCCCCGAGATCGTCCACCCCGTATCGGCCGTCGCGACCCCCAAGTTCGACGCCGGCGGCGAACCCATCCTGTCGTCGCCCGACTTTGTCTCCAGTCATGCCCGCGGCGGCCCGTTGTCATCCGGGCAGCCGTCCCCCATCGGCCTCGGTCACAACCACGGCCACACCGACGACGACGGCCACGACGCAGACGAGGACGACACGGCCAACAGCTCCGCCACCGGCGGCACCCCCGCCACCACCACCCTCCTCCACGCCGGCCGCGACTTTGGCGGCAGCTACTCAGGCCGCGGGTCCTCTGGCGGCAGCGGCAGCGACAGCGACGACCCCGCCGGTGACGACGACGACGACTACGCCGCCCGCGACGGCGACGTGGAGGACGAGCACCAGCGTCAGCAGCGCCAGAAGCAGAAGCAGGCCTGCAACGGCAAGCACACAAACGGCCACGTCCACCACAACCACCGCGTCGCCCCGCTCAACACGCGCATCCGCATCGCCAACGCGCGCTCCCTCCAGCACCGCCTCGAGAAGGATCCCCCCTCTGCTGCTGCACCAGCTTCTGCCGTCGGCGGCGCCAGCGTGCTACCCCCGCCACCTCAGCCGTCCGCCACCGAGAGCACTGCCGCCGCCGCCGCTGCTGCTTCTGCTGGTGGAAGCTCTCTAGGGCAGCAGCCCCCCCAGGAGGTCACCCGTCTCGGCGACATGGCTACCCACCGCGGCGACTCGGACTTTGAGGGCGACGACGAGGCCCTCGACAGGCTCGAGGCCGAGGATCGGAGTATCCGAGGGAGCGTCTACTAAACCAACCTGCGGCTCTTCCCATGGTTCCTAGACCTCAGACCCCGGGCTTTACATTTTACACTTTACAAAGGCGAAACTGCCCTCCCCCCAAAAAAGATAGCTCACACTTTCTGAAGAACAAAACAAGGCGTGTATTTCATTTTGTAGCAAGCCACGACTTATGAATAGATCAAGATACATCCATACATATATACACAAGAATGACAAGTTTGCACTCACCCACATGGCGGCATACGTGACATGTCCTTGCTACCCCAGCCATACAACGTACAACTTACAGCTTACAACTTACACACACTGTTACTAGGTAGTAGTATTGCCTCCGGCGGCCCTGCCGGGGGCTCTCCTCGCTTCGCTCGCTTTTCCTGTGGTCGTGACTACGTCGTGCTACTTGCCTCAGCACCGCCGGGGGCTCTCCTCGCTACGCTCGCTCTTCTACTAATCATGACTACGTCGTGCTATATATATCTGCCTCCGGCGGCCCTGCCGGGAGCTCTCCTCGCTACGCTCGCTCTTCCAGCACTTACTACAAGTATACATCGCTCTCGCTACGCTCGCTTTCCTGCAACTACATACATCGTACATCACGGTCCAGTTCTGTGGTCATATGTAAATTTATAATACAGTAAAGGATAGTTATAAGAAGATGTGTGAGTGTGGGTGTGTGGGTGTGAGTGTGTAAAGTCTCAACGACAACGACAGCGAAAGAGGAAAAAAAGAACAAGAAACAAGAAAACTCCCACAAACTTAAGAACAAAAAAAAAAAAAAAACAGCATAGAAAAAAACGAAAAAAAAAAGACATTTTACCCCTTCCCGCCATAAACAAAAAAAAATCAAAATCAAGAAAACACACTGACAAACGGACAAAGCAAGACAAGACAAGACATGACAAAGCGAAGAAGAAGAAGAGGAAGAAAAGAGGTTGAAGCGAAGAAGAAAGCAAAAAAAAAAAAAAAAGGACGAGACAAGACAAGACAAATGAAGAACCAAAATGAAGAAACAAAGAAAAAAGCAAACGGGCAGAGACGGGAAGACATAAAGGAAAGCCCTCCTTCTCTGCCCCTCCTCCGCGTGCAACCCAGAACCAGACAAGACAAGCAGAGCAGAGCAAGCATGCCAGATGGGCTTTGTGGTGTATCCCTGAAGATGGGACTGAACAAGTCATAAAGACCTTGTATAGGTCTCGTAAAGAGGATTTTGAAAAAGCCACGTAAAGAAGCCATGTAAAGAGGATTTTGAAAAAAGCCATGTAAAGAAGCCATGTAAAGAGGACTTTGAAAGAAGCCATGTAAAGAATGCCTTGTAAAGGATCAGACCATGTAGATCAGACCCAAGGAGAGTCTTTACAAGGATAAAGATGGTGCAAGAGTATAGGTGAGTGAAGTTGAAGAGAAAGTATAAGGCAAGGAAGAAGTGAAAGTAATCAAGTGTGTGTGTGAGAATGCACAAGGTACTGTGAGGATGCTGCTGGCTCAGCTACCTCTGCGCCTGCCTCGCCTAGAAGAAATTCACCATGGCCTTGCTAAGGTCGATAAAGTCCACAGGCTTGGTGACGTAGTTGCTGAACCCGGCGGCGACGCACTTGTCGTGGACGTCGCTCATGACGTTGGCGGACAGGGCGATGATGGGCATGGCCTTGGAGTGCTGGGTCCTCTCCCACTGTCGAATCTCTCTGCAGGCTTGGTAACCGTCTTTTCTGGGCATATGAAGGTCGCACTACAAAAGTCAGCATTGATCAAGACGCAGTGATGATGTGAGGGTGTGTGTGCAATGCAGAGGGAGTGTGTGCTTGTGTGTAAAGGGGCCTGTGTGTGAGAAAGTCGGGTGTGTAAGTCGGGTGTGTGACTTACCAATATCAACGAATAATAATCATGAGCCCTCCCCATAACCATATCCGTACACTCGGACCCATCCACCGCGACATCGACCTCGACCCCAATCTTGACCAGATACTTCATCAGCACCTTCTGATTGACGGGGTTATCCTCCACAAGAAGCACCTTGTACCCCTTGTTGCCCATCCGCTTCTCGATCTCCAGGTAGCTCGCTTTCTGCGTCTCCACCACCTGCTGCGCCGTCGACCGGTTGCGGTCGATGGACAGGTCGCGCATGTTGTTCGGGTCGAAGATGCCCGCGAACCGCGACGGCTTCACCGGCTTGTAGATGAAGGTCACCTGGTTCTCCACCAGGAGCTTCTCGTGGGGGGAGCCCACCGCGAGCTTCATCACCGCCTGCCGCTGCACCGAGTCCGACAGGATCAGAATCGTCGTCTTGTCCACCTTCTGCGACTTGACGATCTGGTCCAGCAGGTCCATCACCGCCTCCGCCGAGCCCAGGTTGATCACGATGTGCGTGAACTTGATGGGGTCCTCCCCGCCGATGAACTTGGACGCCTCCTCGATCGACTCCAGCGCCGTGATCTGGTGCGGCATGTCGCTCGGCAGCGTCATCTCAATGTGCTGTGTTGTCGCCTCCCGCGAGTACTTCTGCGGGCAGATGACCAGGATCGAGTACATCGGTGGGCGGAGCTCGCCCTCTGGCTGTGGCGGGGTCGTCCCCTGCGGTGTGCGTGCTCCTGCTCCGCCCGGTGAGCTCATCCGTGATGGCATCTCCAGCTTCATCTGCGACAGGTCCTGGCCGCTCGCCTTGGCCGCCTCGCTGAACCGCGCGAGGCCCGTGTTGACCGTCACAACCGTCGGCTTGCCGCCCACCCCGCGTGACCGTCCCGTCGCTCCGGGCTGGCCCACGTCGGGCGTCGTCGGCACCTGGCCCGAGGGCGTCGGCAGCGGCGACTGGATGATGCTGTTGTTCCGGTTGTTGCTGTTGCTGTGCACGCTCTCATTGGATGCCTGTCGCTGGGCGGCCGAGGGGACGGTGTTGTTGTTGTTCGCCGCCGACGACGGGCTGTACGGCAGGTCCGGGTGGTCCGCGTCGGTCGGCAGGGCGAAGCGCGCCGTGAAGACAAACTTGGAGCCCTTGCCGGGCGTCGCCGTCCCGCCCATGGTCCCGCCGTGCAGCTCGACCAGCTGCTTGGAGATGACGAGCCCCAGGCCGCTGCCGCCGTGCTGACGCGTCGAGCTGCCGTCGATCTGACTGAACGGCTTGAAGATGAGCTCGGCCTCCTGCTGCGTGAAGCCTTGCCCCGTGTCGATGATGGCGTACTCGAGCATGATCTCGTGCTCGTCGCAGGAGCTCGCCGCCTCGCCTGCGAATACGCGGCAGTGGCTGAAAACCTCGCCGCGCGACGTGAACTTGATGGCGTTGCCAATCACGTTGAGCAGCACCTGCCGGATGCGCACCTTGTCGCCCTTGACCCACGGCGGCACGTCCGCCTCGACCAGGTAGTTGAGCTCGAGGCCCTTGGCGATGGCCATGGTCGACACCAGCTCGTTGACGTCCTCGATGAGCGACCGCGTGTGGAACCACTCAAACTTGAGCTTCATCATGCCCGCATCCACCTTGCTGAGGTCCAGGATGTCGTTGATGATCATGATGAGGCTGTTGGCGCTCGTCTGGATCGTGTTAGTGTAGTCGCGCTGCTCCTCGTTGAGCACCGTGTCCTGCAGGAACGTCACCATGCCCGAGATGCCAATCAGCGGCGTCCTGATCTCGTGCGACATGTTGCTCAGGAACCGGCCCTTGGCCTCCATGGCCTCCTTGAGCTTCGTCTCCAGGATCTTGTGATCGTTGATGTCCGTCGCCGACCCAAAGTACGAGCTGGCCCCGCTGCCAAAGTCGATGGTGTCAATCTCCACGCACCGTATCAGGTGCCACCGGTACTCGCCCGTCTTGGACTTGAGCCGCAGCTCCGTCGTGTACGACAGGCGCCCGTTGCTATCGGTGCCCACCTTGACGATGCCCTTCTTGGCCAGCTCCTTGAGGTCGGCCGCCGGCACCTCGTAGATGGACGACTTGCCCCCGGGACCGTCGTCCCCGCCTTCGCCGCGCGACATGGCCCTGTACACGCCCCGGAGGTTGACATCGGTCGGGGAGCGAGTCGTTCGCGTCGGCGGGTTGCTGCTGCTGCTGCTGCTGCCAGCCTTACCCCTGGCCTGGTGCTGCTGCTGCTGCTCCGCGTTGAGTCGTGTCGGCGGCTTGTCTGTCGGGATGCGGCACTTCTCCAGGTCCTCGGGGTGGACGTAGTCGAGGAAGCCCAGGCCGAGGAGGTCCTCAAACGTCTGGCCCGTGTACGAGATCCACTGCTCATTGGCGAACGTGAGGCCGTCCTCCTCGGTGGCCGTGAAGATGATCTGCGGTATCAGATTGGCCAGCAGGCGGTGCTTGGCCTCGGACGCCTCAATCTCCTCCTGTCGGGCCGCCTTGAGCTCGGCAATGTGCTGGTCGTGAATGTCCATGTAGGAGCCGAGGAACTGCATGATGACGCCGCGCTTGTCCTTGGACGCCACGGCCCGCGCGTAGAACCAGCGGTACTGGTGGTCGAAGCGCCGGATCCGCACGGTCCGCGAGAACTGCTCACCCGTGCGCAGCGAGTGGCCCCACGCCTTGAGGTACTCGTCGCAGTCGTCGGGGTGGATGCTGCTCCACGGGTCCTGCGCCAGGTCGGCCACCGTCTGGCCCCGGTACGACAGGTACCGGCTGTTGACCCACACCACCTCACCCGTCTGCGGCAGGGCCACAAAGACGTGCGCCGGAAGCGCATCGAGCATCAGCCCCTTAAGCCGGTCCGAGGGCGGGGGCATGTCCGCAGCCGACGACGCGTACGAGATGGATCGGCCCTGCGCCGTCGACGCCGACAGGACCGATAGCTGTGGCCGGCTGGCCAGGCTCGCGCTCTGGGGCAGCGACTGGAAGGTCGAGGCGAAGTCGGCGCCGTAGCTGTGCAGCATGGTGTGCCCTTGAGAGAAGGAGCGCTCGTGCCTCGACCGATCGGGCACCCGGTCCCTAGCAGCCTCCAGTGTCTTGTCGGCGCCGCCACCGCTGCTGTGAGACGGGGTGCTCGCCTGCGTGCCCCTCGAGGGGGGTTTGCTGCTGGTGAGCGTCGGCGGGTGAGGTGCCATGGTCGCCTCTGGCGGCTGCTGGGACTGCTGCTGTTTCTCGGCAGGATCGGAGGCGGCCGCGCTCGGCACATCGAGCGACGACTTGGTGGCTGACAGACGGTGGTACCGCTTGTCGGCCACGGGTGAGCTGTCCTTGGAGGAGTCTCTCCTGCCACCCGCGGTGCCAAAGGTGTCGTGCCGTATGGGCGTCGCGCGCTGGTGCTGGTGCTGGTGCTGGTGCTGATGCTGCTTGCTGCTGAAGTAGCTCTCGCCGGTGTGCGTTGCCCCTGCGGCGGGGCTGGAGCCGGCGGCGGCGGCGGCGGCAGAAGCAGCAACAGCCGAGGTGGGCGGTGGCCTCTTGTCGGCGATGCCGCCCAACGACGAGGCCTGCTGGTCCCAGCCGGGCGTGCCGGCCGGGGACCCCGTCATGCTCTTGGAGACGCCCGAGTACTCGCTGGGGCTGGTGAGGCTGCCAGCGTGCGAGTGCTGCTGCAGTACAGCGGCCTCGCCGCCAGGGATAGGGAAGGGCACGCTCGTAATGGGCCGACCGTCGAGGGCGACAGCGCCGAAGCCCGTCGTCGAGGGGCGCCGTCGTTGGAGGCCGGCAATCTCCGTCTCGAGGTTGTCGTAGTGGCGGCCGAGGGAGAAGGAGGTGGCCATGTGGGGGGCCAGGTGCTCGAGTGAGTGGCGGAGGTTGGGAGGGTAGGGGATGACGGGGGTGAGGATGGAGAGGATGGCGATGGGGGCGGCCTTGGAGCGGGCGGGGGCCTCGGTCGGAGTGCCGTCGTCGCGGTCGCGGCCCTGGTAGCGCTTGCCGAGGATCCTGCTGCTGTCGAGCTTGAAGGGGTGCGAGGGCTTGGACAGCAGGATGTGGGTGAGGGGCACGTGCAGGACGGTCCAGGAGTTGTCGATGCCGATAGCCTCGGGGGGTCGCATGCCCGTGTAGTTTGTCGGGCCGGCACCCGGGTTGAACGACTCCTCGTCGACGGTAGCGTCGGCGAAGAAGGGGTTCTCCTTGGTGTCTGTGCGGACGGCGGGCGAGGGAGCGGGAGACTGGGACCACGGCGAGGGGGGTGCCTGCTCGTATTCCTCGTATTTGGGCGTCGGTGGCCGCGGGGCCTCCTCCTCGACGTGGACCGTCACGCCCTTGCCCTTGTCGACGGAGCTCGTCTTGCCACGAGCCGATGTGCGGAAGCTGGTCGAGCTCCCGAAGAGCGAGGATCGCTTAGGGACCGAGTTGGATCGCCCCCGGGTGGAAGCCGTCGTCTTCTTTTGGGGTTCGGTGCTCGAAGCTGTCGTCGTCGCCGTCGCCGTCGCCGCCGCTGTTGTCGTTGCCTTGGCGCTCGTCTTTTGGTTCTCGGCGGGCGCAAGGTTGTCGAGGTAGGGATACGACCTCGTCAGGGTCACCGTCTTGCCGCGCTCCAGGACCCTGATGACGCCCGAGTGATCGATGAGGGGATCATCCTCGTAGTCGAGCGCCTGGAGGACAGGCAGGACGCGTCCCTGCTTCTGGCGCTCGGCCTCATAAGGCGCCTCCCAGTCGGGGACGGTCTGATCGCCACCCAGAAGATCGTGCTTCTCGAGGGCAAGTCTGCTGAGCTGCTGCTGCTGCTCTCGTTCTGCCAGCGAAGAGGTGCTCTGGTCAAAGGGCCAGTAGCTCCTGCTCCTCCGCAACTCGGATGACCACGACGAAGCTGGTTCGGCGTTGGGGTCTTGTGGGAGGAGTGGGCGGTCCTTGTTGTCCTCGTACGAGGTGAAGGAGTGGCGAGCATGCAGGCCTGGTCGCCTGTGGGCGTCATCGACAGCCGGCGAATCGGAATCGGTTGGCTGCTGGTGGGCGGCGCTGTTCCTGGCGGCGGCAGTGTGAGAGGCAGTGGCGGACACCGCTGCTGCTGCTGCTGCCGCTGCCGCATTGTCGTCCTGCTGCTGGTGTTCGTCATAGGTAGCCTTCTGACCCCAGGGCACGTTCTCGATATCGGTGGTGTCGGCAGGGATGGACAGGGTGACTCTCTCGGCCTTGTAGATGTCCCTCATGATCTGGACGACGGTGTTCCACCAGGCATCGAGGCCAGGCTCGGCAGAGAGCATGAGGGAGAGCTCGTACAGATTTGGCTCGGGGGCATCGAAGCTGGCGGGATTGTTGGGGATGCCCGAGGGGTTAAAGGTGAAGGAGGCCGGGGTGGAGTCATTGGAGAGGACGCGGTCCTGGGCGCCGAGGGAGGGCTCAAAGGGCGGCAGATGGTGAGGCATGCTGCCGGGGGTGGATATGGGCGGAGAAAAGGTCTTGTATAGGTAGGAGCCCGAGGGCATCCGGGGGAAGGGGTACGAGGGCGTGCTGGCGCTGATGGTGGAGGAGACGCCGCCCCTGATGGTGTTGCCGGATTCTGTGGAGTCGTTTGTGAGGGAGGTGTTGAGAGGCGGGGGGATGTTGCTGGAGTAGTCCTCCTCCTGGATGGGGGAGACGCGCTTGTCGGACGAGGTGAGAACCATGCCCCTCGCGGACAGTTCGCGACGCTCGAGGTCACGCGCCAGCTTCTCTCGGTAGTCGACGAGCTGCTTCTGCGACGCGGCGGTATCTGGAGATGAGGAAGCTTTTTTGGCGTTGGCGGTGGCGGTAGCATCTGTTGATGTTGATGCTGCTGCCGCTGATGCTGCCGCTACTGCTACTGCGGCGGCGGCGGCGCCAGAGGCTTCCGTAGCCGTTGTGACGTTGTTGTTGTTGTTGTTGTTATTGCTGCTGCTGCTGTTGTTGGCCTCGGCGGCGGAGGAGGAGCCCCGGCGCAGGGCCCAGTCGTGACCCGTGGCCTCTGCCATGAGCGGCGACGGCGGCAGCGGCGGCGCGGTGGCCTGCTGCTGCAGCGGTACAGTCGAGGTCTCGGGATCGGTGTGACGAGGGATCACGGGCGGACCAACATTCCCAGCGGCGAAGGAATCGTAGAGCTGTTGTGCAGTGGAGGAGTCGTTTGGGAGCGACGACGGCGGGACATGTGCCGCGGGGGTAGTCGCCTTGGTGCCGATGGTAGACGGGGCGGCTCGGGAGTGATGGTAGCCAGCAGCGACGGCGTCACGGGTAGCAGCAGCGGAGGATGATGGCGCGGAGGATGAGGAGGAGGAGTAATAGGAGTCGGGTAGTCGAGGGGTCGACGAGGCAGCAGAGGAGAAGGAAGATCTTTGGTGGTTTACGGGGTCGGAATCGGATTCGTTGATCATGCCGTCACGTCGGGGGGGTCGTCTCGTCTCGTCTCTTCTGTCTGTCTGTCTCTGTCTCTCTCGCTCGCTCTCTCTCTCTCTCGGGACGGACGAAGGGTTCTCGATCTCGTTCGTTGGTTTGGGTTGGTCGGTTGAGTGGTTGTCGGGGGGGGCGTTGTTCAAGACTGGCAGCGTTGCAGTTGACGACGACGGGATGCAGCGATCTGGCAGCCAAGGTGCCACATGCCCGCCAGGGAGGAGGAGACTAGTAGTGCCGTCGCATCAAATGGAAAAAGAGACGTCGAGACTCGTCGTCGGCTGCTAGACGGTGGTCGGTTGCTGGGCCCGCGGCGAAGTACCAGTACATATGTAGATGGGAGGAGGGGGGGACCAAGGAAATAGTAGCACTGGCAACGTTTGGTGTGTGTACAGGGCGGCGGCCGGCGGGTTTATTTTCGTCGGGGGGGGGCGTGCGTGGCG
>FYEU01000301.1:1898785-1924884 GCA_900188575.1 Geosmithia putterillii | reverse complement strand
GGGGGGGGGGGGGGGGACAAAATGGAGTGGTGGCCAGGGCGAAAGGCGAGAGGAAGAGGAAAGGCAGGTCGTGTGGTCGCCTGGTGTGGGCAAGAAGCGGAGAATGGGGGTTGAGCTGTGTGAGGTGAGGTTGGGTTGGGTTTGGCCTCTGGAAGGGGCCTGTAATACTCTCTCTCTCTGGGAAGGCCTCTCTGGGAAGGCCTCTGGAAAAGAATGGCAGAAAGGCTTTGTGGTGGGCCTACAGGGGGGGAGGACAGAGCCTGGAGCCAAGGAGCATTACACGCTGTCACGTCGCTGTATATTACTCTGTACTCTGTAATACTCTGTACTCTGTAGAGGACCTGTGAATTCCAGTGCCCGCATCAAGGCCCGGGCAGTACTAGCGCTTGGCCGGCCGGGCTAGTGTGCCTGCAATGGATGGCTGCCGGGCGGCTTCTGATGGGCGGTCTACAATGACGTAGTGGGGTACATGGCCTTGGTACCGCGCTATGTGTACTTTTTTTTTACGGAGGAGATTCAAGGAAGGAAGAGAAAAAAAAAACCGCCGGCCGGGTCACTCAATCCCGTTCCTTCTTGGTTGGGTACCCTAGATATGTGTACCGTTTACATACAAACGGTGGCTAAACGGTACTTAATGTCTAGGTACTGTCTGTCTGCCAACTCCAGCACGGGAGGGGACATTCTCGCACCCACCGTCTTGTCCAACGCGACGGCTTACAAGTGCAGCGAGTAGCGAGTATTACTTCGTACGGAGTACAGCTTCATCAGTTGAGGTATGAGGTCAACAGCTGTGCAGATGTACGTGGTGATACAAGGCTCAGGTGTCTACTAGGCGTACTGCCATGAGTACTGCTCCGTACTACAACTGTCGTCATGTACGAGCGTCGAGCTGGGTACGAGCTCAAGAACTTCAAGGACAGCCTGTCCACCGTCCCGGGTCAATCTGCCCTGTCTGTCAATCTGTCGCTGCCAGTCTGTGGGGGAGACCGGCCAGCCAACAGAGGATCCGTATCAGAAGATTTACTCGTGGTCCTCGTGGTATTACTCCGTAGAGTCACTCGGTATTGCGCTGTTTGGCAGCAGCCTCGAGAGTACCGAGTACGAATGCTTGTACTCCGTACTGGTAGGTACAAAGTGGTAATAGAAGCCTGCATGACGCCAGGGCTGATGGTATTAGTAGTTGGTAGTAGCACTCGACTTTGCTCCGTCTGCATGCATGCAAATAATGACGATGCTCCACTGGAGTTTTTTTTCCTGCCGGCCACTTTTCTGTCTTTGGGTGCTCTGCTCTGCTCTGCTCTGCTCTACTTTCTGACAGTCTGTCTGGTTTCCCACTGTTTGTCCAGAGTCTCCCACTGTCTCCCACTGTCAAGTTTCTCTTCCGTCTTGCCCGTGTGTCAATACGGAGTCTGTACTATTACTTACCTCCTACCCAGTACGATACTCGCAGTACCGTGCTCGTACTCCGTAAACCCCGTCATCAGGCCACTCTGACCGTTCCTAGTGCCAGTCTTCTGGTATAACACGAGACAGCTATTGCCTGCTCGTACTCTCTGTCTCGTACTGTACTACTCTGCACACATACTACTACTAGCAGTATTACTACTTGGTACTTGGTGAGCATTACTCGCACAGGATACGAGTGACGGTGCGACTGAGAACGACTGAGCGACTGAAAGTGTTTCTCGACCACAGACCACAGACAAAGAGAGCCCTTGCCTGGTACTTACTTGGCAAGTACGTACCTCTTGGCCTGTGCACGACCCGGATGCCCAATGACGCAGACCCCCCCGAGCGTGGGTGAGAAAATCGTCGTCATGCGCTGCGGGCCCCTAATTACGGACCGAGTACGTGTACGAGCAGCAAGCGGCGCTGCACTCTGCGCTGCTGCTGCTGCTGCTGCTGCTGCTGCTGCTGCTGCTTTCTGCTGCTTTCTGCACTGCACCTTGTACTGCACCTTGCACCTTGTGGACGTCCAGTGGTTGATTGCAATCTTGGCTGCAAGTCGTACGCACAGTAAATGAATTGGTAGATTACCGCTGACTCTGGGTACGAGTTCTCGGAGTTCTCTAGCAATAGATGCTTGCCCGAAGAGAACAAACATCCCTGAGGACTTCCGAGTTATGTCGCTCTTTGAGTGAGTGGTTTGAGTAGTTCTGAGGAGTTTCTAGAGTTCTTCTCCGAGTGTTAATCTCGTACTCCGTAGTCCTCTGCAGAAATGTATTATTACGGAGTCCAAGTGCGAGAGAGTCTAGGTGCTGATCTCATTGCCTGGATTGGGGTAGTCAGTGACTCTTGACCGAGTCGAATATTACTCAAACAGACAGACAACAACAGACAACCAAGTACGTACATGCATGCATGTACCTTGTAGAGAGTAAAAGTGCTTCAATCACACTGCTCCGTAGTGCGTGGGAGTACTTTGCAAGAGTAGTAGTACGTACTCCCCCGGCAACCGAAATCATGACGTCGCACAACGGCCAAGACTCTGCCGCTCCCCTTACTTACGGGGCCTTGAAGGTACAAATATACAAGTACCAACCCAGAGACAAGGAGACGGTGCTCCGTACTCTGTACAGCTCGCATGTTTTCTTTTTCTTCGCCTCGCTTCCAAGCTGGCCTGAAGTCTTTGCTTGAAGTCTTCTAGCCTAGGGAATCATACATGGTGTGTCCTTTGTCCGCTGTAACATTACATTCAACGACAACCAGGTCTGTGCAATTGATAGATTCCAGGCAGTTGGCAGAATACTCGGTACAGCAACTACTACTACCTTGTACGGAGTAGTATCTCCCAGTACTTGTTGCTAGGTACATGTACGAGTATCTAGAGCTACGAGTACACAACTACGTAATGACTGTACGCCACGATCCAGCACCCGAGACATCAACATTCAATGCCAAAGCCCGCAACCCACAGCCCGCAGCCCGCAACCCGTGCAGCAGCCGTGCAGCAGCCGTCCACGCTACAGTTACGGCCACAGTCACTGGGGTTGGTAGGCTAGTACCTAACCTAGGTGCTACGTGCTACGTGCTGTGCTAGGTGCTAGGTACTAGGGCAGTGTGCTAATGTGCTAACCCACTACCCGCGTGCCAGTCAGAACCCCAACCGTCAACCGTCAAGGCAACCAGGGCGGGCCAGCAAGCCAGCGCCAGCAAGCCAGCGGCAGCGAGCCAACGAGCCGAGCCAACGGAGAGATGGAAGATGGATGGTCAAGACTCAAAGACTCAAAATACTAGTCAAAATGCAACCTCATCATCCACGATTCTGCACCTAACCTGCAACTGTACCTCCATCTCCGTACTCCCACCGCAGCTTCCAGAACAGACCAGACCAGATACTAACACCTACAGGACCTATAGAACCCATAGAATCCATACGAGCAGACACCCTTTTCAACGTCCAGACGCAACCTTTCGACATCCAGAAGCATCCTCATACACACCTTCCCCACCCCTCTCTCAACATGCAATTCCTCCACTTCTCCCTTCTCCTCTATATGTGCAAAATCCAAAATCCAAAATGTAGAATGCTAAAAAGTCGAGAACAGGAATAATACCAAGCACATAAGAACCAACTCTCGTATACAGAGAACACTTACTCTATAGTCTATACTAGAACCCCCAAACCCAACGGTCATTACGGTGGGCAAGCCACACGCTTCTCCCTACAGAGTCTACAGAGCTATTGCAGAGCACGAATAATACTCTCTACGACTATTCCGGCATACCATCCATTAGAACACAGACCATGGGCCCAGAGCTACGGAATGCCTGGATGCCTGCCTGCTTGCCTGCCTGCCCTGTTGAATCTGGCAATGTCCGTACCGAATACTCCGAGTGCTCGTAATACTACGAGTACTAGAGTAACCCGTGGTCTGTGGACTGTGGACCGTGGACCGTACTTTCCAAATAAGCATTCACCTCAACTGAACCCGATGGGATAAAAAAAGACCGACCCATGGGCCATGGGCCATGGTCCGTGGATCATCACTCCAACTCTTGCCTTGCTCCCTTGCTCCCTTGCTCCTCGACTCCCTGGCTCCCTGGCTCCCTACCGTACAGCGTAATACTCCGTACAGCGTGACAATTCCCCTGGCCCTGACCCCCCCTGCACGTCAATCTCTCTTCATCTCCTCGCTCTACCGTACGAGTACTCACATCTCCCTCACTTTGCTCACTTTCGTCCCAACTTGCCCGTGCTTGCTTGCTACCAGTAAGTAGTACTACAACTCCGTCGTGGTACTCGTACTGGTACTCCTTGCCGTGCAGTACTCCGTTATCGTCAGTAATATTCATACTTTGTACTCCGTACGTCGTAACATGTGTTGCATGTCCATTGCTCGTACGTTGCTCTGCCCCTCCTTTGGCATGTCAGACATTTCTACCGTCCACACAGACGTCACCTCATTCGTAGCTCATTCGCAGCCCCGACGTCACTCTCAGACATTGCCTCTGGGCCTCTGCCCTCTGGCACAACAACCTCGCCTTGCTTGCCCACAGTCTCTCGTGGTCCCGACTCCCAAGTTCCGTTCTGCTTCTGCTATCCCTGCTGCCGATCGATCAGAGTGAGTACACTGTACACTATTGAAAAGGAGCTTACCTCCCATTGTCGTCTGGTACCGGGTAGGTGGACGGCCAAGTTGAAGTGCCATCACTCGGTGACTCCAGTCCACAGACCACGGGCGACAGTACTTGTACGCATACATTGCATCTTGACGAAATCCATTGGATTACTACATGTCTACCATGTAACTCATGCAGATACGCTGATCAAGGTTGTACGTTCAGTACTCCCGCTCACTCTCACTGAATACTCGTCCCCTCCCTGAATACGCTGTGGAATACCACCTCCGAGAACAAGACGCTGTGCTGCGCTATAAGCAAAATGCTGTCAAAAATCGATGCCCATAAGTCGTGAGGGTGTCAAAAGAAAGAATGTGCGTATGCCATGGCATGGAATGGCAAAAAAGGTCCTGTAGGACACAACAGCTGGACACACTCAGGCCGCAACGGGCTTAGGCTTGAAGCCGAGCTTGTGCTTCTTGATGCGGGGGAATACGCCAATGGCCGTGATGATGGAGAGAACAACTGGGCGCCACATCGGGATCTTGAGCACGTTATCGTTATAGGGCGTGTCGATGGCTGTACAGACCGTGACGAGGAGCAGCACGAGGATGCCGTACCCGGCCCAGCGGTGGTACTTGTACAGCGAGCGGGCGTTGTCGATGCCGCCAAACAGCGACGGGATCGCCCACATGGAGAAGCCGACGAGGTACTGCACGGCCAGGACGACCGACGTGGCGACGCCGAGGTAGCCGTGCAGCGACTTGAAGTGCGCGCCGTTGCTCGAGAACTTGTTGTACTCGATGACAACGACACCCGTGACGAGCGCCACGAAGGCCGCGAGGTTGAGCCCCGCGTGCCAGCGCTGCCCACTGCGCTTCTGGGCCGCCGTGTGCGTCGGCTGCACCAGCAGGGTTGACTGCACCAGCAGCAGCACGCCAACCGACTGGGCGAGCGGGTGGCCCGAGAAGAGGATGAAGGGGTTGCTCAGCACGGCCACCCAGATGACGATGGTGAGCAGTAGGATGCCACCCAGGGCGAGGGGGCCGGTGCCTGTGGGTGTCACAGTTCGGGTCAGCACTCGCACGAGCAGCGGGAGGAAGATGAGGGCTACGGCTGTGGCCACGACCACGGCCACGGCTGTAGCCACAGCCATTGTTGTTGTTGTTGTTGTTGTTGGTGGTGCCATACCCAGCAGGATGTTGCCCAGGATGTGCCTGCCCTCGGTCTGAGATACGTCGCCCGGTCGTCCGAGGAGGGGTTCTCTAAGGCCTGCTTCGTCGTCGACGTCGGCTTGCTGTGCGCGGGGCACGTTATCCGGTACGCCCGTTGCACTGGCCATGATGGGCGGTGGTTGTGTACAGGTATGTTGGATGGTGGATTGATATCTAGAGGTGCTTCGGATAGCGATTGTGTCTTGTCTGACAAGGAGGAGAGAGAGAGAGAGATGATGATGATGGTGGCCGAGATGAAGAGGAGAGAGAGGGAGAGCGGTCTACTCCAATTCCCCCGAGACTCAATGCTAGAGAGGCACGGCAAGAGGGTTGGTCTGCTGCAATGGGAAAGTGCTGCAATGACGCTTTCTCCCCCGACATGTCGCAAACCCAGTTCTGGCCTATCAGATGCCGGTGTTTGACAATCAGCAGGCGGGGGAGGTGCACCTCCCGAACTATTATTATCTGTACTGTCCTCCGTCCTCCCATGTCCTCCCATTGATTGAATTATTCCGGGCGTCTCGGACTCTGACCTCCTCTTTTCTATATCCGGGATTGCTCGTACTACTAATCTATGTAATCCCGAGAGAACGGTAGCCATTGCTGACAAGAATGATTCTTGCTGTCTGTGTTAACCTGCATCGTACTCGATAGCTTCCGAGAACTGCACTGTTTGCAGTATATTATCAATCAAATCAGCATTTAACTCTACGCCAATAAGCCACTCAACAAGCCGTTCTCGTCCTCATACTTTAACCCCATACCCGCAGCTATCTAACCGTTGCTGTGAACCCGTGAACCGTCGACCAACTTCCGGGTAGCGCGACTACTCTCGTACTTTATCTAAACTCATACTCTATCTACGGAATAATACCCACCCACGCCAACATCCCATATCGTTTACTTTCATCTGAAATCCATGCAAACAAGCACATTCATTACTTACTCCGCATCACTCCTCCCGGACAATGCTCCTTGGGACCTTGGGACCCTACCCCAGTCTCCTGCGTGGTAACACAAGGCAGCCCAAGCCACCCACACCATTCGCCACACCCCGCCACACCAAACACCTTGCTCAATCATCCCTGTCGCATATGACGCCCAGACTCGCGGACCCTTGGGCCATATTATCAAGTTTTGGCCCTTTGTCTCGTCGCCTTGCCTTTCTCTGTCCAATCCTGCCCTCTGATACCTGGCCATGCTGGCATCCCGCGTACCTACCCGTCACGCAAAAGCCACAGGGACCCAAGGACCCAGCCGATCTACCCAGATACTGCACATGCGGGCAAGCCACACCGTCAGGTTGTCTTTTGTCTGATCGGCATGACATCACCGGATGGACCCTGTGCCACTCACCACTTCACCCAGCACCACCAGCACGCACTCTTTGTCTCCTCACTGCATCACTGTCAAGACGCCATCCATGTTCATGTTTCTTATAATATCTTGATCATGCATGATAACGGCCATGTATATTCGTGTGCGTCATGATCGATCGGTTGTAGGGGTTCTGCGTAAAAAGTGTAGTTGTAAAAGTGTATAAGTAGGCCGTCTTCCTCGCAGTATTCCATCTATACCATTATCAACATCACAATCTTCTACAGCACAAAACAAAATCTTCTCTACTCTGCAGTACAGAACCAAACACCACACACCAAAACATCAACACAAACTTCATCATGCCTTTCACCACCCGCCGCCACCACCACCGTTCAACGGCCGCCTCCCGCCCTGTCACCTCATCCACCCGCCACGCCGGCACCCGAGGCGGCCTCTTCTCCCGCCGTCCTCGCCGCGCTGCCCCTACAAAGGAAGTCCACCACCACCACCATCACCACGGCGGTGGTGGCGGCGGTATCCTCGGTGGCAGCACCCGCCCCGCCCACCACCAGCAGCGTCATCCCACCATCAAGGACAAGGTTAGCGGCGCATTGCTCAGGATCAAGGGCAGTCTGACGCACCGGACTGGCGAGAAGGCGGCTGGTACGCGCCGTATGCGCGGGACCGATGGTCGTGGTAGCCGTCGTCGTCGTTTCTTCTAAGCGCCCAGATGGACAGACGAACGGACAGACGGTGTCGAGCAGAGACGGAACCAATGGATAAGAGATAAGACGACTATGATTGACGAGTTTGGATATGCGTTTCGATTTGTTAGCTTGGATTCTGTATAGTACCATATAATACCCATGGACACTTGGTTTAATTCATCAAAAGCAATTCTTCCATCTTCATTGCACACATGCCATCCCCAAGAGACTGTATGTCAATGCACGTTGTAGCTCTGGAGCTTCACATTTAAACCTCCACTCGCAAGAGCAGCCATGTACGGGCCCCATCACTGCAACTCATCTGTTTCGTTTGCTGCCGAGTCGCCAGGCCGAAATACGCGAATCTTCCTCGCCGGTCCGTCCTGATACCTCTTCTTCCCAATCCCTCTGACGGGATTAGAAACCATAGACGGCCCGCCATCCTTGCGAGCGATAACATCTTGACGACCGGGCCGAGACTGCGTGCTAATGAGCCGGTTCGGGTCCCGAGAATCAAGTGCCGGCCGTGGGTGAATGCTCATCGCAGTCAGCCCACCAGACAGCTCATCTTCATCTGCCCCTGAACCTGGCAGCTTCTTGGGTTTTTGGTAGCGTTTGAGGGCGCCCTCAAGTCTCTCCAAGTAGCTCCTGCTCGGTGATGGGCTCTTGGATCCAAGTTCCGGCTGGTTCTCCAAGTGGCTCACCCTCTGCCCCAGGTGCACTCCGGACTTCTTCGGAGCGTCCGGGGCGGCGGCAGTGCGCGGTGTCGACGATGCGTCAGGCTTTGTGCTCAATGTGCTAAATTCGAGGTCATCTTCAAACCCGTGCTCCGATATAAAGGGGTCAGCATCGCACGAGCCCCGCCCACCACCCAAGGGCACTGTTCTCTTGTCTTGGGATGCGTGGCCGTTTCTCTTGTCGTGGAATATATGGCCTGTTGTCTTCCCTTGAGGGGTATGGTGAAGTCTATTCCACGCGCCCGACATCTTGCCTGCTACGCGAGACATTCTAGAGGAGGAGCTGGTAGTCGGCTTGGGCGTCGGGGTGTAGTGTACGTCCGCTGCTACTTCTTGCGCTTGCCTCTGTGCCAGGATCATGGCTCTCTCGTTTCGCTGCGCTCGCATCACATCTGTCGGCGACTCCATGTCTGCAACTCGATTGTTCTCCACGCTACCGGTGAGCCACTGCTGGAAGGCGGCGTCTGTGCTGAACGACGGTCCGGGTCTCATCCCTGCGGGTTGGGCTATGACGGGAAGCAACATGTCGTGGTCTCGGGGCCGGACGGCCATGGCCTGCGGCGGTCTTCTCCTCTTGGGGAGGGAGTGCTGCGAGCCCAAGGCGCGGCGGAGCATGGACCCTGGAGGTCTGGTCATGTCATTGCCGTCGGCATTTTGGCTGCCGAGGCGGTGCGAGTTCTCCATGGAGACTGAGAGAGTGGTTGTACCGCCGTGCTCTCTGCTGCCGGTTGGATGCACCAGACGGTGCAGAAGCAATGCTAAGTCTCGAAAGCACTGGGTTGGAGCAAGCAATCAAGTCATTCGGGACGGAGCTAGGATGCCGGGACTCCAGGAGCCTCTCGCATGCAAACCGTGTATCTTGTGAGTGAAGAAATAGTCATTGTCAAAGGTGCAGACATTGCCACAAAGTGAAGGCAGCCAGCAGGGACCACGCGCTGCGTGCGGACGTTGTCATGTCGGGAAGGCGCGCAGAGCAGCACGAGGCAGGAGCTCCCGCATCTTTCACCTTCCATCATTTGCGCACATACGCCCTCGAACAGCTTCAACAGCACAATTGCAGTCCATCATCCAATGATGCATGTCGTGATGCTTACCATGATGACATGGTGATTGCCGAGAGTCGGTACTTGGTACGTACGCGGCATCAAGAATGGCATGATGCGAAACCACATGATTGGCCATGCCCATCAGCAGAGCCCCCCGCGACCGGCCCGTAGCGAAGAATTGACCCCTACCGCAGCAGTGCTTCGTATGGTTGACATCACTAAAAAGCTTTTGCAGCATTTCCCGACAACGCCGGCCAACATAACATCGTCTCTCTCCCTTCTCTCTTCTCTCCACCAGGTCGTCTGACGGGTTCTCCCTCCTGACTGCATAATTCGAAAAAACCCGCCGTTCCGCATACGCGCATCGCCAATAACTCCGCCGTATCTGTCATCTTTTGCTCTTAGCTCATCCCTTCGGACTCCGACACGGCCGGTTAACTCCATTTTCGCCTCCCTCCCCGTCCGACCCGACCGCGTGGCAAGCGAGCTTCTCGTCATCCATCATTGACGACCTCGACACAAAATACGGAACACGAGATATACAAGAGCCACGAGATATACAAGAGCACACACACTCATCATGTTCAAGGCACTACCCAGGTCGTCGGGTCCCAGCCGCGCAATGTGGGAGGGCATGCTAGGCAAGCTGTTTGCCAGGAGGTTTTCCTCGACCGGGACCGTGCGACAAATGAGCTCGGCTACGTCGGGGCGTGCGATTCTGTCGTCGTCGCGCTACGCTGCCGCGCGCCCAGTGCCCGGCGCGGCGACGCGACAGGCCCTCTTCCGCGGACAGCAGGGGCAGGCGCGTCGCGGCTTCAAGTCAACGGGGTGGAGGGCCTCGGACAGGACCGAGAGGCTGAGCATGGGCCAGCGGCTCAAGAAGCTGTCCAAGGACTATGGAAAGGCCGCCGTGGTGGTGTACTTTCTGCTCAGCGCGATTGACTTGCCCCTGTTCTTCTTGCTCGTGAGGATGGCGGGGACCGAGCGAATTGGTAAGGCCCCGAGCGGTTGAGCTTCAAGAGAGAGAGAGAGCGATTGACTGACTGACTTACCTGGAAAATAGGCCGTGTCGAGGATGCCATTGTGGGCGCCATCAGGACGGTGGTGCCAGAGCCGGTGCGCGCCAAGACGAGCGAGTGGTGGGCTGCCGTCAAGGGCGTGTTTGTGAGCAAGCCTGAGGAGGCGGATGGCAAGACGGACGACACGACGGTCATGGGCGTGGACACGGCGACGGAGGGACACAGAGAGGAAGCCAGTAAGTACTTGGTGCCTGGATGGGCGGACACAAAGTCCTCGGAAACGTCCTTTTCGGACACGGTTCTCCTCGGATACACGCCCCCCCTCTTCGGATGACCGACGCTGACAGTACACTAGGCCTGGCCACACAGTTTGCCCTGGCATATGCCATCCACAAGAGCTTCATCGTGTTCCGGATCCCGCTGACGGCGGCGGTGACGCCCAAGATTGTCAAGACGCTGCGGTCCTGGGGGTGGAACATTGGCAAGCCTCTGAAGTAGGTGCCGGACGGCACTTAGCATGAGGTCAACAGCCCTGGGATCAGCGCAATATCCAAGGGCACGCGGATCTTGTGTGAATCAACTCTGCACATCTGTGCAACCAGTTGGATCTGTACAAGGAACCACCACCAGCTGGAACATATCCTCCCCTCTGTGCGCAAGCACATGTACAACAACAACACCAACAACAACAACAGCGGAAGAGCGGAAGCAAGACGGAAATCGGAGAACCGAAGACGGAAAACTAAAAGACTAGGAGCGTGCATTTCCGCAGTGGCACACTGCACACACCCACACACCCACACCCGATAGAAGAAGGAAAAGAAGAAAACTCTGTATACATACTACTAGGCCGGGAGATGGCCGAGGTCGAGGCCGATGTGATGGAAAGGCATATTACACGAGATAATTAGCAGACGCAGGGAGAGATAATAGCATGTACGAATACTAAGACTGTTGTAACATGTGAAGAGGAACCGAAAACCTTGACTTTTCCACCTGTTGGTTACTAGTAGTCCTTGATGTCGTCTACCTGTCCCTGACCAATGCAAATCAGCGTGTACTAGTTCGCGAGCACAGACGAGAGGTTGATTCGCATTGACCATGCATGACAGACGAGACCCCTGATTTACAGACCGGGCCGTGGATAGGTAAGTACGGAGTACATGCATCGTGAAGGCGCACGGAGCAGTATTGCCGCGGAGGACTGCACTGCTGCTACTTCTACTGCTACTGCGCTAGGTACGACTGCGACTTGAGCCGGTATAACCGGGAGTGTACGGACAAGAGACTAGGGAGTGAGTGTCGTATGGAACGGAAGACAGCAGAGTGGACTGTACTCTGTACGGCGGTCCGCAATGGAAGCCGCGGAAGCGGACTGTTAGTACTACTACTGTATGGCTGTAATGGAAGCCGCGGAAGTGAAAGTGGAAGGGGACTTTGACGGAGCCATGGAAGATGTTTGTTGGTAGTCAAGCCGCAGTCGTAGTGAAAGTCGTAGCGTCCCCGTCTCTGCCCCTGAGCTAGCAATGGCGTCTGTCACGGAGGAGGTTAGTGGGAGTGAATGCCGTGGGTGCCGTAGACGAGTACGAACGAGTAGGAACGATGTATCACGGAGTACGGAGTTGTAACTGCTAAGTACATGTAGTAGCACGAGTACGAGTACGAGTAGCCTGTTCATTGCAAGGTTGCATCGAAGCTGCGTGGAAGTCGCCAAACCAACACAAGCACCTCGGACAGACCCATCGACACAAGCACCTTGACCTCGGACCTCAGGCCAAGGACCCATATGTCAAGGAAAGTGTGTCCCGGGCGCGCGTATGCGGCCACGCCAATGTAGCCGTAGTCGTAGCCGTAGTCGTAGTCGTAGCCTGTAGGTCGGTGCCAAGGCTTCTGGAATGGCATGCCGTGGGACTGCACTTTGCACTCTGTATCCCTACTCTGTGCTCTGTGCTCTGCAGAGTAGTATTGATGGCGGTTACGAGTATAGTACGTGATATGAACTATTACTCTACCCTGGATTAAGTTGACACTGGTTGACGCTCAGAGCACAGAGTATATAGCAGCATGCCAGCATCTATGTCAGTTGGGTTCCTATTCGTATAAAAAGCCCCTTGGTACTTGTTAGGCGTACCTGTGTACACAGCAAACGTCATCCAATGGGTGGAGTACCCCGTAGACACAGAGCCACAGAGACAGAGAGAATACTCGTACAGTCGGTGCTCGCACAGCGCTCGTACAGTCGTGCTCGTACTCCGTACTGATACTCTGTCAAGTCTCTGAGCAGCCCGATATTTAGAGTTTGGTGATGCGTCAGACGGGCCCCACATGACTTATAGGTCCGGTGCTCCTTTTTCTCCCCAAGACCCCCCCATTTCCCTCGCATCGGTCCAGTTGACGGGCATGATTTCCGAGAGGGCTGGCGGTGAGTGCTTACGGCCCAGTGAATATTATTACTATCACTTGTTCGTTGTTATGTGTGTTGGGTAATAATAGAAACAATAGTTGTTGCTGTCACGCTGTGTGCTGAGGTACGGGGAGCCGCGATAGTAATCAATATTACACAGGCAAAGACTTTGGAGATGACAAGAGACGAGGCATCTGCACGGGATTACAATTCTACCGCCACATTTCGTGCCGTGTGCCACTGTATTGTGAGCACAGAGCACGAAGTACAGAGTATTGGTATTGACTGGGTGATGAGTTGAAGCAAGGAGTATTGATATGCACAGACCGAAACCAGGGAAACCGGCAAGCAGGCAAACAGGGCAGTCAAAACATCATGTTCATCCCGCGAGTGAGTATCACTCCGTAGCCAAGTATTGATGGCCAAGTCCCCCCCTCCGTGAGTGTGTGGTGGGGAGGCAAGGAGGGTCGGAAGACTCCATGTGGAAGCCATCAGACCAATTTGGACGCCAGCAACAAGACTTGCGAGGTACGTACCTTGAATGTCACTTGTGAGTGGACTTGTCTTGACCTGGCAACTTGCCGGTTCAAGTGGCAGGCAGAATAGAACGGCGACATCATCTCATTAAACTCTATTCTAGAGGAGCCAGCAAGCCATGCAGGCGGATTGGCAGGTTGGCAGGGTGTGTCTTCGTATTCGCATTGTTGTTGCGACTGTGTGTGTGTTGCATGATCGTGATCTCTTGAACAGTCTTCCAACACACACACAATACGGAGTATTACTTGCCTCTTTTTGCCGTTTCGTTTACCGATGACACCAAACACACGCGATGCCTTACTACTAGTAGTGGTATTAGTATGTACCTATCCATGTTCGTTTGTGTGTGTGTGTGTGCAAAGTAGGGGCACAGTAGTCGGCACGTCTGTTCGGATCCTTGCCGGACAAGACAACCCAACCCACCCTCGGCCGTTATTCCCGGGGCACCACCGAGGAGGTCAGACGGCCGTGCCAGCCTCATTGAGTAATCGTGCGCGCGGAACTCTGCATCTGCCTGCGTCTGCCTGCATCCACGCAGTCTGCTATGCCTGCATCTGCCTGCATCCGCCGTCTGCAGCTGCAGTCTGCATACATGCGCACCACCGCACTCGTGTGTAATCATTGTACTTACGTCGTACGTCGTACGTCGTTCTTACTTGGTGTTATATGGCTGATCGGTCCTTGACCGGCCGGAGTACGGAGTACAGCCTCCAGCCCGATATCAATACTCGACGCTCGTACAGAGCTTATTACTCCGTAGTGCTACGCTGTATTCCATTTGCATGGTAACACTCTACGGGGCCCTCTACGGAGCAATACTCCATCCATCTCCTCCGTGTCGCGTGGCCATGGGGCCAGCCAGCCCCCAGGCGTCTTGGCAAGAACCATCACCATCCATACTCCAGTCCGGGTGTCGTGGCTGGCATGTGACAGGTACAATGACCAGTAGGAGCATTCGGAATGCATGGCTCTGTACGGTAGAGTTACGAGTCCACGAGTAGTTCTGCTGATTGACCCCGTAATGTGGACATGCTCCGTATGGCCGTATGGAGTAATAGGTGGTAGCGGACATGCTCCGTGGCAGAAGAAGTTTTGAATGGAGACTGTCCGAGCCAAGCCAGGCCAAGCCAGGCCAAGCCAGGCCAAGCCAAGGGCTCCGTACGGACATGGAGTAAAGGTAATACATGTAAGCAATACATGAGGCTTACCATGACACGCAGTGCAAAACAAGCCTAGTGCACATCTACGGAGGGAAGAAAAAGGAAGAAGAATACAGTTTACAGTTTGCAATAGAGAGCGAAAAAGGAAGTCGGCCACACAGGACAAGAAGCAAATGGCAAGTGCCGGTCGGGGTTTAGAAAGCGGCCGTTGGTATTGTCGGTGTGAATGGCCGTTGGTTTGAATTCCTGCCGTTTGGATTGATAGAGGCAAGGAAGGTAATATTACATGTATGTACTACTAATGCGACGGGCAAGACTTGGGAGAGAGCAAAAAAAAAATTAAGTTTGGCGTCTTGCCGGATTTTATGCCTCACCATGGGAACCACGCAGGACAGAACAGGAGAGTCCGCCGATGCAGGGAGGACGCGTACGTGTCTTGGAGTCTGTTGCATACGACAGTTGGTTATGCCGTGAGTATGAATACGATGCTCTGGAGTTTACTCGGAGAAGACTGTTGCTACTACTCGTACAGATGGATTGGAGATGCAGGCAGACAGCAGACGGCAGCAGGCATCCGTATCGGGCATGAACAGAGACAACAGAGACGTATACGTACAGAGTATTAATACTACGGAGTACTCCGGACATGGATCCTTCTGGCCATGGAGAGTGCCGCAGTACTCGGTACCCCTCGAGTTGCCGTTACCGTACGCGCGGGACTGGCAGTGCGATCTGGTGGGGTTGAAGTTGCAGGGGTCGGGCATTGCTGTACGTATTATTACTACTCTGTATTACAGACTCTAGAGCACGGAGTATTCCAGAGGTTAGTTAGTAATAGCATACAGAGTACTGTATAATATTATATTGGAGTTTCTTTTCTTGTTGGTTGTGCATCTGCATTGGTAGTCGTAATCTCGGAACACCGGTTGGTCATTGCTTCAAGCAACAAAACAACAGAGTTGGACTGTGATGCAACTAAGCGCCGACACGCACAACTCTATACAACTCTACCCGCCTTGGTATCCTGCTTTGCTACCTGCTTTTGCTGCGGTCCTCCCTGTTATACTTTGTGCCCCGCGGACCGATGAGCATGCGTGCATATATTGCCACTGTCAATCAAACCTTATGGCGGGCGGGCAGGCGGTCAGGCCTTTGCGGTATAACCTTTTTTTCTGCTTTCTTGTCTGTGCGACAAAGGATGATTCCATCAGAGCAGAGCAGATGCTAATAATATTCGTCCTTCTTCTTGTCTCTAGCCTCTGGGTATTTTGTACGCGTGTACTCCGTATTCTCCGCCAGCTACGCCATTGTCGGCTGTTTGCATTAAAGTCGGTTCATTGTGGCAACCGGCTAGTTACATATCTAGTCTGTGGCTTGACTGACCTGGCACTGGGCAGGCTTGATGGCTTGACTGGCAGCCTGGCACTGGTTTGATGGCTTGCCTAGCAGACTCTGGCAGCCTTCGACCCACGCAGCACACGTCAAACGACAGCTGACAGCATGTGTCAGTTGGCTTGGCTGACGGGGCAGTACAAAGGTTAGTTGTGCTCGTAATACCCAATTGTCCAACCACCCCTACGTAAGTACCTACACGTAGTAGTTGCGCCGTATTATTAGTTGTCAAGGCGGCCTTCTTTCCGGGGGTGGCAAACCTTCGAGAAGGAAGAATCGGGGACTGACATGTGTCTCTTGGCTCTTTCTGACTCGGTCGCTCGGGTCCTTGCTCGGGTCAATACATCAATACACGTAGTATGGAGTACTACTAACAGAGTAATTACTAGCAGAGTAATTACTAGAAAGCAAAACGGGCCAGCCAGCAGACGAGTTACTCGCCGAGTACTAGCTAGTATAGACTTGAAGCGGCGGCGGCGGCGGCGACACGTGCTACTGATTCATGGGAATGAATGACTACAATCATAATACTTTCTGCCTGTATTAGTCTGTAAGAGTATCGTGTTACTCTCTGTCCCTCTCAGAGTAAGAGACTCCGAGTAATAATACTTTCCATTACACCCGCTGCCCTTGCCCCGCTGCATCCTGCATGCACTGCATTGCATCCTGCAAGTTGAATGAAACCTTGTTTGCATTGACACCTCGGGGGACTTGCAGCCAGCCCAGCCCAGCCCAGCCCAGTCCAGCCAGCTCAAGGGCCAAAAAAGGTTTGATTAAAAACAAGAAATGCCCGGATCCCGAAAGCGGAACGGACACACACAGGCGCGCACACACACACACACCTTTACACAAGAGTGTAATATTCCAGGTTTAGTCAATACAGTTGTAGTGGTAAACAGGGAATGAATGCACACAGAGGAATTGTCCTCTCCCCGAATCGCGTGGGTTCAATGGGGAAGGAAAGCTTCATACGAGGGGTGTGTGTGTCTTGGTGTAAACTCTGTCTGGGGAGAGGGGAAGAAACAAGCAGGTCCAAGCGTTGAGTGAAGCATGAGTTGAATCGTATTGATTGTATGAGTAGTCTACGGAGTGATACTGCTACTACTACTACTGCCACTGTTCTCCTTTACTCAATTGCGTACTACTTCTTACCTGCGACGTACTTGTGAGTACAGAATATGGTATGATGCCATGTACTTGAGGGGTTTGACAAACAGACGAGTCGAAGTCGACAAGTGGAGAGGGGTCCGCGTTGCTGGGTCCGTCAACGGGCCCTCTGGGGCTGGGATAACGGGCCCTGTGAAAGTACTTGTAACGGGCCCTGTGGAGATGGCTCGTACTGGCAAGTTGCGCTGGCAAGTTAAAGAGATTACGAGTACTCGTACATGTAATACTCTGTAGGAAGATGGAAAAAAAAGAGAGCAGTGTACTTGTTGTGAGTGGAGGGGGGGCGTTGACGTGTTGAGGGCACGCCCCAGTACTGACATTGACACTTTGACTAGTATCGAGAGTACGGGTTTTAGTACAAAACTACTAGTATTATGGAGGACCCTATGGAGAAGGGGTCAAACTGGAGGGGCAGTGCCCACGAACTGGTAGTAAGTATTGTTATTACGACCACTAGACCACTAGGCCACTAGTATGGGAAACAAGTACTACTCAAAGTACCACGTATGGGCTCGTCCTAGATGAACCCAAGACGGACGAGGAATGTCGTGCCGACCATGCCCTTTGGCCCGCTAGAGTTTCGAGAGTACCGCCATAGCGGAACGGGAGCTCGGGGTGCGGAGAATTACAACACTGGGCAGTGTGGTAAGTAGTAACACTTGGTAGACGCCACTCACCCGTACTCGGAGCCTGTACATGTCTGTATAGTCTGGCAAGTCATATCACCGTGTATCCGTATTCTGTTCAGGAGAGGAGTTCCTCTTAGTGATTACTCGACAGAAGACCAACTGACTAGAACAACCGTCATCCTCCTTCATCGTGTTCCCGCTCACGGCACCGGCAAGAGCTTGTTGCGGTGGGACCTGTCGGGCCATGTGCAGCCGTTGACAGTACACTCATCATACTCCTACTACTCATACAACTCACTAGACATACTCCGTACTCATACCTGCTAGTAGTAGTACTTACATCTAAGAATATGAATGTGAATCCTGCGTGCCGATATATAAAGTATCCCCTGTATCCGTATCCTCGTTGCTTTTTCCCCCATCACCACACTTGTGACGCCTGCCCGCCTCTCTGTTATTAATCACTGTCAATCCTCTTGTTGATCCAAGACATACATACTCATCACTCACCACACTCACCACTCACTCAACTCATACTACTCAACTCACACACACACACCTCTTCTGTACACCACGGCTTCTCTCTCTCTCCCAGCCGCACCTGAAATTACCTCCCCCCCGGTCCATCATCCAATTAACACCCCCCGGTCATCCCAGGACGATCCCCTGTCCCGCAATCTGCACGACACAAAGCTTCTGCTTTCCCTTTTTTTTCCTTTTTCTGTCCTGTCCTGTCCTGTCCTTTCGGGTACACCAGAAAAGGAACCCACCCACACGTCTCTCTTCTGTACTCTTGACACCGCTCCTGCAACCCACTTGGTAGTGGTCCCCTCTTGTGACTGGGGGTCTTGAGAGAACTAAGACTTTCACAGAGTACTACGAGTACTCCTCCTGTTCACACACACGCACACACATAAACATATATCCCCCCCCCTCCTCCCCCACCATGCTCTCCTCCCTTCCCTACCGTCCTCAGACTCTTGAGCACCAGCAGCAGCCTCACCAGCCTCACCCTCAGGAGCTTTGCTACTTCTCCTCCTCCCCTCCTTCCCACACCATGCCTCACCGCGTCCTGAACCACCACGACATCCTGCTGGCGTCTGGTCCGTCCTCTTCCTCCACCACAGCTGTCTCCTCGCCCAGCCTGGCGTCCGTCTCGTCGGCTGCCACCTCCGTCTCTGCCACCTCCATGCCTGGCTCTTCGGACTCTCAGGCAGCCTGTGCTGCCGACGCTTCCACCCTCCAGGCCCTGGAGATTGCCCGCGACTGCCCCGACGCGTGCAGGGACCCGACCGTCAGCAAGATGCTCGAGGGCAGCCTGTCGCGCATCTGGGCCAAGGTCCAGGCCGCCCCCGACAGCTATGTCATGACGCGCGACGAGTTCTCCGTCTTCAACTTCTTCCAGAACCGCTTCGTCGGCGATGATGTCGCCTGCGCCGCCAGGGCTAGGTACTGGGACAGGACGAGGGCGTAAACACAAAGCCAAAGACACACAATCATCACCACCACCACAGCGCACCTCACAACAACGGCGCGACAACAACAACATACATCCCAATGCAGTATTGCGACTACGCTTTGGGGCGAGGCATCCCCGATATGGAATGCAGTGGGGCAATGCAGTGCGCCCTCACACTCATCCATTCTCTCTTTCCTCGACTCTTCTCTCTCTCTACTCTTCTACTCTTCTACTCTACCCTCTTACGAGTATGCACACGATACCCTCTCTTCTCTTCTCTCCTATTCGACTCTCTTTTCTTTTCGGTCACAGGACCACCCTCTCAGCCGAATCGGGCATTTTCCATGGTGGTGGACTCGCGCCAGCCCTGCATGGACAGGGATGTGGAGGGGGACCAACAAGAAACACATTGAACCTTTTTTGACAAAAACAAAAAGCAAAAAACGGGCAAAAAAAAAAAAAAGAAAAGAGAGGGAAACAAAAAACAGACAGATGATGCGCATGCACCCTGGTGGAGAATGCATTGCGCGCATCGCATGCGTCACAGCGCATCGCATCACAGCGCATCCCATTGCGCAGCTGCCAACACTGGACTGGCCCTGGCCCCCCTTATGACTATTATGACTTTTTTTACCCCTTCACTTGCACGGTGTTTTCACGTTTACCATGTATCTCGGTGTTTCTGTTTCTTCTTTTCACGGAGTATTATAGGAGTGTATTAGGAATAGTATTTTATCATAGGAGTGCTTATGGGCAATGACCCGAATTCATACATTTACAACCGTTCATCATCTGCATCTGCATCTGCATCTACAGTACATCCGTTGCCTCTGTCAAACATCATCGTGCATGCATGTCATGACATCCATACATAATCTTGCGTGAATTCATCGGTCCGCCGTCTGCAACATGCACATGTCATGATTCATATGCTCCTCTGCAGCTGTACTCATTACATGTGCTTGCCTCCTTCCATCTTCTGGTCTCTCTTTGTCGCTCCGTCTTGCCAATCTTGTCAGTGGTCATGCAATCGTGGTCACTCACTCACTACTAGCCTCACCTCACTGAACTCACTCACTTCTCCACAACCACCAGCATTGCCACCGACACTCAATGAAAATCTCATCTATTTTCAACGTCGTTGTATCAAACGCCCCCTCCTTGTTTCCACTTCATTACTTACTACTTACAGAGTAGGGAGTAGTTGTCTTGCCCCCGATAACCGACGTAGCATCGTACTATCCGACGTCATCTAGCCACCGCCGCGCCACGCCAACGCCAACGCCACGCCAAACCGCCCTAGTCTCTACTCGTACGTAGTAGAGGGCTCGTAGAGGAGGAGGGGCTGCAACTCTGCGGCAGAAGAGCTCCTACACCGTAGTGTCTACACCGTAGTCTGTCAAGAGGACCATGCCCTTCTCGGGTTGGTATCGGGGGAAGGGGTCGCTGAGACATGCGCATCGTGTCTATCGTGGAACCCGTCTTTTCGGTCCGGCCAGAGACTTGTGCTTGACATGTGTATGATCCAACCTCCGAGTGCCGTTTAGGTTTCAGTCCATGACCGCGACTCTGGAACACGGGCAATCAATCTGATAGATGCCAAAGGTTAAGTGTTGGTTCTCAAGTGCCAAGTCTAGAATGGGCAACTGTTGGCTGCCAACCGCTTACTTCGCAGTGCAGCACAAGTCTCGACTTTGTAAAGTAAGGGTGTCCAAGTCTAGTCCCTTGCTCGCTCTGCTCCAGGCCCGTTGGTCATCCGAGGTTGACTGACAGGACAGGCAAGAAACAAAGTGACAAGCGAATGCCGGGTGGCGTGTGTCAGGACCCAGATATCGATGTGCAGAGCACGCTTCCACTTTGGCATTGGCATACAACATACGGGCAGCATACGCAGTAGCACTCCATACTCCGTACTCCGTACGCGTAGGTCCATCCCGAAGCTCCTTGGCTCTTGGCTCCGAGTTGACAAGTCTGCTGGGTCATGCCGTGGGTCATGCCATGGGCCATGCCATGGTACACGCGCCGCCGTTTGACGTGGCAGGCAATCGCTCATGACTGCCGGGCTAGGGGACGCTCTAGTCTACTCCTCACTCCTCGCTATGCGCTTACTCCTCACTACTACCAAGATGTACTCGCTAAGGAGCACTCACTGCGGAGATGTGCTCACTGCGGATATGTGCACCCTACTTGGTATGTACGTGCTCGCACTAATACTTTGACTGCTTAGTACGGGACACAACCACAGAACCGGCCCGGTGCCACCGTCGGAGGGAAATGATCGACCATCTGCTTCTCCAGTACTCCAGTTCTCCTCTGGCAATCAATACTGGAGCTCCATCAGGGGCGCAGCGCAGTCCTTGTCAGTGTCAGAAACCAGATGGAACAAACATAGAGTTGACGCCGGCTCTTTCTCTCTCTCTCTCTCTCTCTCTGCATACAGAACATACGGTCCGATAACAGACCACAGATCTTGGAGATGCAGATTGTTGCTGCTCATCGATGCGGGACAAAACATGGAGACGACTCCACGGAGGGCTTTTTGTCCCTGCATGAGCCTGCATGAGGAGGAATGATGAGACTTGTTGGTTGGCCCGTTATGATTGTTTCTTTTCCTGGGCCAACAACGTCCTGGGATGGCTGGCTGGGTGCAACCATCTCGCGAGCACAGACCCAGGGTTTCCGTTCCGGGTGGCGTCAACACCCTCCGGACCCTTTCAGTTCAGGTTCATGGCTTTCAGGGGCCGAGTTTCTCATGAGCGTGAGCTCACACGGGAGCCGGAACATGTGGTATTCTGAGCACATGCCAAACTGTCCAGTGCTACTCCGTACTTTCCGTACTTTCCGTGCCGCCTCGTGGTTGGCGAGTCGTGTCCTTGGGTATCGAGCATCGCCACGGGGCAAGAACCGAGTTTGGAAAAGGAACATGGACCCTGTTTTTTTCGTCTCTTCTCTTGTCAGTACTTTGCCGTGGACCCACGAACACTGGTACTTGGTATTAGTAGTAGTACTGCTCGCAATACTTTGTCGCACAAGACATTGGACGGCGAGCATGGTTCCTGGATCTGTCCCGAGCTAAGAATCCTAGCCTGAACTCTATCCCAGGGCCGACCCACGGTGATGAGATGGGGCAAGGCTCTGTCCCGGGTCCGTGGAATACTAATCAGGGATATTCCACAGCACTGGATACTGCGTGGCGTCAGTGTGTGCTCGTATCCACGTATCATTGTCAAGAGGAAAAGAAACTGGCGTGTTTGTAAAGGAGGGTGGTTGGTGGAGTTGGCTTCTCTTCCAAGTGCCGAACATGGAATGTGGCATAGGATCAGCAACATGGTCACCCAAGGCAGCCACAGCAATACGGGCAGAATACAGGTGCAGAAGCGCTCTCAGTTGGAAACAAAGTTTACAGGGATGCACCTTTCGGCAAGGCAGTGTCAAATCCTCTCGGGGACGCCTGTCAAAACAAGAAGATGACGAGGGGGGGAGAAACTTGGCTTGGGGAAAGTTTAATCTCCTTGACTGCATGGTGCAAGTAGCGTGTGATGGATCATGGATCATGGATCATGGATCATGGAACCATGACCACCCAGAAGAATACAGAGCGCTCGTACTTCTGCAAAGACGGTGTAGTACTAAGACTCCATACATGTACTTACTAGTACTCATAGTGAGCCCACATCTTTCTGGAAGGATATATCGAAACACTGCCGTCCCGGGGGTGTGCGACGAGCAAGGTTTGCCCCGGCGGGACATACACTGCTGTACTCCGTGCTTACTAGTAGTAGAAGTAGTAGAAGTAGTAGTAGTAGTTGGGGAGGGAAACCGTGGCCGTGCTCTCTGCCTGTAGTTAGTATTACTACTAAGCCAAGTTCTGTGCAGATGAACAGCAGACGAACCAATCGAGTAATGCCGTCGACGCCCGCTTACCGGACCTGTCCTGCCGACGGCATCTTTTCCTCCGGAGGCAAGTGGCACACGATCCATGACCCTCCAGAGACCTTTGGCCACTTACATCGGTCGTGTTACAAGTGACCGTTACATGAACCTACTACTACTACTGCTACTGCTGCTAGCAGTAATAGTATCTATCCCTCTTGTCCGGGGAACACTTTCCTGTTCTATTTTCTGAATGCTGTATGCACGGTCTACCGCCACCATCCATCTGTCCGGGAGCCCTTGTGAGGGTTGTCAAACGTCGACTTAAGGTTTCTCTCGGGCAATCCAGACCGAGGGAGGACAGGGTCCAGAGCGCGCGCGCGCGCGCGTGTGTGTGTGTGTGTGTGTGATCTCCGTATGGTAACATGTCCAGTCTGGGGTTGCACGGCAGTTGGTTTGATGGCTTACTACTAAGGCGAGGGTCATCTGCTCCGGTCTGGTTGGTTGGGGAGTCGAGACTCCAAGGGCCCAACAGCAGAACAGGTCTCGGCGTTGGTTGGGCCATGATTGACATGTAGAACATCACTTCAAGGTTCAAGGTTCAAGTTGGCATGGAAGGGAGGATGACACGCAGGGAGAGGATATCATAATAATGTTGGCTGCCTCTCGATCACTTGATCTAGAACGACGTTTACTCGGACAAGCAGTTGGTGAGAGTTGGCTGTACCAGGGGATATTATCATCATCGCCACAACTAACAATCCATGTTTGTGACTTGTGAGTACTACTACTAGTAGGTATCCTTCTCCGTACCATTTTGTATCATTCATTCGTATCGATTTCAGGGAACAGCCCATAGCGTATACATGTAGCGTCAAGCTTGGCTTCCATCATCAACCCGGCCCTCGATCCTTCTTCCCCATAATCAGGGCATATGAAAGTACTTGTTGTATACTCTGCGCATCTCCTCCTTCGAGATTCCAAATACCTTGACCTTTGCGTGTTTGGCCAAAAACCTGACACCCTGTTCTCCCGGGAAGACGTATTGGACCGCGGGGTGTAATTTTGACGGTACACTACCCGCCTGCAGAACGCAGGCCTTCTTGGAAATAAGTTTCCAGGTGTGCATCCTCTGATACACCGCATCGGCGCCCTTAGAGATGGTACCAACAATCAGGGTCGCTTCGCCAAACTTCCAGAATGGCTTCGGCAACGATATTGTACTCCGTGATCGCCGGACAAGCTCCTTCCACACGTTTGACGGCCAGTACAAGGTCTGCTTTTCCGACGCCGTCAAGTCGTCGATTGCTTTGAGGGGAATCGTAAGGCGCATTACCACGATTCTCTCCTGTGGCGATCTACGCTTCGCATAGGCCGCGTAATACTTAGCCACCCGGGGATCCTTTGCGAAGTAAATCATTGAGCCCGATGGACTGAAGTCGGTTGGCGGAGGGCTCCACAGCTTTCCGAAATTCTGCACCTGGCCGTTCTTGTCGAACAGGCCGGTGAGGCGGCCCTGGGTGACTGCCTTGTAGAGAACAACGTGGTCGGGGTATCTTGACGTCCCTGCGGCTTTATCGAGGTCCCAGTTGCCATATGCCACCAACCGGGTTCCACGGGTCTTGCGTGTGGTCTGTCCGGGACGGCTGGCAGCCCGCCGTATCGCCATCGAGCGTCTCTCGGAGGTGAGTCGTATGTCTTCAAGGCCGTAATACCGTGTCAAGATGGTGTCGACAACCCAGAAGAAGCAGTTTCGTTGTAGGCGGACGTCTTTGAACACCGGGTCCATGATGGCATCTTGGACCTCCATGTTGATGCCGCAGGCGTTGAGAGAGTCGTGCCATTTCTCGTCGTCGTCCCCATCCACGTCATGGCGGGTGTCGAGGTGACCAATGATGAAGTCGACAAAGGGCACCTGGAGTCCTCCGTCATCAAGGTCGCCTTCGCGGCGCGGACCCCGTTCCGGGCAGTCTTGCCAGTCGTGCCAGATCTTTTCAGTCATGGCCTGGGAGAAGCCTAGGTGGCGAAGCGTCTCGGCAGAGATCAGACGTTTGGGGATGGTGGTGAATGCCTCCGCCCAATCCGGAGAAGCCGGGTCAACGCGAAGTGGAAGCTCCTTATGCTCCTCATCACTACCGCCGTTAAGTCGCCTCTTGTGGATTTTCTCCCACCCAATGTCCTCTCCAGGCCTCAGTAAGCCTGTCCGCTTGAGCTCCCTAGCATCAAGTCGTTCCAGTACCGGCGTTTTCCTAGATGGAATTGAGTGGAATAGAGAGGTCCCCAAAGGTCGAAAGGTTTGGATCCGATTATGGGGCTGTCGGAGTCCGCCGAGAGAAGCTAGCAGGCGTCTCATCGTGGAGTGGATGGATTCAAGAATGATGGGCAAGAGGGAAAAAAAACAGTAAATCTCAGAAAGTCAAAGAGGTGATACAGGTATGGTGGTGACACGGGTATGGTGATGACACATGGTGTCGGGGTTACTCCATGTGAACTTAGAAACCAAAGCTGGAAAATGTCAGAGGGAATTGCGATGTCAATGGCAGACAGGACGCAATGTGGAAAATGTTGATGATGATGATGAATTCAAAACTTTGGAAGGGTCCTCACGTCTAGAAAAAGTCAATCCTGGACTGAAGACGCGTCCGTCGCGATGAAAGAGGCGCGTCCGTTAGGATGGAAGAGATGCGTCAGTGAAGAAGGAAGGAGCGGCCGGAGGTCTTTCATGGTCAGATGGGGCACCAGAGTAGCGCGTGAGAGCGTGACACCTAGGTAATGTCAATTGTCCTTTTTTTTGGCATTTCCCTTCTCTCTCGAAGGGCATTATATGATATCTTGATGAAATACAAATCCGATGGCGCCGCGGGGGGGGGGG